>CP137666.1:1269494-1721622 GCA_037976565.1 Mesocentrotus franciscanus | reverse complement strand
ATGGCGTTATACGGGTAACAGTCGTGAGATGCAATTTGTTTGACGATATGAGGTGGTGATGATCGGCTCTTCCCTCCCATGGATCGTACCAGCACCTGGAAATCGATAAATGATGATATTCATAAGGTAGTATCTCTTCCATGTAAAACCATAAATTACTATATGGACATTACTACAAATAATAATTAAATCTGGATGTATATAGCGCTTAATACGAAATACCGTCGCGCATTACATTACCCCGGTCATCGGATTCATTCACGCACAGTGTGCACCATCTCCACTCCCTGGGTAGTAATCCTACCACTTGTCATAGTGAGGGCATATGGCAATTACTATCACAAAGGCTTTCGTCATCGTATCAGGTCGCCCTTCTCTCTCCTTGGTATGAAGTAGCAAATGTAGTTTAATGCCTTGCCTAAAGAAATGTATATATCATCGGGTATTTGCTTGATTGCTTCAAACGTTTTGAAATATATTGCTGTATTAACGCGAGCGCAAAGTCTTTCTAGAAATTCAATAACCTATTGTAATGCCTGCAGAAATCATGTTCGGCTTACGTAACATGTCATTGTCGTGTTCGTACATTTTAATAGAAGACGCGAAAATGTAATTAAATGCAATTTTACTTTCTATCCTAAAACAAATAGATTGAAGCAACGAACCAATGAAACGATGCAACGTCATAATTTTAGTCTTTAGTCTTTAGATTCTCCTTGGATCATGTTGATAACCCATTTTGCGTAGAAAGAGGCGAAGAGGGGGCTATTCCAAAGCCCCAATGAGGTATAGCATCGTATTGTGCAGGCGTACTTTATGGACAAATACAATAGATTTCATCACCAGTTACTTTCACCGTCATCTAGAAAATCCCCCCCGAGTACTGAATTGTAGGGCTGATTCAAGACACGTAACGTGTATACCTATGATGATGAAGTCAATATTTACGGTGGCTGATACGGGGTAAGGGTACAAACTCATGTGCCCGGACAAAATTGGTTAAAAAAATGTTTTTGCCCATCAATATTTACAGACATGTGCCCCTGAAAGGAATCGTTGATCAGCCAGAGATTAGGATGAACACATAAATGGCTCATATCGCGACATAGTTATCTTCGAGTTATGGTGAGCTAGTAATTTGGTGTTGAAATCTGAAATTTCATATTCAGGCAAAAGGTGTCAGCTTCTTCCAAATGACACCCACTTTGTCAATATACCAACCTGAACCTGGGCAGCTCGTTCCATGTAGTAGAGCGCATCGAATGCATCACATACTCTCTTTCCGACCGTCATGAGACCATGCTGTCCCATGATCAAGATATCTCGATCTCCTAATGCTCCAGCCAGTCTCTCTCCTTCATCCATCTCATAAGCTAGCACTTCATAGTCGAAATCATAGGCTATCCGACCAGAAAAACGCATGCTGTTCTGGCACATTGTATCGTCAAAGGGAGTCGGTTCATCGAGGCAAGCTGGATAAATACGTGTGAATGTTGAAATGAACGAATTGAGAAAATTAGCACAAGTTTGAAATTGTACAGTGGCGGATCCAGGAAAAAAAAGAGAAATAAAAGGAATGAATAATAGAGAAATCACGAGTGGGTTGATGACCTTCTTAATTAAGTAGCCCAAAAGGCTTACTTTATTAAGATATATAGCCCCCTCGCCCCTCCCCATTTTTATTGTTGCTTGTCACAGACGCCCCCGAGATATCTAGGTTCAAGCGTTGGAAAAGTTAGGTTTTCTTAAACTCCCCTAACAATTAAAAAACTAAAATGGTAACCCCCGGTGACATAATAGTGAGGAGGATGCAAAGAAAGATGATGGGGACCATCATACTGAGTTATCAAGCCTATAAAGCTATACTTGTACAGAAGCTGATTGCAAGGAATAAGACCAACCGAGGGAGGGGGGCGGCCACGCGGGGTAGATGCTTTGACCATGGTATAGGTCCATGCTTTGACAGAGGAATGACACTGATTGGAACTTCAAGAGTTAGAGAAAAGGCACGCTCCATGCCACAACTTTCAGACTTTAATAATACTTTTACCGTCTTACCCAAAGCGGTTACGTAAGGCTGGTGTGTGTGCATCACAGCAATGGTTCCATATTTCTCGTATCGAGCTATATGAACAGGACAATGGATGCAAACGGCGCTCTCCAGTGCCACACCATCCCCTTCTACTTTTTCACCCGTCTTAAAATCTACGCCAATCAGAGAAGATGCCGTTACCTTAAGTGGACAGAAAACATGATCAACCTCAAACGTTTGACTTAAGATTATTATTTATAATGCAGACCAAGCTTGCACTTTCCTCCAAAAGCTAGACAGAAGCAGTAAGACAGAATGAAAAAAATTGCTTGTCTGGAAAAACGGTTTTGAAAATTCTTGACTAGTTTCTGAAAAGAGATAATATTAGAAGGTATCTGTTTTCAGCTATCGATTCCTTGTCCCTATCATTATTTGCAATCGTTTGATTGGAGTTACTTTCCGCATTAAATAATAGATACATACATATAAACACAAACAAACAATTATTCAAAGATAATACAACTGGATTGCTCTACTCAGAGCCATTCATACAATGTCGTTGTTCTTCCAAGAGGTCCTTTTAAAACGCAAGCATGCATAATGTTGAGTACACAAAGGAAATATGTGCCGGTATTTGCAGATCGAGCTACGATTTGAAAAATAATAGGTGCTTATCCGATCTATTCAAACGATTCTGACAAGCACCTCTCAAAGAGTTTCATGATATTTGAAGGTGCACTTGTGACCTATTAAATGTGGGAAAGGGGGCATGAAAAGACAATGACTGGAGGCGCTTTTACTGTCTTGTATAGGCATGCATGATAAAATTCTAAAAGTGACACTGGGCTGGTTGAGCACCCCCATAAATTCGACAGTGTATCCGACAAAAAGGTTTTAGTTCCCAGTCTTCTAATACAAGGAGATTTACAAACTATGGCCTCTATTCTTAGACTATTGTCCCGACATAAGGTCAAGTATTGTCCTCAGATTGAGGCCAAAACATAATCTGGTTTCGTGTTACGTAATAGCAAAATATCCAAGTCGCGTGTGGGTAGTTGATTGACAGTAGATCTGGGTAATAAATCCAGACGACATGACCTCGAACGGATTAAATGGCAATCAATCACTCAATCTGTATCAACTAGAAGAGCGCCACCTCTCCCTCCCCCATCCTTCATGACCTCATTTACAGATTCATTGCATAGAGGGGCAGCGGTATCATGGGGGTGGGGATTGGGGTGGGGGGTGGGGGTCATCGGTCTTATTAGGGTGAATGAAATGTGAATGAACAAGGTTCGTGTTCTTTTTCAACTCTTTTCACATCTCCATTTATTTCCCCTTTTCCACTTGCCGTTCTATGGGGGGTTGGAGGAGACACATGCCCAACGAGCCCCCTGTAGCTTTCTACAGCGAGTCACACTGACGAGACTGACACCAGATTGACAATGGATCTAAATAACAAAATACACTATATTGAATGGCCAAGTTGTCGTCTATTGGTTTAAAAACGGCGGCGTGGCAGCGCTACTGAGGTTTAAAGGTACTATGTCCCATTTGCAGGCCATAAAATGAAAAGGAACAATTCCAATGGCATCTGAAAGATAATACTGATTTAGAACTTCCTTCGAAACGAAAGGGCTGGAAAATGTCTTTTTGTGGGAAAATAACGACGATTAGTTGTCGAATCGACATGAGTGATTGCAATCACTTATGTAAATAGTCTGATTTTCAGACCCTTGTACCGAATGGTCGTATGTTCTGTGCTGCGCAAAGATTCAATCAGTTTAATTTGGCCATTACAAGAATTGGGTTATTGACAAATGCTGCATGTACCTGTTACAGCTCATTTTATGTATTTTATTACCAAAGAAAAATAGAAGTTAGTCAGTCACTCAATAGTGCCTGACAGTGAAGTCTAGAAAGTAAATGGGTTTCCTTGCATAATTGAATACTAGGACGTTTAAATTTCACAGATAGGACATACATGCCATATTCATGATTCCTGCAATGTTCTACAGAATTTGATGTTGGCTGCAAAAGGGACATAGTATCTTTAAAGGCACCCTCGATGAATCGTAAGAAGGATATACGAATCGCTCGAGTACCTCCAAAAGACGGACGGTGAGTTGTGACCATGGCATAATCAGGGATTCAGTAGTTTTCATAAATGCCTCAAACAAATAGACTATTAATGTATTAACATGAATTGTTCATAGGAACATGGACTCACCTGTTTCCATGGTAGCCCATAAGGCACTACTAGCATGACGTCATCTTCAATATTCCTCCCTGGTGCCCTCATGGTGAGATGGTTGCAGATACCCTCTCCCAATCCGTAATGATCAACAGACCTGTACGCCAGAGCAAGGTCCACCCTTGCTTCATAGTTTGCCTTTTCTCTAGTTACCTGATCCATGGGCACCCTATAAGACAAAGACCCATATTTTACCAATATTTAGTTAAACCTGACGCAAGGACTAAAGTCACCTTCAACAAAGGAAATGATTAAACCAGGGCTAGAATACGGTCTAATTTTCCTTATTAAACTCGATTTAGACCGAGCTTAAACCCAGCGTCGGGTTAAAATATTAGTAGAATTTCTAGTACATTCATTCCACCCTCCTCCTCCCTCTCTTCCTCCTCCTCCACCTCATCTCCTCCTCCCCTCCTCATCCCCCTCTTCCTGCTTACTCTTCTTTTCTCGGGTGGGGGTTGTGAAGGGATTAAAATAATGAAGAGGATCTCACCTCTTGGTCTGAGTATCTGGATTGGAGACGGTGGATTGCCATCGTGACAGCAAACCTGCTGTTTGTTTCTGACAAGCCGCAGCACTAGTCTTTCCACTGAAACTATGTAAGAATATTGGGATATGATGAATAGGCTACATAGGAAGAAAAAAAAATTTAAAATCTGACATCTTATTCTAAAATCAACTGAAAACAGATTGATCATAATATCTGAAACGTCCCGAATGAAGCCTATAATTATGTAAGTTGCATATTATGACGAAGGATCCTTGCTCCTGTCAATAGGCAACCCTCTTTTGTCATAATAATTATGCGAGTAATATAATTATGGGCATATACCATGCACGAAATGTTGTAGTTTCATAACCTTACACCGGTTGCTTCCCTTAGACAATGCCAAAGTAATTCATGATTCTGCCACCTGGTGAAGGCGTTGTGTTTTGCGAAAGGTGTTTTGTTGTGTTCAGAATTCTGAATACATTACTGATACAAACTTGGCAACATGTAAAGCCCCATAACACCTTCATCTATACTGCTAAGCAGGTATGTCTGGCTAGGTATCGAGCCGCTGTTGTACATGTATATCAATGTTTGTTGACCTCTATAGAATACCATGCCATTTGCTATTAGTTCTCCTACAGTCATGTCTCTAATTATCAATTAAATGAAAACAAACGTCATGCAGAGATAATTACCTCGCAAACGATGTCCTCCGTAAGATCATAGAAGTTGCATTTCGAAGAATTTTGGCAGCCATTTTGACAGGTTTCATTTACAGACGACCAATACACAGATATAGATGAGCAGAATGTCAGCTGATGCTTGATAGTCCTATATTATTCCAATGGCATCGGGCCAGTGCTTTCATATAGACATTGACCGTGTATTACTGATTAAACTTAATATTTGTACATAGAGTAAGAGTATGTATTGATCGCTTGAATGGATGTAGGCCTATTGTTGTATACAATTATCATAATCATTGGGTCTTCTGTCTTTGAAATATATCTATATTTATGAAAGAATAATTAACGATTCGTATTGGTTTGTATTGTCATAACAAATAAGTGGGCGTACGTTTCGTGTAAACAGTTAACGCTCTGTTATCTTGCTCACATGGTTCATAATAATCGGGAACGTGTCAAAGTCCAAGGCTCAAAGGTGATGCATAATGTAGTCGTGCATCAAGGTTTTGTTGAATTCAAACAAACTCCTTCCATGCACATCATCTTTATTGAATAATCGGCAGTTTGTTCGAAAGTATATTGTTTCTTCTTTATTTTCTCTGCGACAAAGACATTAGATTATTTCCATTACGTAAAATGTGGGTAAGTAGGCCTGAATTTTGTAAAGGTTAGACCTGTGATGATGTTAAACAATGTGGTTTTAAACATTTTCTCCCCTGAAGTGAGTGAAATTTATTCAATTTCATCGCTTTTTATGGTTTTAATGTAAGAAATGAAGAACAAACAGTCATATTCATCCCTGTTGTGTTAAAGGTACTATGTCCCATTTGCAGGCCAAAAAATGAAAAGGTTAAATTCCAACGGCATTTGAAAGATAATACTAATTTAGAACCCCCCCCCCCAAAAAAAAAGGGGTCTTTAAGTGGGAAAATAACGACTATTAGTTGTCGAATCGACTTAGGTGCTATAAGCCAGTAAGTAATAGTCTGATTTTCAGACCATTGTACCGAATGGTCGTACGTTTTGTGCTGCGCAAAGATTCAATCAGTTTAATTTTGGCCATTACAAGAAGTGGGTTATTGATGTAGACAAATGCTCATGTACCCTTTACAGCTCATTTTATGTATGTTATTACCAAAGAAGAAAAAGCCAGTCAGTCACTCAATAGTGTCTGACAGTGAAGTCTAGCAAGTAAACGGGTTTCCTTGCATAATTTGAATATTAGGACACTGCTAACGTTTAAATTTCACAGATAGGACATACATGACATATTGATAATTCCTGCAAATTTCTACAGAATTTGATGTTGGCTGCAAAAGGGACACAGTATCTTTAAGACGTTATATGTGATCATCACGCTGTAAAAGTTAGTCTCATCCATAAACGTCACCTCTCATCATCAGCTATGATGTAGGTCTAGTTCAACAAGACTACAATTAATTTTGTAACTTGGTGTAATTTGAATGAAATGAGTGATACATTTACCAATTTCATAAGAGAAAAAAACAAACTAACCAAACAATCAGAAATACGGTTTCGGTTTATATTTATTGAAAATGAACATTTTACAGCATTTACAAGTCGCAATTATTCAAGCTCTTCTTCTATAAAAAAAAAAAAATCGAATACACTATAAAAGATGGATAATGACATTGATAATGAAATCAGTCTTTAAACATCATGTAAAAGGCAAGGTACATACAATACCTTTGTTACATGTTCAATCAAAATTTCAATTTGGAATATTTATTGACTTGAATCAGAATTTTTACTACAATTTAGACGATCAAAACAAAGAGGCACAGACATAAGGTTACATCAATATCTGACACGCATTGTAATAACTAGCAATCATAGACGAAGTGAAATTGATGTTGAAAATGAGAATTTAGATTAATTGACATGCATTATAATTGTCCATATACGTACAAGTCTATAGGTTACAACATGCAACTTTTTAAAATTCCGGTTAAAAAGAATAAAAAATCATTCTGCACATCTTTCTCATTGTTCATGATTCCCAATATAATAATTACTTAATGATTACGTAAACCTACCAGTAAAAACATACTGCAATAATAATGATGATGATGATGATAATAATGATAATAATAACAATGATAATAATAATAATAATGATAATGATAATAATAATAATAATAATAATAACAACAATAATAGTTATAATAATTATAATAATATTAATAATAAGATATACAAATCATCATAGGAAGGAGGGCAGTAATTCATATACTATGATACAATCCGGACTTTATTCAAATTATTCAAACACACCACGGCTGTCATTATTTGTCCTTTTCTTTCGTTACTTTTAGCCCACGGCTGAGGATATAGTGGCAGGAACATGATTGTGCCGTAGAACTATTAGCAGTAGAAGTCTCTTCTCGAGATAGTGGCCTTCGGGACGACATGAAGACGAGTATTGTTATGGGAATCCCATAAATGGATTCTTTGCTCCATAAGCGCTGTAGTCTGTGATAAAGAAAATCACAGATCGATCGTTAACAGCATCAATGTTTTGAAAAGGGATTGGGAGAATTAAATTGGCCTCTGACAGATCATAACTATAAAAAAAAACATCGGACCTTGAAGTCAGTTCTAAGTATAATGATTTGATTAAATTAATTACAGTGTGTTTTAAAATCCATTAATTATCTATAAGATAGTTCTATGGGTTACCTATTCGATCATTAAACATTAGCTGTGAAGCAAAAATAAAAATAATGAAGGGGATTATAGGTTTATATGATCAAGGTATCCTCAAAGAAATAAAGCACTATTAAAAGTTTTTTAATAGAATTAAAAATAACCTGACAATGAATCCTTTACGATACCTTTCAATACTGCAGTAACTGTCAGTGAAAAAGAAATGTCATAAGTATATATTCATTCGCGGACATAAGTCATCACACTGCTGATATAGTCATACTATTGTCTTTCACTTAATGAGGAGGTATAGGGCATAATTTGCGACCCAGCCAAATCATCTGCTCCGTTTGCACCCCAGTAATCTTGTGTACGTAATTCAACGGAGATGTTTTCGGAGCGTCAAAACCCTTCTTTAAAGTAGACATAAAAATAAAATTTTGATTACTTTTGTTGTTTGCATCTCCTCTCTCTGAGGAAGTTTAGAGGTGGAGGGCTAGTAAAATGACTCGTTTCCTCTTCTGGACCGAATAAAGGATAATGGGCCTTTAAATTTCCGTTGCCCTAAGAGAATAGGTATACAAGTGGCGTATCCAGACAGGGGCGGAAACTTTTAAGGAATGGGGGAAGGGAAGGCAATTAATCTGCACAGCCCCATGTGCTGTATACACGTAGGCCAAGGGCATATTGCATAGATTTTTCTTGGTCTAAGTACGTGATATTGGAAAGAAGGCATTTCATTCTAAACTAGGTACACTACATAACTCATCCGCTGTCCAAATTATTTTGTTCTTAGGGGAGAACAACAATTACACTTTTATTTCTCAGCGTTATTAATTTTCCAATTTTTATCGTCAGCTTTATTCACTTGTTATTTCAAATACATTGCGACTTACATGGTTTGATATTTCCGGTATTACGGGCTCTGTTGCTCGTGGTAGAACCTAGACACATTCCCCGGTAAGCCAACGTGATAGTAGGATCATTGCAGTAAGCTAGCTGGAGCAGACAAGGATTCCAGTAGGTCTGTCTGTCCGTCCCACAGACAGGGTCTTCAAAGCTATCACATATCCGAGAACAAGGGTCTATCGAAAATGAAGACGAAACAAATCTGCTGTATGATTATTATGTAAAGGAACCTAAATACAGATGAATTATCAATAAGAATAGCACTTACTGACTACCTAAATTATTCGTCCTCTACATCTGTGACGCAAGGTCTTGATTGTCAGAGCTACAAGAATACATGCAGCTCCCATCCCACACCCCAAATCCAGTGCCATCACCATTACCACCACCACCACCACCGACATGATCCCGAACAATTAAGCCTGATGCATACCGTTAGTTATTCCAACTCCTTCAAAGGCATAAAGGGGTTGCGTTAGTAGCTAGTGATTACGCCTGGACCTGCTTGTGCATTTATAATCATGCTTGAAGATCATCTAATGGTATAATTCAAGTAACGCTTTATGTGTGTGTGCACTGGGCCTTGGGCATGTTGGGGATTTTAATCATTCACCTATATAACTGGGACTCCAGGTCCTGCGTATCTGAGCCGTATGCTGGGTTCTTTACAAGCCAATACCCCATACTCTCACAGAGAAGATCTATAGTCTCCCCATTTCCTCAACATTATTGTAACATCAGCACCACCACCACCACCACTACCATCAGCATCACCATCATCATCACCACAACCACCACTACCATCACCACCACCACCACCACCACCATCACAGCCACCACCACAACCACCACCACCACCACCACCGCCATCACAGCCACCACAGCCACAACTACCATCACAACCACCATCACCACAACTGCCTCTACCACCTACACCATCATTGATGAACGTGATCATCAACCATTAGTGTCGTAGTAGATATTGATCACTCACCTACAGTACCTGGGACGCAAGGTCCTGCATATCTGAGCCGTAGGGTGGGGTCTTTACAAGCTGCGACCCCGTACTCACACAGAGAAGAATACGTCACTCCATCACTACCACAGTGAGGATCTTTAGATGGTTTACAGAGGTTTGGACATCCTAAGAAAATACGATAAAGCATTCATTCACAATAATAAGAAAATTGTAATTTAACCATTTCCAGATTACAAAATTTGATAATGGCATTCATTGAAAGTCATCTGCAAATTTTAAGCTTCGACCCATCTCATGGAATACTGTGTTTCCTTCTTCCGTATACATTTTATCAAAAATTTCAAATAATTTCCCTTGGGGATTTGGGGCATCACTGTTAAAAGGATGGAAACGCAGTAAAATTAACGTCATTCTTATAATGATTGACTCGTTAACAGCGATACAAGTATTCATGATTCGAGATGGTCATTGTGCAATTTACAGACGTGTAAAAGTACCCCCTCTTTGGAAGAAACCCTATTTATTTTAGGGATACAGCGACAGTACATAATATATATAGCGCCATCTAAGGGGTCGACCAACGAAAACCCATCTCTAAGATGTGGAGGGGTGCATAAGCCTTATTATCAGCTATGTATCAAATGATTGCATGGATACTTTGATCTCACTTCAGTATAATTCATCTTTATTTAAAATATTTTTTATAAAATTCGAATGCGTTTTAATGAATATTCTTTTTATGCACAATTCGCAGTACTGTACAGCATAAATAATGATTTAGAAATAGTACACATCAATACCTGTGTCACGATTTTATTGAATCGCAAACACGTTTTAAATTTTAACTGCGTCTCACACCTCTTAAAGCTCATGTACAGTAGCAAAAAGGAAATTGAAAGAAAAAAGTGTTAAATTTATACTCATCACTGGCATGTTGTTCTTCTTGTTTCAAGAGATACATGTACGAGATCATTCGGTATTCTATCCTTGATATCTGATTAATTGTAGTCTAAATTATCTGCAAGAAATGCTAGATATGGACTATACACTCTCCTACACTAGGACCCTTCCACCCTGATGGCTCCCCTACACTAGGACCCTTCCACCATGATGGCTCCCCATACACTAGGACCCTTCCACCATGATGGCTCCCCTACACTAGGACCCTTCCACCCTGATGGCTCCCCTACACTAGGACCCTTCCACCCTGATGGCTCCCCTACACTAGGACCCTTCCACCCTGATGGCTCCCGGCACATTAATCTCAGAGCAGGATGGTATCTAATTTTGTTCTACCTCTCATTTGTTCATTATTTCACTAGAGGAGGGAAAGGACTCAGCAGCTTAGTATTGCTACTATCTTTCATGGTCTAAAATCAAAGAAATCTGATGAAAAGATTTTGAGAGCTTACCAAAACTATACATGATGTGCGCTGAGTAGATTTCTCTGTACAATGTTCTGCCTTCGGTGTTTGTTGGTGTGTCTGTGTGCATGTGAATGAATGAGGTTGGGTGTATGTTTGTTCTGATTAGTTTTACAATATTTTATTATAATTTGCTTGTTTGTTTATTTTTGTACAGGGCCCCATTCTCACAAGCTTTGCTTATCTTAGGGTCCTTCCGATTTTGCTGTTCATTTTTAATGTATTGTTTACTTTGGATTTTAATGGAAAATAAATAAATTGAAAAAAATGAATTGAAAAGATACATGACACTTAACACCATCTTACCAAGGTTAAGATTGCATTACTTACTTATAGGGGCGTGGGGACATGCCCCCATGTAAGCCACATCAAGTGTATTATCCTGAATGATACATTTATGACGGTTCAGTTCACATTGGCTTCGATATGTCACGTTCGTGGTACTGCACACAGGCTCATAGAGCGTATCACACGGAAAGTTGCATTGTCCTGTAAAGAACGTTCACATATGAAGGGTAAAAGCTCAATTTTGAAAATTATTCACTTACATTTCATAAACATTATTTCATGAAAAATGACAAAACATATAAATAGATGGATTCAAACACTTTCACAAATATCAGATCCGACAGGCATCTTATTTATGAAATAAGTTTACATGAAAGTGTAGTTTATTTAACGATCTCTATTGCCCCGTTTCTATATTGTGATATGAACAGTTGAGTGAATTTAGATCCCAACGGAGCTGATAGTAATTCTATTGTCAGTGAATGTACATTACATGATAAATCCCCGATGGCATTCATACCATATGAACTCCAGTGATCCCGTTTATACTATACATCAACAAATTTGGGGGGTCACTGCCCCTATTGGGATTGAAACACATCTTTAGCTTCCCCTTTCAGGGCTTAGAAGGACTGACGAGTTTTCCGGCGGAAGATGATGCCACGGGAAAAGAATCAAGTGAAATGTTGTATCCCTGGTACATTAATGAGGTGTGTGATGACTTGTCTGTGGTGTCACGTGGATCCAGCCATCGAGGGTACACACTGTGCATCATGGCAAGGTGGGAAGGTGGGGGAGGAGACACTGATCTTACTCTAGGTGGGTTAATTTTGAATAAAGATGGCCATCAGTCATATTATGGGGAAGATGTTGGGGAGGTCGTCTTTTTAGTTTTTTTTTCGTTTCCATTTTCATCTCCTTTTCCTTTTCTTTCTTTCTTTCTTTCTTTCGTTCGTTTATTTATTCGCCATTCGATGGGGGAGGCGTACGTGCCCACTTGTCCTCCGTAGCTACGCCAATGTGACTTGCGTTTTGTTTTCTGTTTTGACTTGTGTCATGACTTGTGTTATGATAAAGTTGAGTTTTGGTCATACGATTGCATTGTGAAAGAAACTTTGTGAAAGCAATTGGAAAAGGTTGATCATGTAGTAGATAACAGGGGTGATAGTGAGCACTGAAAAAAAAGTTTTTTTCTTCTCCCAACCACTAACCCTCTTGATTAAAAAAAGCATTCGGGGAAAAGAAATGGCATCTAACAAAATTCCCCCCTTTTTTAGTAAGAAAATTTGGGAAAATTGTGAAAAATCATGAACAATCGAGAAAATAGGGGTAAAATCGGGAAAATTCAGAAAAAAAAATCGAAAGAAAAAAATCAGAAAAAAATCAGAAAAAAAAATCGGGAAACCGATTTAAATCGGGTAATTATCAGGGCTGAGATAAGTATTGGTGTATACTGTGACGTTTTGGAATCATCAGAATGATAAGAAATTGGCACAGCCTTGCTAAAGGTTACATACACTGTAGACAGAAATGTGTATATCATACTACACAAACATGTGGCATTAAAGTTGTGATCTTTAGCTGTCACTTGTCATATTTTGAATATGGGGGCATTTGAAGAGCCATCCTTTTCAGGGGAAATTTTTTCTATGATACCCTTCCACACTAACATAAAAAGAATGAAAAAGTTCACAAATTATTGGTCAGCTTTCCTAAAACTCAAACTTCTCTTTAATTGTTTTATACAGCCAAAATAATGAATAATTTTGGATTTGTACCTTGCAAAGCAGCTACGCATTCTCCCTGATATGACATCGTCATTGACTTATCGTTGTGTCTACAAGCGTCCTTTTGCATGTCACATTCAGACGTGAACGTTCTTTCTCTAGGGAACCCAAGTCTCCTGCTCATAGCACAGACTGGCTCGTACACCATCGGACACACCTCTGGGCATTGACAAGGACCGATGTAGTTGACAACCATGGAACGATCTCGTGTACGACATGCTTCCATCCTCATATGACACACGGAGTCGTAGGTGAAGCCGTCGGTGCTGCAGACCTGTTTGGTGCTCGGGGCACATTGCAGAGGGCATGGGTAAGGCATGACTCCGTCAGGTGCTAGGGTAGGGTCTAAAAATGGGGGAAGATGAATTTGTATTATTAGGGGAAAATGAGACCATAATCTTGATCACATGATACTTAGAGAGCAGTAGGGTATCCAACAAAAGATAACGCCCCCCTCCCCACCGTTTGAAGCCAGGAAAATATCTATGGCTGAAGAGCAAGTACCCAAGTAATTATCTTACTCCCCATCCCCTTGTGTGGAGTCTTATCCAGCCCTCTCTTTATCAACTACTGTAATTACGCTAAAATGATATTATAAGGCTGGAGCTTCTAGTAGTTTTATGTATTTTCGAAAAATACAAAGACAAACATTGACAATTTATTCATGAATCAATGAACGACTACGGACGTAAGTAAGGATAATCATAATTGCGTAGGGATCAATTTCATTTTCAAACTGGAATTTTAGGCAAAAACAGGCAAATGAAAGAAGTACAAGAAACAGAGGAATTTGAGATGATAACAAATGAATAAAACAGCGAAATAATATGTTGAAGTAATAAAACATAAACGGCTTAACAGCAAGCAAGCTATTGCAATATGGATCAACGTACGGAAATATTAGAAAGAGAGAGAGAGAGAGGGAAAGAGAGAGAAAAGAGAGAGGGAGAGATAGAGAGAGAGAGAGAGAGAGAGAGAGAGAGAGAGAGAGAGAGAGAGGGAGGAGGAGGGGGAGAATAAAGAACAAATTTGCTTACTATTTGCTGGTTCTATTGTATTTCGTCCAATGGCCGGTACTGTAGGACCCATCATCTCGGCACTCTCCTCACTGCTTTGTGTTGCAGAAGCAGCCGAACCTGTTGTAAGAGAGCACACATTTTCAGGGATATTACATTTAATATATTCATCATTATGAATTTAGCAGTCCATGAATAAGAAATCAACACATGTACTACAAGGTAAATAGATGTATAAAGAAATACTACAACGCAGTCGTATTATATAGTAAGTGAGATAAATCCAATGGGTCACCGTGGGGTAAAAAGACTTGTTTTTTTGTTAACATACCACTGCATTGAGATAGGCCTACGTTCAAATTATCACTTTTCCCTAGTTGGTATAATTTTTAGTAAAATTGTTTCCCTTCTGCCTAATCGTTTCCTTTTAGCCCACTTGTTTTTCTTCTGTCGCTCTAACTCATGTCCTATTTTTATTCTCTATACCTCTTTTTCCCTTCATGATATTTCTCCCTTTACATCTACCTTTTTTCTTTTACTCTCTTGATGAGTCTCTAGATTTAATTTTAACGAATCTTTGTCTGAGAAGCAGACGATTTGAGTTTCAATGGCATCTCATTAATTCATTTCTGCCCTTAAATTTGTTTTTCTGGACACAAAACGCCATCGTTTATACCTTGGTAACTTGGTTGTCTCTGTCTCATTTGTTGGTCTATACAGTTTCCTGAGTATGACAACTGTACGTAGAGGTATGGATCATTGCATTGTGCTCGCAAGAGGGCGCAGTGACTTTTCCATGTTCGACCATTGGTATCACAAACCGGTCCTCGTCGAGTACTGTACGGACAGCGTCGTCGAATTCGGCGACAATCTGATAGTGTGGGTTAATTACATTACATAGGGAGAAAGACCAAATATCGTTGTAAAATACTAGATTTTATACAAAATGAAGGATTTAACCATTACTATCTAAATGACAGCAAAACAAACAATTTGATATGCCTATTTTGGACTCACCTTGCAGGCATTGCTTGCATGATCAGCTGTCAACAATTATCTGTTGACACATGAAGTGGCTATTTTCGCAATTGATAACAATATAAATGTGCCTAATAACTAAATAAACATTCGCCTGTATTAACCAGAATTAAATTTTATAATGTTAATAATATCTCTACCACCCTCTCTTTCTAATAGTTTAGATATTTTGTGCAACTTTGTCATACTAAATGTGACGCTAATCTATGATAACTGCTGCCATTTATATTCCCAATAAAATTGCTAAATATCACTGAAAAACCATCGTCACCATCAATGTCATCATTGCAATCACGACGAATGACTATGCACATTTTATATGACCATAATGATTAACTTTGGCTTTTGAAAGGTAATTTTGAATAATCACATGTTTCAAATAAATATCAAACAATGTTCATAAGCAAACAATAAATAATGTCACATCCTATTTAACCATGCTATCTACGATAAATGGCTAACGTATGTCAGGAAACGAATCAACACCCAGGCCGGACAGTTCCAATAAAAATACCGTGCTATGTTCTCCTGCATGGGAAAACATGATGATAAATGACAGAACAATGGTGGTCGTCTTCATGATCTAATCTCGATTTCGGACATGACGTCGTCGTCCTTGTCATCCTTGGCAACCGTCGAATAAGAGACTTCCGTCTGATGGTTAGTGTACGTCATTGGGAAATGAATTGTGACTATGTTCTTGACGGGTAAAGAGCGATCATCTAATTACGCTTCTAATTTGATTTTCTGAAGTATGGCTACATAATTATGTACATTCTTTTTTTCTTCTTCAAATTAAAGCTCCAAAAGCGTCCGCTTGATTTTTCTTTTAATTTTCTTCTGGTTCTTCTCGTAGTTATTAATGCTGTTCTTCTCGTTATTCTTCTCTTCTCATCTCCTCACCTTCAAACAATGTCTTCCTCTTCTTCCTCTTCTTTTTCTTTCTTTTCTTCTTTCTCCTTCTCCTTATTAATCTTGTTTTTATTCTCGTTCTTCATAACTATCTTCTTCATCATCATCATCTTCTTCTTCTTCTTCTTCTTTTTTTCTTCTTCTTCTTCTTCCTTCTTTTTTCCTTCTTTTCTATTCGTAATTTTCTCCTTTTTCTTATTCGTTTTTTTCTTTTCTTATTCTCCTTCTTCCTTCTCCTTCTTTTTTTTTTTACACTGAACCTCTATTTCGTATTCCTTAATGTTTTGATCTCTTCTTCAACGCTTTCTTGTCATCCCATATCACTTGAGAAGAGGAAGTTCACTCCAGCAGACAGACAGGCAAATTAGGCATAACAATGTCACGGTCATGGGAGTTACGAACTGAAAGATTTCATGAGAAATCTTAAATTTCCGACTTTTGTATTACGTTTTCTCCCTTTTCTATGCGTTTTACCCACCCCTCTTCTTCATTTTCACTGCGTTTGAATTTTTGTTTTAATGTTTCACTGCTTTCTTCTTCTTCTTTTTATTCTTCTTTCAATTCTTCTTCTCCCCATTCTTCTTCTTGCCTTGTTCTTCTTGTTCTTGTTGTTGATGTTCTTCTTCTTCCTCTAATTCCCTTCTTCTTCTTCTTCTTCTTCTTCTTCTTCTTCTTCTTCTCCTTCCTCTTCTTCTCTTTCTTCTTCTTCTTCTTCTTCTTCTTCTTCTTCTTCTTCTTCTTCTTCTTCTTCTTCTTCTTCTTCTTCTTCTTCTTCTTCTTCTCCTCCGCCTACTCCCTTACTTTTCTTTCCCGTTCCCTGTGGGTCACTTTCCTACGACCTCCTCCTCCTTCTATATCATTGAATGGTCTTTTACATTACATCGCACCCAGCTCCCTTCTTTAAAGGTACTATGTCCCATTTGCAGGAAAAAAAATGAAAAGGTTAAATTCCAACAGCATTTGAAAGACAATACTTATTTAGAACTTCCCTCAAAACGAAAAGGTTTGAAAATGGATTTTTGTGGGAAAATAACGACCATTATTGTCGAATCGACATAAGTGATTGGTATCACCTAAGTAATAGTCTGATTTTCAGACCCTTGTACAGAATGGTCGTACGTTTTGTGCTGCACAACGATTCAATCACTTTAATTTTGGCCATTACAAGTAGTGGGTTATTGATGTAGACAAAAGCTCATGTATCTGTTACAGCTCATTTTATGTATGTTGTTACCAAAGAAAAAAAGATGTCAGTCTGACACTCAATAGTGTCTGACAGGGAAGTCTAGAAAGTAAACGGATTTCCTTGCATAATTTGAATACTAGGACACTGCTAACGTTTAAATTTCACAGATAGGAGTGGACATACATGACATATTCATAATTCCTGCAAAGTTCTACATAATTTGATGTTGGCTGCAATAGGGACATAGTATCTTGATAGATAAAGTTGAGTTCTGGTCATCCGATAGCATTGTGAAAGAAACGTTATGGAATCGATCAGAAAAGGTTGATCATCTAGCATATAAGTACTGGTGTGTACTGCATCCATCTTTCGGATGGTGACGTTAAAGGTCGGTCCCCAGACGTAAATAATCATATCTGATTGATACACGTCTGTAAAAACCCAATCACACACACACACACACAAGGCTCTGGAATAATCAAAATGATAAGAAATTTAGCCCAGTCTTGGTAAAGTTACAAGCACTGTACACAGAAAGATGTATATGGGACTACACGAACATGTGGTATAAACCGTCCCAATTTTTATGATGTTACATGCCATATTTAGAATATTAAGGCATTTGAAGAGCCATGCTTTTCAGGGAACATTTTTTCTCTGATGTTCTTCCACACTTGCGTAATACAATGATAACGCTCACAAATTATTTTTCACCTCTTCCCAGAACTCAACCTTCTCTTTAACGTCATCATGTCAAATGTTCCAAATAACGTCATTCCCTTCATAGTCAGGTAGCTTAGCGAAATTATCGTTACTTGCCGAATAAAAGCACCATTTTTGGTACAGGGCTCCCTTAGGACCTACTAAACGATATTAGGGTAGGAGCACCCGACAAAAATATCATATAAGGGCATGGGGCGGGGCGTGGCCTTGTAGCCCCCAAATAATTTAGAAGGTAATATAACATGTATATGTTGTTGAACAAATGCCATTTTTGGTACAGGGCTTCCTTAGGACCTACTGAACGATATTAGGGTAGGATCCCCCGGCAAGAATATCAGATAAGGGTGTGGGGCGGGGGTGTCGCTTCGTAGCCCCTAAATAATTTAGAAGTTAATAAAACATTGATTTGTTGTTGTACAAACGCCATTTTTGGTACAGGGCTTCATTAGGACCTGCTGAATGATGGTAGGGTAGGAGCCCCCGGCATACATATTCATAAATATGTGAATGGGGGCCCATGGCGTTTGTACAACAAAAAATCAATGTTATATTACCTTACAAATTATTTGTGAACTACGAGGGGACGCCCCTGTCCCACATCTTTATATGATATTCTTGTCGGGGGCTCCTACCCTAATATAGTTCAGTGGGTCCTCAGGAAGCCCTGTACCAATAATGGCATTTGTACAACAACAAATCAATGTTATTAAATTATTTTGGGCCCCAAAAAGACGCCCCCGCCCCCACACCCTTAAATTGAACTTTTTTTGCCGGGGGCTCCTAGCCTAATATCGCTTAGTAAGTCCTAAGGAAGCCCTGTACCAAAAATGGTGCTTTTATCCGGCAAGTAACGATAATCGATAAATTTGACGCTAAGCCACCTGACTATCAACCAACTCTTCACGCATCACCATATAAGGCGTGGCTCTGCTAAAATTTGGCCTCAAGAATAAGGTGGCGAATGTATCACACACAGTGGCACATCTGGACCTTGTTAGGGGAGGGGGGGGGGAGCAAAACATCTGCGCCAATGGTGATATCATATTTCAGCAAGAAAATCACGTATTGCGTGTACCAGGTAGGGAGTGGTAGGTGGTAGGGGGTACGCTCTTCCTCTTTGTCATCTCTCTTTAATTTGTAAATTTTCTGACTTTGATTTCGATATTTGCAAAATTAGTGTAGTAATCTCATTTTTCGAGCAAAGAATTGGACCACACTTTTACTTTTGAATCACAGTTTAAGTCAGGTTTATTAATAATGCGTTTTAATCTATGGTACTTTGAGGATAATTTCGTTTCAACCCTGAACACAATTACTCCGTTCCAGATATCAATTTGTTATAGGCTATCCCTATTAGAATATATGTGAACACAATTTCCCAATTAAAAAAAAAGTTTGGCTTCCTAACCTATAATATACACTATAGCGTACCGCGTTACGGCCAAGCAGAACGTTTTGAGAAATATTCATTATATATAAGGTGTAAAGTAAATTTGATGATTATTTACCTTGCAATAACTTCCTCACTTTAGTGGAAAAGTCAGGTATATTTTTCATTGTCGGTAATTTATGGGAGTAAGCAATTTGCCCCTTGCCCCCTTAAATTACAATGAATGCCCTTTTGGCATTCACAAGAGCGATTCGATTCTTCTATGGCTTGTCATTGAAGGGAAATTTGGCATACACCACTTCCTACCCAGAGAACTCTGCAAAAGTAGAACTCTCCAGAAATTTAAAATTTGGACTGCAAGACTGTTTTTTTGTATTACTAGGTTAACCCTTTTAAGAAAGTGCACATCGTCGGTGTGGTTTTTGATAAAGGGACAGTAGAATGTTAATATTACGAAACAACTTACAACACATATAATTGATGTGCATATTTACAATAATCTATTCATGTATGCTCAATCAAAGCGTTCAAATTTAAATTCGTTTAATATTATATATATATATATATATGTCGTTTCATGTCACATACATTCCATTACCAGCTCATTTCCCCAAACTTTGTGTTCGATTAATCGTATTTCTCAGTCTAAGAAAATCAATGGAGTATTATAGGCCGTTATTGTACATTACCATTATATATTTCCTTTTCATTCTTCAGCATGTGTTTATAATTCATTGTAAAAGATATTTCCCTGGAAACACAGCTTTCATATCGTAAACTTCCCCATGTTAGTTGAACGCGCTTGATGCTTCTATTCATTCAAGTTTTTGGGACACTGCCACATGAACCCTAAAATTAGAAGAGTTCTTTATGAAATGACTGATACGCCAATTAGGAAACTCAAATCATGCTCAATTTCCAGTAATCTGAGCAAGACATTTACTGAAAAAAGTTAATGCAAATACAGATATGAATGTAAATAGAGAAATAGGTCTGTGTTTCACGTACATGTTAGCGATATCAAATTAAATGGACTATGGAAAACTCTAGTCACTAAATATCATCAAAGATGCACGATGTAATTTTGGTGTATGTTTGATTGGGTTTAATTAAATAGACCAAGGAACTTATAAAATCCTTGCACAGACGTACATCAATCACATCTAATTATTACGTCTGGGGACCGACCTTCAACGTCGCCTTCCGAAAGATGAGACTCGGTTTCAAACCAGCATATGATCAGAGCCAGTTTGTAGGCGAAGACAGAGAGCTGACCGTATCATTGGCGGTACCGCGAGACCAACTAACAGCTATATAATATAGCAGGCAAGGTTTCATTGATTGATGATACTAGAACCTCATGAAATCAACAATGTTGTGGTTTGAATCATTCCGCTAAGAGAATGAAAGTTACGAACAATATTATCATCATGGAATGCCAAAATAAAAAAAGGCACAAACAATTATCACTGAAGAGGCAGACAAGAGTGAAAAGAAAAGCAAGCTGTTAAGGAAGCCTAATGAAAGATACATGGAGTGAAAGATAAGAAAAGGAAGAAGAAAGAAATAAAACACAAGTTAAAGAACGGTGACAACTTGATGACAACAGGTGATATCATGTTCCTTATTGCCATCATCAGCAAACGAAATCTGGCCATCTTTCAGCTTCATGGCACTCATCACAAGAAATGCCATCACATTTCCGCTGACGTTTTGATATCAAAGCTTGGAGAAAAGATCAAAGTTCAGATGGGAACTTGGGATAAAAAGAAGAAGGATGACACTCCCCTGTCAGAAGGTTCTGAAAACATCACACGGAAGACCCCTCCCACTACAAGGAAAAACCTACAAGAAGTTCCCCTCCGATCACCATGGAAACCATCAACACAGCTCTTCAACCTTGCTACTATATAGGCTCTTATTGTCTTAAGCACTATAAAATCAAAAAGGTTCTTCAAACTAACTAATAAATTATTGAACGGTAAAATGCTGTTACAAATGCATTTCTTTTCGAGGATGAAAGCAAAGGAATACAGAAGAGAGAGAGAGGGAAAGAGAGAGAGGGGGAGAGGAGGGGGGAGAGATATTATTTCTTGACGTTCTTATATGGTACGAGATGTGATCTTTGATAAAATTTATCATGTATCTCAATCACACAAAATGATGTCAATCGCACAAAGCATAATTAAACACGTTACTTATTTAATCGATTGCATCTTGATTGTGTACTCAGGGACTTATTTTCTATCACAATGATAAATATGTAATGACAAAAAACAAGTCTAACACATGAACAGCCCATTTTACGTCATGGAATCTACGGGATGACGTAATGTGTCATCCATGGAAATAGAATAGGTTTAGTCTCGAGGGATGCGCTCTAGACGGAAGATGTCTCATGTCAGATGTGATGCACTCCTGAAGAAATAGGTTTGAGTAATGTCTACACTCTGAGTCTAAGAGCTTTAAACAGAGAAAATATTCCCAGAGAAGTAAAAGACAACGAAACAATATGGAAGTTATTACTTTTGAGGCTCAAGCTCAAGATCATTTCTTATTTCACAAAAAAAAATCACAAAATCGTGGTATCTGAAATTAAAAAAAAATGATATTATGATTTAACCCGAGATATCGTTTGATAGCATACGGTATAACGGGACTTGAGTAAAAGCATATTATGTGGCGGCCCTTTAGTACCGCAATACAACTCAGAGCCCTCAGCGATAACAGTTTGTTTAATAAAGAAGCAAAATGAAATGAATTAATGACATGTATTACAAAAAAATAATTGAATTGCTTTGAAAAGGAATCTACCTCTTAATTGATTGACTTGTTAGTTAATAAAAGCGTACTTTGAATGACCATTAAAATTCATTATGTAATGAGAAAAGTGCTCATTAATTCATTTCCAGTATCTGTTTAGTATCCAAGTATAATAATGTATCCAATTTTGCTCACACTAGCTCATAAAAATTATAAATCAGGAAGAGTCTTTTGAAAATGTTTGATTCGTTCCTTCCAAATATTGCATTCAAATACATTTAAAACGTAGTTTCAGTTTTTCATTCTGTATAGAAAAAAACACTTTATCATTGTCACTGTTGTTGGAAATGTTTTATGATTACTCTTATGAGGCATGCTGTATGTAATGCTGCCCAGGAATATGTCACCCATTTTTCTTATCGTCAGTAAATTTGTTTTTTGTATGAACTACAAGCGCTTGGATAAAAAGTTCCCAAACTTAAACAAAATAAAGTTTTAAAGTTCATCTATTATATCATCTTGTGGTTTATTTTGATATTTGTCTAGGCGACTAAACTGTTTCATTATAAAAGCCGAAAATTATTGGCTGATAATCAAGATAATTCTGTATTATTCCGGATATGCGGTCATAGAGATAAATTTAACCCAAAGGCTGGAGCGCCTACAGGTTCAATTAAGATTTATTTCCAAAATTATTTAACATGGCAAGAAATCATACTTAGAGAATGCCAATATAAACTTATACCGTGAAAACATTTAGAGTAATACTTCTATCAAGACTGTTTGATGTTTAAAAAAAAGAAAGAAATGTTTTATTTCTTCTAGAATGTAATGATACTACTACTACTACTACTACTACTACTACTACTACTACTACTACTACTACTACTACTACTACTACTATTACTACTACTACTACTACTACTACTACTACTACTACTACTACTACTACTACTACTACTACTACACCTACTACTTACTACTACTACTACTACTACTACTACTACTACTACTACTACTACTACTACTACTAAAAATAAAGATAATAATAATAATCATAATTTCTGACATCGAGATTTACCATAAATATAAAATGTAATGTAATGTATCGATAAATTGGGGTTTTCATACGAGCACTTACCACTTTGCCCCATCACAGCTTGATGGCACACGAACAGACAAATTAAGAGAAGGCCAAGTCTTATCATGGTGCTTTCAAAGTTAGTCGAAGATGGTGTTTATTTCCTCTTATAGTGTCGGATTTACTGCTTCTCTGACAGTTTAAAAAGATTTAAGAATTTATAATGGAGAATGAGATGTAAGAAGGTCATTCTAATTTGCAGAAAGTGAAAGAGAGAGAGAGAGAGAGAGAGAGAGGGACGAGAGAGGATGAGGTTGGAAGGAGGATGAAATGAGAAAAGAGAGAACGAGAGAGAGAGAGGGGTGTAGGGAGAGAGAGAGAGGGTGTAGGGAGAGAGAGAGAGAGAGAGATAGAGAGAGAGAGAGAGAGAGAGATAGAGAGAGATAGGGAAGAGGGGAAGAGAGAGAGAAAAAAACAAGTGGAGGGGGAGTGAAGAGTGAAAAAGAAGGAGGATAAAGAATATTGCCAGAAAATAGCTATTTAGAGCAAATAACTATGGCACGTCCACTACATAGTTTATACTAGAACGTGATACCATTATGGATTTTTAAGAACCGTTTACGATAACGTTTTCGTTATAAAGTTAATAAAACAGAAATGCAACCAGTGACTCGTATATAGGCCTACACATTTTATATAATCAATATAAATAATGCCAAAAATAAAATCTTTGTCTCATAACATATTTATCTTAATTATTCTCATTTAGGAGATTGATTGAATCAGAATGTATTAACCTAATAAAATGTTATATTTCGATGAATATATCACAGAAGGTGAGGCAAATAAAAAATGAAAATGAAATTAAGAAAAGGAATATGTCTCTATAAGTGATATTAAAACATTGAGTTGCAAATAAATCATTATTTATTTTAACTAGAGATGAAATGGACATTTAAGAAAGTTTCTCTGTTGTCTATGATGATGCAAAGAAAGGCGCACTGATATTTTGTTTCAACTAATTTAGATAAAGTTCGGAATAAAGATCCCAAGATATTTGACACAAATATCAATAAAGGGTAAATTAGCAATTTCGATTTATTTATCTTTATTTATATTTATAAATTTTAATATCACCATTTTTATTTGACAAATGTCATTTGTATGAATATCTTATATCTCTATCTGAAATCATGTATGATTATAGAAAAGAAAATCATTGAGGAAAATATGTGAGGAAATAAAAAATGATAACATTTTAGACGGCGACTTACTTATAGCGTCAGGTTCTTGAACTCAACCTCCTAGTCCCACACGTAACCGATGTTGTCCTTTAAGAAAACCACGTCCAAGATGATTTGAATCTTGTTCGTTTCGCTGATGAATGATGACGGCACCCAAATGAAGAATAACCCTGGATAAAGATGTTGATTATCACCTTCGTAGGCTAGACAAACAATTCAAATCAAAACACTTAGCTGGTGGAAATCACTAAGTAGTTACATTAAGATATGTCCTCAGCCCCACACATTTCAATCGATGTTAGCAATTTTACCTTCAATTGTGCAAGTTCAAGTTTTCTTTTTTGGCAAGGTTTGATAGGATGTTGCATGGCATACGATGTAATCCGCCACTGCTTTTCCGACTCGGTGTTAAGTGACGTTTTCACATCGTCTTTTCATGAGAGGGATAATTTGCGGGACAGATTTTGTTTGTGTGTATGTGAGGATGTTGATATACTAGTGCTGTATATGTAGGAAAGAGTTTACGACGGCAGCGTTGTTTTGTTTTTTAACGAATATTCGAAGAAATTATACTAGAATAACAATATATAGAGCGCATAATAAACGAAAATAAAGTCTATGTTTGCTTGTTTGCTTATCATGGTAAATACAACAAAGGGGGAAATGACGCTTACAAATAAAAAGAATTCTTATCGCAATTTTCTTACAAAAACAAAAAAATAATTGATTACATTCTAATGATAATAGTAAGAAAGAGAAAGGTATCAAGGTTAAATTCAAGTAGACCTTTTTACTCTATTCAATTCCTATGAGAGATGATAACAAATAGTGGTCTACTATGGTAAATTTATTTCAGCAAATGAAACTTAACAGAAACAGAAACAGAGAGAGAGAGAGAGAGAGATAGAGATAGAGAGAGAGAGAGAGGGAGAAAGAGAGAGAGAGAGAGAGAGAGAGGGGGGGGGTTGTTAACACGGAGTCTTGTGTAAAGGTCCGTACATCTCCTTTTTCTTTGCTTGAAATGGAATAATCGAAATCGACTGAGACTTAACTTAATAAAGGGACTAATAAAGGAATTCACCAAAATGGGTTAGGTAGTAATCCAATGAACCAGTAAACACAAGTACAATAATCTGTTCAATGGCTCACATTTCAAAATGGGATAGAGTCACTCAGCGGATAGGAAATTATGTCTTTATGTGTCTATTTCTAGCGAATTCCATTACACAGATAGATTCAAGACAAAAAAGTAAAATTTTCATGAGAATTTTTTTTAGAGACAAAGAAGATGAATTCTCAGAATTATGATCTTTCCAACGAATTATTTCGTTCGGTTGTTGAAAGTCAAGAAGAAAGCTAGTTATTAAGTAGTTTATTCAAAGATGGCATCCCATTTCTTAGAAATACCTGCACGATGTTAATTTATGATGAAGCCCATAGGACGTATCATTACCGTCTAAGTCTAGCTCAGTATTTCAATATGATTTCCCCTTGTGTAATATAAACTGTATTATGGACAGTTGAGTTGTACATTTTACTTTATCTTCCCCTTTTACACAACAAACAAAACAACAACACTAAATTTGTGAGAAAAAAACGGAAAATTAAAAGAACGTTACCATAATCGGTGTACTTTATTTTACTTCCATTATTCAGACCAAAAAAAAAAAGAAGATAAATTCACTGCGCGTGCGCACAAATTAAAATGTCATCGTATTGTATTGTATTGTATTTATTTTCTGTCATTTAAAAAACATCAACAAATATACATTTACAATCAGAAAGACACACTGATAAAAGGAAGACGGAGGGATGGCCCTACTCAGCGATGTTAACATAACAACGCTGATTTACAGAGGGGTCCCTATAGACATAAAAGACATGTAAATAGATAGTACAGGAGTAAAGAAAACTTACAACAAGAATAAGAACTTACAATAATGATAAGAGCAAATTGGAGTTAAATATATATATATATATATATATATATATATATATATATATATATATATATATATATATATTTACGATATATACAAGAGAAAAAGCTAAACAAGTAAATACAACCAGCAGAAAAAAACAACAACTAACAAACAAAAAAACAAAAAACAGAACAAAACAAAACAAAAGCTTAAACAAAAACAGCTACAAGAAGTCTGGAATAATATTATTTAAATACTTTTTGAATGTGTTAACAGTTGGAAGTAATTTTGTGGTATGAGGAAGAGCATTATATTGAATTGAGCTTCTATATTGGGTAGTTCGTCATCAATATTCATGTAATTCGTAACTCCTTGAAAAACGTTGTTTGGTGTTTGGCCATGGCACAGGATGTAGCAATGGAATAGTTGGCAAGGGTGAAATAAATTAATTAAGTTAATGTTATCAAAATATTGTATCAAAATTAACAATTTATTGATATAAAACGGACCATGGCAACACATGATAACAAAATAATTACTGACCATTCCATACATCTTACTTGGTTTGATGTTTATGGCTCGAATTCTTGAAAGTGACTAAGTTAAATATAATTTAATTTCACTGATTGTTCTCTTCATTCTGAACATATTATAATGTAAGCGGAATGAATCCAGTCATGAAAAAATACTACATAATTGATTTGATTATGAGTTTTGTTCATTTAGTCAGATAATTAAACAGTTTTTGATGGATGAGGGGGATGGGACCTGATGCTTGGTGCCTGTCATTGTTCAAAACTTACATGCCCCCAGCAAAGAAATTAATTAATGAAGGTTGAAGATTTTTCAATCTGTTTGGTCAGTTGAATCTGGCGTCACCGAAGCCACTGACCCGTCTCCGTGGTCTAGTGGTTAAGGCTTTGGCGATCTAAGCCAGTGGTCCGGGTTCCATTCCTGGCTTATATACATTTCCTAAAGGAAGGACAGCAATGGAAACTTTGATTTAAGCTGCGCAACTCTCATTTAATTTCGCATTGTATTTAATTCCACGAGAGTTGCCGAAGCTGTTGTATAGAAATGTCCTAATCATTTCTAATTGAATTATCAGTTTATGTAAATATATATGCTGTATGAGTATATACTTGGGTATATAATATTATGCCTAATTGACATTTAGAAAAATAAACAGTTTTCCACGACTACAGCGTTTAAATTCCTTAGTTTATTACATTATTCATCATCATCATTATCATAATCCTCCTCCTCATCCTCCTCATCACTATCATCAGTCATCATCATCATCATCATCATCATCTCTATCAAAACCATCTTCATCATCACCATCCTCATCACTATCATCGTCATCATCACCATCGTTAACATCATCCTCCTTCTCCCCTTCTTCTCCTCCTCCTTCTCATGTTTATCATCATATTAATCATTATCAACATTATCTACATAATCTGCATATCACCATCATCATCATCATCATCTGCATCATCATCATCATCATCACCATTAACATAATCATCGTCATTATAATCATTATCACCCGATTTTAGTTTGTGATGTCATCATCATCATCACAGAAGATAATGCAGTGTTCTAGAACCTGGATAGAATCTGGATAAAATTCTTCGTTGATAGATATTTATGTAGCTTTCTAAGTCTACAAGTTTACAGTTTAGAAAAAAACATCCAAGGGGTTGCTTCCACCGATTCCGTATTTTCTTGATGAAGTTATTGACTATA
Organism: Mesocentrotus franciscanus; assembly: GCA_037976565.1. Lineage (NCBI taxonomy): Eukaryota > Metazoa > Echinodermata > Echinoidea > Camarodonta > Strongylocentrotidae > Mesocentrotus > Mesocentrotus franciscanus. Next base: position 1,693,076 of record CP137666.1, on the reverse strand, counting down.
TAGGTGTATAATTTACTCAATCGTGATGATGACGTCATACAAGCGAGAAAGTATTGCCCAATCCCAGGTCAGTCGGCACTCATACTAGTTTCTGACATTAATATTGCTCACTTTAAATAACGTTTGAGAGGGCATGCGCGGACGTCTCACTACCCTTTGCTTCGGGGTGTCATTTCGTCAAGATTTATCGCAATGCCCATTGACTGAGCCCCCCACCCCCACCCCGAGCGAAAGCACTACCATTCTTAATATTTCTTGGCCAAATATTGAAATCACCGTTAGCGATGCTGTTAATAAGTAAATCATTTTGACAGCCAAAATGTTAAACTAAATTGCCTATTGATATAACATTGCATTCGATATGCAAAACAACTCCCAAGGTATCAAGGGCTTGCGTCGTACCATAAACGGCATAATAATAATAATAATAATAATAATAATATTGGATATTTATATAGCGCACATATATCCACCATACATGGTGCTCAAGGCGCTCCAACTATTATCCCGGCTCTGCTAGGCAGCCGATTTCGGCGCTTACAGCATTCAAGGAATTCGTCTTACCGTAATTTGAAAGTCTCTTACATCTCTTGCAAGCATGTTCTTAGATTTAACCTACCAACAAAGCCAAAATATGAATTGCACTCCGAATAGACAAACACATATGAAACTATATTTGAAGAATACAGCGGCAAGAAACGAAGAGTTTAATTTGAAGAAACAAATCAATTTATTACATACTTTCTAACAGCGGTTCATTATTTTTTCATAGTATTTCATACACTCATCTATAGAACTTAATTTGTTTATAGATACATTGGTCACTTTTTTTGTTACGAGGTGGCAAAATTTGTCACTCCCAAATTTGCTCATTTGGTTGTTGATTGTGACTGAGACTATTGAAAAAAGGTGTTTTTTAATGCCAGATTCTGGCTCATTCATTGGGCAAATTGTAAATTTAAGGAGGGAATATGGATTGAGGAACTGGTTCTGACAATTTTGTTGTTAAAGTCACACAATTAAAAGAAACCTCATTGTAATTATATTTTCCTTGATATTCTTTACCAAAAAAATCGGTAACATTGAGTTCCTAGACCTTATCGAATCGGATAAAACATGGGAGACGTAGTCAGCTCAGCTGAACAATTAATTTTTCTCGAACCGTAATAGGTCGTCAGATGAAAAATGAATCAGTCTAGACAGAGCTAAAAGGTCCAGCACTGAGTTGAGAGTTACTTGGCGAGCTGGAACCGTCACTCTCGGCATCCTCGTTCGACTCTTCGGAGGTGTTACCTCCTGCAGCAGTCTGAGCCTGTGGTTCCTGGAGGTCCATGGCTTCTTGTTGATCCGTCTGTTCCTGCAGTTCCATTGCTTCCTGGTTGTAGTCAGGTCTCTGCTGCTGGTTGGGTCTCTGCCGGTTGTAGTTCGGCCATTGTTGCTGTTGGTTCTGGTACCACTGCTGGTTGTACCAATTGCCAAACCACTGTCCATCGCCGGCCTCAGCTTGCTCGGGTTGTTCTTGTTGCTCCTGTTGCTCCTGTTGCTCCTGTTGCTCTTGCACCTCCTGCTGCTGCTCTTGCATTTCTCGTTGTCGCTCTAGTGCCTCCTGTTGAAGCTCGTATGCGTTTTCCTGCTCCTCAAATTGTTGTTCATTTCCGTCCTGTTGATCTCCGCCATACTGCCCCTGGCCCCATAAGTTAGGGTTCCATTGCTGCTGTGGCCGCTGCTGGTTGTAACCTGAAGTGCATACGAAGAATAGAATATATATAATAGAACAACCCCTCTGTAAAAGTCAATTATTCTTTCTCTTCTAGATTTATTGCATGTGCCTCCTTGAACGAGTCATTATCAGATTTGTATAATTTATTCGAAACATGATAGAAACATCAAACCCTTTTTTGTATTTAAAAAGAAAAATTGTAGACTGAAAAAAAAAGGATAAAAAGTATGTTGGTCATAATTTTTGGTTTAATCGTAGTGTTGAATAAGCAAGTCAATTTTGATAAAACACACTTCTTATACTAAGGCCCAAATAATATAGAAATACATTAACTAAGAGAGGTGGATGTAAAATGGTGTATGGTACCAGAGTGTGTGTGCGTGTGTATGCGTGAGTGTGTGTGTGTGTGTGTGAGAGAGAGAGAGAGAGAGAGAGAGCTAAGATACGAAGAGAGAGAAATTTATATGTTAACGGGATATACTTACCTCGAGGTCGAGCTGTTTGGGAGAGGAAGAATAAAGGATAAGATTATTGCTAGGGATTTGAGAACTATAATATTTGTCATTGTCAAAATCACGATGTTCACGATTCTTCAAAACACATTTAAAGATGTGTACGGTGACGAACACATTCTACTACAAAGATTCGACAAATTAAAATGCCTTTTAAAAATCTGACATATAGATCCCATTTTTGTCATCCACAATTAGAGTTTAAGTTTCAACTCCAATGATTAGAATGCGTTTTGATGTGAGCGTCAATTGATATAATAACCGACAGTCATGTACTGCATTATTGCTTTTACCAGTTTGACATTAATAAACTATTTATCGATTCGATCGTATTAAGTTCGGAACGATGTCCATATCTTTATTTGTGCTAAGCTTGTAACTTTAAAAAAATCTAGGTTCAGGTGAAGTTCAATATAAAGAAATATATTACCTTCTATGCATGCCACTAGAGCAACCGCCACACACATTGCAATAAACGCCTTCATCTGTGCAGACAAATTGAGGAAAGAAGATTACAATAACTTAATTTCCACCATCTGCACGCGGTGATTCACCAAGTCAAATTTACAATATCATTAGTTTAGTTGTGACGTCTGTTTTCATGGCAACTTGGTAAATAGTTACTATGATCAAACGAGAGAAGGAATTAAATTTGTTATAAAGGGGTACAGAAGAATGGAAAAGGGAAAATGCATGTAAAGGAAAAATAAGTAATAGACGTTAAAAGAAGGGAGAGCAATGTTATTTAGGAAAAGGTATACACTTACTTTTGTAGGACTGCATTTGCAAGGCTATAATAGTTATTATATTTCAAAAGTAACTATTCAATGAAACAGTACTAATATCAAGTTATTTTTATAGGAGCAAAACACGGGACGTTTGAAAAGGAAGTTTTTTTTTATGGGAATCTTCAAGTTTATCATCTTATCGAAAACCTGAACTTACGTTCACCGAAGTATAGGATTTCTCGGTCAATTTCGTAAGCTTTTCATTCGTTTTGATACAAAGTTCATTCAAATTCGCGAAATAAAGCTGCCGGCGTGTAAATTTCATTCAAAATAACACTTTTTTCATTTGATTTACTTATTCGGTCAATGGATTTAGCACTTGTTTCATTCAATTTAACAACCGCTTACAAATGCGCAGTTTGCATTCATTTTCGTCAACAATGGCAAATCGGACGTCCGTACCATTCAATTTCACTTTGGGTCATTCTAAATAATAAAGTTTTCATTCATATTCGCCTTTTTTTTAACAACCTATGGTATACATGGTATATGCACATGTTTCTCATCTAAAATAACAAATTTATTCTTTAGTTTATGTCCACATGACATGAGTTATTGAGATGTGCGCGCAGTGAGAAAACAATGTATCTTAATCATTAATGATTGTATAACGTGATTGTGCTTATAAGGTGTTTTATTTTCTCAATACCAGAGGCAGTACATATAGGGTGCGTTCAATCGACACTTTTTCACCCTAGAATCACGGTTTTCAAAGACGTTTAGTTTAAAACACGGTTGCGTTCAAGCGATTTTTCGTCGGTCGTAAAAATAAACGTGTTTAAAAACACAAACATGAAACGCTGAAAAAGATGCGTTTTGTATCATGATTCTGCAGAATCACGGTCGCTAAAATTCGCTTGAACGAACGGAGATCTCAATCATGATTCTATGACGTCATTATCTATTACATATATATATATTATCGCTACCTATTTCTATTCTTCCTGGGTGGGCTTAAAAAGAGAGAGAATCAGCGTTGATAGAAAATCGCTGAAAATCGCTTAAACGATTTCCCGCAGTAACCGTGTTTTGTATCGGCGTTTTGAATTGTGATTCATGTTTGTGATTCTAGCTTCAAAAATCGCTTGAACGCACCCATAATATAATCAAAATCATGCAATTTACATCATACTCAGAATAATTAAAATACAACTCAGAATAATCAAAATACAATTCAAAAGTATAATTCTTAACATCAATTGCTAAACAAGACAACTCTTTCATACATTTCCTTATTCGCTTAAAACATTCATAAAAAATATAATGATAAAATACTTAGTCATTTCATGTTCATTTTGTGCTTCTTTAAAAATAAAAAATAAACTTTATCTGTTGAATAAAAAAAAAAAAAAAATAAATAAATGCTTGTTCATGAAATATCATGCTTGTTACTGTATGTGATCGTGATCGTGATCGTGATTGTAATTGAAATGGTGATTACGATTGTGACTGAGATGGTAATTGTGACTATGATCACGATCGTGATTGTGATTCAGTGTGATGGTGATTCAGATTTTGATGTGATTATGATTGTGATTGAAATGATACTCATAGATTGTTCTTAACATGTTCAATATAGACTACATATAATTTACACAAATATAAATGGCTTCAAAGAGATTACGAACATCGAATAAATTATCAAAAAAAAACCCAAACAAAACATAAAAAATAAATAAATGTATAGAGTATTGATACCCCCACCATTATGGTACGCCACTCCCATAAATACAACTGTAGTCTGTAAACACACACTTTGCATGCACTTATATCATTGCATATTCATAAAAAGACACTCTTGCTTAGTTCCATGCTAATTCTATATTGATGTGGCTAGGTTATATCTACTTAACACATGATCGTTCAGTTGCTAAATAGTGATGATTTAGTGGGTATACACCCCTAGTGAGGACAAATAACATGTGTGTTGCTTACCAACCCATATAATTTGAAATGGATTTAGCATGGAACTAAGCTTGCGGGGTTCTATATATGATCATACTGGGTAAGATTTACATGTTTAATTTGTATGCAAAACGTGTGAAATTGCATGCAAAGAAACGAATTTGAATTCACGGAAGACGCTATTACGTAATCGCGAATCGTCTCGCTTTAAATTGAATGAACATTTTACGAAAAAGAAACACGTTTTAATTCGAATGAAAATAAAATGTTTTTGAATGATCGTTTTATGAATTTAAATGCTAAAAAACGAATTTGAACGAAAAATAATAGCTGCGGTGACAGAATCGGCGAAATTGAATGAACATAAAATGAATTTGTGTGGCCAACTTACGAAATTGACCGAGAAATCCTATATTAAAGACTGTCAGATATTTGTTTAACTTCTTCTGCTTCTCATTGTTAAAGAGAAACAAACATTCATAATTCAAGATCAAATCAAAATTTCCCTCTTATGTCTCAATACCGATGAGATAATTTGCTTTAAAATTAGAAAACGGGAAATAAAGCATTTTCGTTAAACCTACATGGTAAGGTAAAACGATTCACAAATAAAGTGATTTAAAAAAAATTATAGCTACATGCCATGGTAAAGATTATGTTGATCATTATGATCATTGAATTATTATTTTTTCATTCTCAGAATATCCTGACAATAATTAGCTTAGATATTATAGTAATTTCATAATGTAGTGGTTTATTTACTTGACTCTCAATCCAATGTTTGGGGGTTCGAATCCCAGCCATTAATGGCCTTTGGCAAGACATTAATCCACATGTGCCAGTTATAAACCATTCCACAAAGATAAAGCAAAATGCTCTAATTCCGCACATATCTACTTTGAATGGTCATATATTAGTCTCCTTGGCTTTTTTCGAAAAAAGAGGTAATTTGGAATATTTTCCAGATATTTTCAGTGATTAATCGTCAATCTAACCGTACTTTAGGAACACTTACAGGCTTCATCATTGATTAAACATGACTTTATTTCTCTCATAGGAATAATAATGACCCGCATGGTATCTCACCAACATCTAATCAAGATGATACCTTTCATCACGCTGATATTTTGTAATAGTTTGTTTTAATGTATAGAATTGAGGTTCAAAATGGGGTTCAAAGTTTTGTTCTGATATTAGTCATCGTAATGGAAATTCCAAACCATTGTTGTCTTGCCGAAAGATAGTTAGATTCGATTTGTTCAGATTTCCGCACTGCCTTTGTATATGACTCACCCTCAAAAGGGTTAAGACAGTTCACCGAAACAAAACAATTTTTTGATTTTGAGCCTCTCTTTTTAGTCAGTTTTTGAGAAAAATGTTACACACAAAAAACTGATTGCGGCGGGGTTTACAGATAGAATTTATTTTCTTTTTTTGTTGTTGGAGTGGGGGGTATTTAATTCATCATTTTGAAAGCAGAGATGATTACTGATGATTCATATCAGGCAGCGCTAGACATTGTATTTCAATTAATTTGATGCTACAGTACTAATCACGTTTTTGTTTAATTTCTAGTCTTACTCGAAATACTGAATGGGTCAGGCCTTACAAGGGCCTTTGAAGTGGGACAAGGTTCTCTACGTGTCATGAAACAAGTGTAAGGTCAAAGAGATCTGTCAACTCTGCAGGAAAGGTTGACAGGAAACCTCGCCAGACAGGGGTATCAAGGCTCTAAAGACCTATAGGGAAGGATACACAGGGAGCTGCTCATCGCTCTCGATTATTTGAGACTGTGCCAAGATTCGGGAGATTATGCCGAAGAGGAGGATGGGGGTGGGTTTGAGGGAATGCGCAGAAGAAATCGGATTACCCATATGGTATAATATTTACTTTGTCTTACAACTCATTCTTCCCCCTTCTACCCAGTAGGTGCGTTTCTAGAATATTTATATGTATATAGATTTGTTGGAGGGGGGGGGGTCTTTTAAGGGAATTGGAAGCCTCGTGGGTTCTTGCATTCATTTTCTACGTGTGCCTAGCGATTTTTTTTTTTGGGGGGCTTGAGGTGGTGCTGTTCCCTAGATAAAGCCTTACGAACCTGACTGCTTCATGTGTAAATTAGCATAATTATAAAGACAAAGGTCTTTTTAATCTGCTAATGACAGTTATATAGATTTGTATCACGCTATTGGTTAGTCAGTGAAAGTTTACATTCCTGAACAGTTTTTAAAGAATGGCCGGGTAAGATGAGAGATAAACCCGTTTTATGCTCGTTAAAAAAAGTATCTATGTTAGTTATCTGCAATTATGAATGTGTTATGGTACGTCATTTGAGACCTATATTTTTTTGTTTATTCAACAGCCACTTACCTTTCTTCTGAAAAAGAATAGTTCCTCTGTTGTTTTATTATGAAAATATAAGGTTTTGCAAGCTCTTTGATAAACATATTACGTTAACAACTTGAATTCAAATTGACTCAGCACTTAATTACGATACTTTCTCCGAATGGAAGTTACTAATATTTTTAGAAAAGGTCCACAACTTGGGTATAGCATAGTAGACCGGCAGCTCACGAGATCGAAAATTTCGGTCTTACCCCGCCCCGCCCCGACCAAAATGTCGATCTCTTGGCCGCCGGTCTAGTGGGCAATGGCCCCGCAAATTTGGAATGGAACCAGGATAACAAAATTGTGCAAAATAGTCTTGTAATAAGATTTAAATTAAAACATTGACTTAATTTGTGTAGATATCGTTGAATTTATTTCTTTAAAATTTGAAAGAAACTGCTTCAGGATAATAAGTTTTCACTGATATTGCTAAAATAATTGAAGTATATTGTACTTATGCTTATAGCAGATGCGCATCTTGAAATTATATAAATAGAGGAGAGCTCGCTTCACTTATTTAATCTGAAATAACCATATGAACATTTTGCTGTTTTTACAGTGCACGCTCACTTTGAAATCGTTACCCTGAGTGTGTCTACACTCTCCAACACACCAGGTTATTCAAATATTTATATTTTTTACTTAATGTAGGTCCTCGGAGAGGACCTAAAGCCGTTGGTTCTCTGGTTGCTTACTAACAAGCATGTATGCTTTCTTAGCAGTCAGGTAAAATAACCACCAACATCTATGCTGTAATTGTTTTGGATAAGCATGCGCGTGACTCTATTAACACTTTTAAGCAAGCAAGTAGATGTGTTGTGGTCTAGTGGATATGTCTTCGGACTGTGAACCACACGTTACGGGGTTCGAATCCCGCCGCGGCACTAATATCATTTGGCAAGACATTAACCTATATTTGCCACAATCGACCTAGATGTAGTAAATGTGTACTTGGTAGGATTCATTCCTTGCATGCAGCGAGCGCTACGGTTGCCGGAGCTAAAACCGAGGTAATGATATTAAAAGTTCTTTAGAAGCGCATAGATAAGTTATGATATGCGCCATACAAGAACAGCATATTATTGAAGCAAAACGATTTAAAAAAAATGATATCACACAATGATCATGATCGAATGAGCAGTTTGAGAATGTTCTTCTAATTTAAACAGTAATCTAATTTGTCTTACTAAGACATGAATAACAAAAATACAACGAGTCATTTTATACTCGTAAGATATGCCTACCTTATTGATGATATTGTGAGTAATGAAGAAATACCAGTCAAAGAGGAGCCAGCTACCGAGTCAGTTACACCAGTTGCACGAAATAAGCACTATTTCCAGAAAACTCTACATTTATTGGAAACACGCTAAAATAGGACCTTTCTTTGAAACTCCAAAAAAAAAAACCCACATATAAACCCATGAAATCAAATTAAATTCTTTCTTGCGTTACGGGTCATATGTGACGTCACCTTTATCTTCACCAATCACATAGCTAGAAATCTATTCGGGTGAAAGGTGATGACCGATTTGTATCATATCATCTGGGGAAAAAATATAATGTGGCTGTCTCTCCTAATTTCCTCCAGGAATGCGACTTTCCGCTTCTGAAGTTTTCCTGCCGGAAAGATGATTAGCAGCTTAAAGAGTTCGAAACACTCAAAACACTTGTTATTTTATTCAAGTTAAGTTATGGCCTTAATCTTCAAGGCCTTATAACGTATGAAGTAAAACAAAAATCAATGGGAGGTAAAATATGTACACCGTATATACTCAATCAATAGTATTTTAACAAAATTGTAATACTGATGGACTTGGAACTAGTTTCTGGCAATTGATAACATCTTTTATTTTACAGGGCCCTTGACTTTAATCGCTCAATTTACAATAGTATGATTCATATCCAGAACTGGAGGTCTCTGTATGAGTTGCTCATTTTCTTTTTGGTGAAATTCAATATTCGGATTTTTTAGTACATAGGGAGACAAGGGTGGTTTTCTACGATATACTTTTGCAGTAACACTGATATAGATAGAATAGGATAAAGACAAGTAACGGTACTAAACAGTGAGCAGCTGAGAGGATCTGGAAAAAATCATTACAGAAAAATCAACAGAGGTCCAAAAAGGTGCTGTAAATTTGGTATAAATATAATCGCCAAAAAATAAAGTCCAGGAGAGGGTCTATTTCTATTTCTTTTAAAAGCAATTTTCAATTTCGTATTTCAAAAATTCTATTAATGTATACATAAAACTTTTACTCGGCCCCACAATTAATCAACAAAATACTTATTGTGTCTCGACTTTTGATGCCGCTTAATCATATTTTTCATGACATTTTCACACCGTCTACCCACTTCATTTATTTGTGCTGATATTTCATATTTTCATATTTTCAAACAGTCCAGCTCGTAAAACGACAACCAATTTCTTCCTACTTTCCTTTCTCCACCTCTCCATACCTATGTCTCTCTCCCCCTCTCTCTCTCTGTCTGTCTGTCTGTCTGTCTGTCGCTCCTCTCCAACACTCAGCACGCATTTCATTTTATCCTTTCTCTTTTCCCTCAACTCTCGTCATGGCCTTGTAAATAAATTTAGTAACTCATCTCTTGTTTCTAGAAGAAGCTAGTTAGAGGGGAAAGGCTAAGAATGGTATCTGAGACTCAGTTTATGTCACCCAAAATAATATATTTTTAATACATTCACAATGTATACATCATAAGGAATATATCTAGAGCTTTCATGTTTTCAGGTCCTTGGTGTCTTGATTTTTTCGCGACAAAATTAAAAGTTTTCCTAATCCTGGCATCAGGACCCCAGGTCTGGGCTGTTCACGTGATAGACTGTCACTCTAAATTATATTTGGTAAAAGTTTGCCACGATAGTAATCATGACTGTGTTCGACCAACATGGGGCATTCTCATTATCTAACTTGGGTAGTATTTTGCCCATTTTAAAGAAATTATTTTATTCTTTTAACCCTCATTGGACAAAATTTCACCCAAGTTGGGGGGAAAAAGGAGAAGAAAAGAATACCACCCATAGTTTATCAGACACACAATTATTACCATGTTGTGCACATAATTACCAAACATATCATTTTTTTTTACTTGAGTCGACATGAGATTACCCTTCAAGGTATGATTAAATAATAATCAAGAGCTTAACTTAATGTAAGGTAAGAAATAATTTTATTCATTTCAGTATTCCACAAAACAATAGAATAACCCTTAGAACCAACCAATAAATGGACCAATTAGAATCGTGCCCCCATCCCACCCCTTTAAACAAAATTAAACTTGCAATAATATGCGATTTCTATACCATACTATCTAACAAGTTTCTTTCGTTTATAAATGTAGTTGCTGATCGTTACAGCATTTTTTCTCGATCTTCAAAAGTCGCTTGTTTTGTTGAAAAGATTACAGCATCGAGGAATAGATTGTATATTCGTATTTTCTCTTGAAATAAAATGGGTAAAAATGCTCAACCACCTGGGCCAATAATCATTAATTAAAAAAAAAAGCAACTGAAAATATAATGACCAGCAATGATTGCATGGGTGTGGCAATATTGTTTTTAACCCTAAACCTAACGCTAAGCCTAACCCTAAAACCTAAACATAACCTTAACCATATCGCAACCGAAACCTTAACCCAAATACCAATTCAGTTAAACCCGACCAAGGGTCACGGTCTAACAACAGGAAAACTTAGACAGACTAACTTCCTGTTAAACTAAGTTTGGGCCAGAAGCTTAAACCAAGCATTAGGTTTGCATATTAGTACATTACCCCGGGCATATCTATCTTTCAAGAAATAAATCCCGCATCAGAGTTTGTTATAATGCTTAATCCCACAAGTTTGGATTCCATGGTTGATAACCATTCCTGTAATAAGCGTTCGGTGTCATTGACGATGGGACGTAGAAATCATCTATTTCTGAGGAGATGGTCGACCCTCCTGTTGACCCTCCTGCTGCGACGTAGGGATTTGGCGCATTCACAGACCCGACAAGAACCTCACGGGATTGGGAGTTATAGACCCATTGTCCATTTGCTGTCTGTCTTAGCGGCCCTTGGTTCTCGTAGGCGTTCTCACGAAGCTCCTGCTGATTCTCAAGCACTTCTTCCTGTTGCTCCAGTCGTTCCTCAGGATCAATTCTCCACTGAGTCTGCTGCCGCTGGGCCAGAGGTCGCTGGTACCTTTGCTGGTTCGGGTACCATGGACCTTGACGCCATTGTGGTTGCCATTGCAACAGGTTCCGACCGGCTGGTGCAGTTTGTCCTGCAGGTTAAAAACCATCGATGATATAGATTATCAAACCAGTCGATTACGTACGTCCGAATTACGAACATCACTGTAATGTTTGCACACTTCTTATATTAAAATGGCTTATTTAGAGAAGGGACATTTCATAGCGTTGAAAACGAGTACGATTGTATTTTAAAAGGGACACAGTTCATTCTTATGAAATCTGCCTTTCATCGTGGTGGTAGAAATAAATTACTCGTTACACAAAGCTGGTCCCATTCTTTGAAACTAGATGTAGTTTCTTTATATGACCGCAAAAGCGCACACTTTGTAAGCGACAATTTGAAATATAGGTAAAAAAGGGGCACTTATCAACATTAACAAGGGGGAACTTTTCACATTTGACAGGAGCACATATTAGGAAGGAAAAAGGAACACTTATCGGAAGGGGAAAGGGCACTTATAAAGGCAAAGGGGCACATATCAAAGTAAAAGGGGCAGTTATCAGAAGTGAAAAAGGGCACTTTTCATATTAAAAAGGGGCACTCATTAGAGATGAAAAGGGCACTTATAACTTATTGGAAGAGAAAGATGCACTCTTTTATTACAAAGGAAGTGGGCACTGGTTAAAGTTAAAGGGGCACCTATCAGAAGGGGCATTTTTTAGAAAGGGGAAAGGGGCAATTATTAGAAAGAAAGGGAGGCACTTATTTGAATTAAAAGGGGCACTTTTGGGGTACTTAAAAAAGTAGGGGGTGGGCACTGTACCCTCATGCGCCTCCTCCCTCCGGAGCTCCGCCTTTGACCATCGACATCATTATCATATCTATTAACCTGTTAAATAACCTGGATGCAGTATATATATATATATATATAGTCACATTTCACTCTTCTTTCAAAGGCAGCCACTTGAAAAGTAGATAACAAAAGATGACTTTTCACTTGTCATGTTTGTGAGAAAAAAAATTTCCCCTCCCCTTACATACTATACTCTCCCATTTCCTTTCCTTTTTCATTAACTAATGCCCTCGCTCTGTTATCTGCTTGCAGCTTCGCTCTCATCTTTCCAGCTTTCATTATTAACATTTTACCTCTATCCCCTCTCTCTTTTTTCATGACGATGGTTATCATTTTTTATGGTCAAATCATAATATTCTGCTTCAATACAACTTACTTATTCGTCTTTTAAAGAACAGTTAAAACACACACAGTGAAAACTATAAATGAAGTCATACCTCATCTAAACAAATACATGTGCTAATAATGAGCGATAATTTGCTACTTCCCCCATGTAAAGCTTGCCGACCGTCGTAAGAACATCGGCCATTAATCTCCAACCAGTTATTTATTATCGCCGATCAATTGCTGAACAACTGCCAACCATTCACCAAAATATCCACTAGCGGTCGCAAATTAGTTTACGAAAATATTTGATGATCCGACAATTTTCGTACAAAATTCCGCAACCGACAGGCCATTGCCTTACAACCGATCGGCAACTGATCGCCAACGATACGGTCGTACGCATAGTGTGATTTAGGTTTTAAAGTACACAAAAAGACAACCAATTCACGTCTTTCCCACTTTAACAAGACTTCCCTTACCTTCGTGATATACAACGCAGAGGACGAGTAAAGCTAGAAAGATAGAGATCTTCATCTGAAAGAACAATAGTGTTTGGATGAAAAGTGATGACTAAGTATCAAACGATCAAGAAAGGCAGCATGATGGGAATGAGACTCAAGGTGGTACGTTATTGGATGTGATCCAGGTTGCTAAAACTCCACATTCTACATACGTATTTTTTCTCTCATATACGTACTTCAACCGTGAAGGAAGGCACCGGCATATATTTATTTCACTGCTTTTTCAAACTTGTTTAAAAATGAAAAACATAGATATTATGTGTATACTTTTACATATAGCTATATACGAAATTCGGGTTCAGAAAAGGGTAACAACGAAATTTGTAGTGTTTAACCTGAAATATATTATCAAAAAGTAACCAAATATCCATGAAATGGTCTTCAATATCCAGTGTTGGTGTTTATGACAAGTAATACTGTGTATTCATGATGAAGTAATATTGAACAAAGGTTTGTTTTCGACAGTCACAATTGGAAACCAACATTAATGATGATGACGATGATGATGATGATGATGATAGTAGTACTAGTAGTAATAATAATAATAATAATAATAATAATAATAATAATAATAATAATAATAATAATAATAATAATAATAATAATAATAATAATAACAACAACAAAACATTCATAATAAAAGAATTTCGCGAACTGGTGATGTTCTCAATCATGACTAAACTATGATTATTTTTTAAGGTGGCGGAGGATATATAGAAAGACATAATGTGAAGAACAGAAATAGAGAAAAAAGTGTGGATCGATAAAAAGAAATAACTGTAACATACCTGGGAAAAATGTCTATGGGTTGTAAGTTGTAAAAGGTATTCTATTTCAAAATATACCTACCTTTATTTTAGCCCTTATAAGGTAGATAAAACGAGACAATAATGTGTATTAGAAAGCAATATGAAGATCATGAATTATGAGGATGATCATAAAAAGTAAAGGGAAAGGCGCTTTATAATCTGATTGCCGGGGAGGAATGAGTGAAAATTATGAAAACACGGTTCGAGTAGATTAATTAGATAACACAAAACGTTATGGAGAAACAAAACAAAGCTTTGTCAGTACAAATTACTAATCAAGAATAGGCCTACATGTATTGATGCAGCAAAACTGATTGTAGTGATCATGTTGATGCCGAATTTGGATGAAAAATGCAATACATTGACCAATCCGCGCCAAAATATGTGAAAAAGTACTGCAATGTTTAGGCAATTTTTAAAAATTAAGTTAGTCGGTAGTTCGAAGTACCGTTGACAAGCCGGAGTAGGCGTTCCATAAACCGGATAACGTCATCTTTCACACGTTTTGAGCCAATGAACAGGCGATAAAAGGTTAGGTGTGAGTTAATACCATCGATCGCCAAGTAAACCCGATAGTGTACCCCTTCCCCCTCTTTCTCTAAATTATTCAAACTTTCTCTGTCTTCGACATTTTCGGCTTTTTCGAGTTAAGAGAATGGTCCATCAAAACAGGTTATAGACTTTAAGAAATTAGCTAAGGATTCACGGCAGAATTCGGTCGCAAAAGATGTGATAATACCATTCCAAAACTCTAAATAACAAACTAATTGTTGCTTTGCATTATGTAAACATGCAAGGTCAAAAAACACCAACAAAGCGAACTATATCATCTCGGAAACAAAGTTATAAGCAATTCATATTACCCCTCCGCCCCCCCCCCACACACACACACAAGCCCACTCGCGCGCACACACGACATGATATTTAAGAGAAAATATAGGCATGAACTCTAATGGTCTGTTGTCTTTCTTGCAGTCGTGTAAAAAGTGGTGTAAAAACAAAACATACAAAACACCGAACAAACAAAAGACGGTATATCAAAGTGTCAAATATTCCTAAACAAGATTATATGATTCTCAACAAATTCTTACTGTGTCAGTGATTCTAGAAGACGTTTATTAAGCTGAGATGAAAACAATGATGCTGTGTCAGTGATTCTAGAAGACGTTTATAAAGCTGAGATGGAAACTTGAGAGAAGAGACAGATTGACCACAGCATCCACTGCAAGATGAAAACTTTCCTCAAAATAATGTTCTCTTTTCTGGTATCTACTCGTATTTATAGGGGAGAAATCAAACATTTGACTTTTCACCTTTTCCATTTTAAACTTGTAGTGGACCTCCACCTCAGTCCCAGGACAGGAGAAAGATGATACTATAAAATAAAAAAGAGTGCTTGACTGGAACTCACGTGTTTTGAGATGTTTACTGCAATATAGAATTAAATCCAATAATAACCGAAACAGATAGAGTGAGATTGCTATTTTTGTTGGGGGGGGGGTAGGGCATTTAGTTTTACAGATTCTTATTAAAAACCACCACAACAAACAAACAAAAAGGAATGCTTCCCCTAACGTCAATACATCGGTAGATATATACCGTTGTATACCATACTATACCATAGCATTTCTTACGTATTGCCAGTGGGCAGGAGAATAAGATTGGTCTACAATTTTAGGAAAATTTAAGAAATAGTCTTACTCCCTTCTTGAACGGAGCTCCTTATACAAATTATGATGTCATTGATTAAGGTTTAGCCAATGGTAAAAGCGATAGAGGGTGTACGTGCGAATCGGATGGCTGTCTTTTGGCGAGAAGGAGAAGTTCAACTATGTTGTTTTTGTTGTTGAAAGTGTTCACTTATTGGCATCGTTTTTACAGATTGGCAATCTGCCTTACTTTTTCAAAATACAAAATATCAGCTGAAATAAAGTTTATGAGGTAGAGTGGTCATTGAGATTGTATGCATGGAATTTTTAAATTACCCGAATAGAAATTACTTACATGATTAGAGAAATGAGTACAATATTGAAGATAGAGACTTATAGTCTGGCACAGGAGTTGAATGATAAGAGTTCAAGTTCATGTGTAAGTTCAAAGTTAACTTATTTCTCCGCGTATGTTTTTTTCAATTAAATATCAAAAGTCATAAACAAAAACGTAACAAAGTTATACACAAATCGATAAGACAAACGTCTTTGAAAAGAAAATTACATTACAAACGCTTTACAGTGGTATGAGAAAAGATACAAGTGATAAAAATGACTAGAAAAATCCTGGTTGTAATTTACAATATAAAGCAATTAAGATAATCTGGACAGAGTAAAAGAAGCAAGAGCAGAGGAGTCTATTAAAAAGCAATGCTTGTATTTTATAGACCGCTGTTTGCCAAGAAAACAAAAGTTTTATTACCCTAGATGAATAAGCGATATCGAAAGAAGCGCGCTCAACTTGACACTTATAAACTGTTTAAAAAAAACACCCAAATTTAAAGCAGAACGCCTCTGGATGGTCACCCCACCATTATTTTCTAGTTTGACTAGTTTTAGCATCCCAGTAGTCATATGAAAAGAGGGAGGGGGAGAGAGGGAGAGAGAGAGAGGCAGACAGACAGAAAGTGTGTGTGTGTGCATGTGAGTGTGTGGAGTGTGTGAGAGAGAAAGAGAGAGATAGAAAGACAGACAGCCAGTCAGGCAGAGGTAGAAAGGGAAAGAGATAAAGAAAGAGAGATGGAGAGGGAGAGAGAGAGAAGGAGAGCGAGAGAGAGAGAGAGAGAGAGGAGAGAGAGAATGAGGAGAGAGAGAGAGAGGAGAGAGAGAGAGAGAGAGAGAGAGAGAGAGAGAGAGAGAGAGAGAGAGAGAGAGAGAGAGGAGAGAGTACTTTGGACCACCTATGCTTCATACATGTAAATACCATGAATACATGTATTTTTCATCTGGTTGTGTAAATGGAGATATTCATAGGGAGTGGGTGACGGAAAAAGAAGAAAATACGTAAATCGTAGAGAAAAACACCAGGGCCCCGTCTTACAAAGAGTTACGATTGATCCAAATCAATCGTAAGTCCTCCAATCAATCGCAAGTTTGCAGTCTCCTATCTCTTATGTACATAGTTGCGATTGATATCAACTCTTTGTAATACGGGGCCCAGGAGTGGATGAACTAACGGATGAATCTTCGCTATGATGACATAACAAGATCCTACGGTCAATTTATCATCAGAAAAAGATTTTTTTTTTGTCACAATGAGTTATACAGGGCGAGGTGTTGCGTTAACCTTCATTTTGTGATGAGATAAACTTAAGTAAGATGTTGATTTGCCCTTCAAATCTATACCCTGATTTGATAAGATAAGGTTTCTTTACTTCGTACAGAACCTTAAAGGTTGCGTCAAAATCATCTTCAAAAATATTGAAGGGAAAGTAACACAATATGGAATGGTTTCTATGGTAACGGATGGACAGTCATCATCCCGAGGTTCTTCATCCTTCTCCCTTGGGAATGAAGGCCTCATCCCTGTCTGTGACTGATGGGAGGAATGTGGGACAAAGTTCGTTTTGTGTACTCTATAGAGTATTCGACAACTTTTGAATCCTACGTCAGCAGAATATTGACCTTCGTAAAAGAAGGCCTATATGCCAAGAGCATGATATCATAAAATTGGCCATCAAATCGATAAGCCTAATGTTGCCAGACATCATGAGTTTTCATAACGTAATGTGTTGTCTGTGGTGAGCTGGCATGGCATTCGAAGAGCATTTGCTTTTCAGTGGACACCTCTGCTATTGATCTTATCTGAAATAAAATGAAAAAATTCAAAAATTATAATTCATCTTTACTAGGAATCATTCTTCTCTTTAAAGCGAGTTATAATTGTTTCATATACATCATGATCATGGCCTGTGATATCATATCACCGGTTAAATTAGTCCAACATTCATTACGCCCTGTAGAACTTAAAGGAGAGAAACATATGTTCAGCATTCAAGAATGTGAAATCATAATCATATCTGAGACGAAAGAAAAAATCTTCATTACGGGCCTAAAGACATATGTTGTTGAAGATGTTCTTATTCTTGAATATAAATACGTCTGGTCAAAGCCAGAAGGGTGTGAACTGTGTGTTTAATAATATGAGTTAACGTCCTTCTGGCTCCAAACAGTTAATGATCCAGAGATCGAGCCAGAGAAAGTTGGTAAGTTGATATTTTTATGAATCATTATTCTATAAAGGGGTATGTTTGAATTTTGATATACTTATGCTTAGATTTATTTTCCTGATTCCATATCTCATCTAAATCTGAATATTAATAACTTATGGGTTTTAAGATTTGATATAGAAATGGATGATGATGATGATATTGTAATTTGAAGGCTTTTTAGGGGAATTCCATTGGTGCCATCCATATAATTCTACTTCTCATTACCTATTGAAATGGGTTTCTATGAGGTGTTCTAAATCGTGTAGGGTATATTCAACAATGGGAAATGAATAAATATTTTGGCATAATTTATTTTTTGTACCATTAGTATAGTCAAAAGCGACGGGGGCAGAGATGCAAGACAATAACCGATATTCATAAATGTTGTTGTTAGATTGATATGCTACGCTGTCGGCGAATATAACTTATTGCTATGATTCAAATTGTTGCTACATTTACATGTCACCTTTACAGTTACTTTCAAAGTTATACCACGTTATGTTGCTACACACACACACCCTCTCTCTAGTTATTCTGTTTCACGGCATGTACTTTCATTGGTGACCGGTTCATTTATTGTCTTGTTTATCTTTGACGTTTCATTACATTATAGAGAAAGAAGACGATTCGTTGTACCGTTCTCGACTCCGAATCCCTGTTTCATTAAATTTTTAGAGACAGTTTCCCTCCCGCGCAAAGCGCAGAACCTGTGCCGTTTCATTTGATTATCAGAGAAAGAAGACGTTTCGTTGTACCGTTCTCGACTCTTAATCCTTGTTTGAATTCAGTTCACCCCCCTCCCGCGCAAAGCGCGGAAGCTTTGACGTTACATTTAATTATTAAAGAACTTCTTTTCTGACAAAACATGGGGGGGGGGGACATTTCACCACCTGAAAATTCGTGGGGGACGTGTCCCCCCGTCCCCCAGGATTGACGACCCCTGCAAAATAACGTATAAGCAGTGGGAACACTTTAGTTCAGCTGGCAACTTTTGGAAAGTTATTAAAAAAAAATTAAAAAAAATCAACACAGAGAGAAAGAGAGAAAGAAAAAAAAAACAACAGATTTTAACCCCAAATCGTGGGGGGACATTTCACCACCTGAAAATTCCTAGGGGGACGTGTCCCCCCGTCCCCCCTAGGATTGACGCCCATGCACATAGACCTCAAAACAAAATGTATTTTCGTATGTTTGTTTGCGCAACGGTGATTGTTACATCAGAAAATTGAAAGATGGGATCGAAATTGATCCCAGAAATATTTCTGTTTTGTAGTTCATTACCAACATGGCCAATCTTTATGTTGATGTAGCGCGATTTCTTACGTATATTTTAATGTATATTTTTGAAAAAGATGATGGGTTACGGACATTCTCATCTGTAACGTATTGAATATTACCATGGACTTAGGGCCATGATATTACACGAGGAATAAGTTCTACATGAGGTTGAACGAATTTCCATTCGTAGACCATCTTTAATATAAGAAATGCAAATAAAAATGTAATTCAAACAAAATTGGTGGTAGAAGAAATGAAAATTAAAGATTTATCCCGGTTGACCTACACATTTCATAATTTCTTCCGTAGTTGAAAAATAACTTAATATCAGTATTGACTAATAGTTTGTTCTAGTATCATTACGATTAGTGGTTATTTTCAGATTTTTTATTCATTAATTTTTTTTAAAATTGCGAATGTCGTTAAGTTATTCATCATTAACTTTGTTCTTTACATGGACAACTTCATTTTGATTTAATCAAATTATGAATGAATCGATCAACATTGAAGGATAGAGGACCAGAAAATAATATATTACTGCACTAGAATGATACGAGTTAAAAGCCCTTCTGTATGAATGTATAACGCTTTCAATCTCTAGAATCAACCCATCTTTAGTGATACAAGTAATAAATCAACCATTTTTATCATTAATCAATTAATCAACTATCAGCCAATTCAATCAACTAACCAATCAATCAATCCACTATCAATCACTTCATAAATTTACTTATTCATTCAGCCAATAGATTAATCAATCAATCAATCAATCGTTCCTTAAGACAATCAATCAATCAATCAAGTAAACGATCACACATTCACTCAGTCACTCACTCATTCAATCAATCAATCGATCAATCAATCACTTACTCAGTCTCTTACTCCCTCACTTAATTAGCTAATCACCCGCTCATTCTCTTAATCAATCAATCAATCAATTAACTAATCTCAATCGATCAATCACCCACTCACTATCTTACTCACTCCCTCAATCAATCAATCAATCAATCAACCGATCAATCTCTTACTCTCTTACTTACTCACGACACCGACTAAACCAATCTCTCTCACTCACTCAATTGTTCATTTAATCAGTCAATGAATTCATTATCACGTAAAATAAATATGACATAATAATGGCATGTCCAAGCATCGTCTAGTTTACGATTGATGTTTATTGCAAAACATATTTAACTGTTGTTTGGCCTCCAACAGATATTAATCTTTTCAGGATTGTTCAACACCAACAATTATAATATCATTTTAATTGGTGGTCGTTTTCCCAAAAAAAAAAAAAAAAAAATCATTCTCACGATCTTGATGATTTACAGAATGCCGGATTTTAATGTGGTTAAAATAATTTTGCATTAATATATTTCAACAACTTCGAAATATCAGTAAGTCTCACAGAAAATGATTACCTTTTAGTGTGCAACTAGGAAGATATTTGCAAATCCTTTGCTTTTTTTATTTTCCCCATGGGTTAGGAAAATGCACTGAGAATAATCATTACTATAAGCTACAAAGTTGATCTTAAGAAATACTTCACTAGATGTTATGTGAATCATGCTATTGCGTAATAATCGAAATGTCACATGGTATGTCGATTTACTTGCACTGTGATAATTTTTACTTTGATCTTTAGAAATGTTGGCCATTTTGTTCATGGATACAATAGATACATGAATGTTTACATGAAGAAAAAAAAATCAAACAAAACTAGAAATAGGATACATTACTACATTATTTCAGAATTCAATTTCCCTCCTGTAATGGACCTATGGGTCGAATCGTTGTGCTGGTCGCTGACGTTGGGGAGTGGGTCGCCGCCCGCGTGGATTACGGTTCCAGTTCAGCGGAGCTCCATTTTCACGTGCATCCTCCTGAAGCTCCCGAGTTTGCTCCTGCCTATCTTGTTCCAGTTCCATGGCGTTTTCCTGCTGCTCTTGCCGATCTTCCATTGCGTTTTCCTGCATCTCTTGCTGTTGCTCCATCATGTTCTCTTGTGCCTCGGGGTCGGCAGTACCCAATCCAGATTGACCTTGTGGGTAGTAGCCCGGCTGAGGCCAAACATTCTGATTCCACCAAGGTGTCTGTCGCTGGGGCTGGGCTCTGTTGGGTTGCCGCTGTGGCTGTTGGTTGTAATAAGGCTGCCCACCTCCTTGCTGTTGGTTGTAATAAGGCTGCTCACCTCCTTGTTGTTGGTTGTAATATGGCTGCCTACCCTGTCGCTGCCATGGCTGTTGTTGCCACGGTCGCTGTTGCCTTGGTTGCTGCTGCCATGGTTGCTGTTGTCGTGGTTGCTGCTGCCAAGGTTGTTGCTGCCACGGCCGTCCGTTCTCATAGGCATTCTCTTGTTGTTCTCTCATGTTTTCCTGCATCTCTCGTTGGTTTTCCATCATATTCTCTTGTTGTTCCCGTTGGTTTTCCATCATATTCTCTCGCTGTTCACGTTGTTCTTCTGGGTCCATCCCCCATGTACTCTGTTGGTTTTGATACCATGGTTGATTGTATCCTGGGTTGGAGTTTGGTGGATATTGCTGTTGTCTCGGGTATTGCTGATTGTATTGTTGCCGGTACGGTTGGTACTGTCTCTGACGAGTTTGCCCTTTAGTTAGATACAACAGAAATGGAGCATTGTTTTAACGTCGATATTATGCAAAGTTGAAATTAAAGATCATTTATATATTTATGTATTGCTTATATATTGGTTTTTAATTTACCGTAGTTAAGCAGGAACTATGATAATCAGTACATAAGGTATCCATTCATTTCGTTACACATATTGTTAGTAAAATACTTTGATGCTAGGGGATTATTAACCCTTTACCTGTCAAGAGTGCCAATCGTAACGGCAATAGTTGTTTACTTACAATTAAAAAATGATAAGCCATTTTCAGTGTTTATGAGAATTTGAACTCTAGATTAGATCACATATTTGGGGATATCGATATCAAAATATGTGGAAATATTTATCAGAAGAGGGAATCCAAGTCGGATAAAGCAATGATCAGTGTCAATAGCTATAGAGATATATTAATACGATGTTATATCAATTTACTTGATAAGAGAATATAGAAAGGTTGACACTTACATTGTCCTCGCTGCTGGGCTGTTAAATAAAAACAAAAGAATGGAAGAAAAAGACCCAAGACGTGAATATTTTATGAAATATCACTGCTGAAATAAGAAGTATTGTAAAAGATTTCAAAAGCCCTTTATTCGTAAAGTTCCATTTGCAATGAAACAAATAGAGTATGTGGAAAGTTGAAATAATGTACGAAAATAGCTTTATGTATATTTCTTGCGGGTCGTAAAATAATGCCATACACAAGCTTAGCTAGACAATACTAGAATAAGGCGATAGTAGCCCTGCGATTGATTGTGGTTTTGCGATCGGTTCAGATCAACAGCAACTCCTCGTAAAACGGGGATCTTGAGAAATTTGAATCATATGCTTGAGATGCATGACCAAATATGTAATAAAAATCAGAAGTGTTCAAACACTAGCAGAATTAAAGGCGGATGGATTGGGAGTGGGCATTTGGGTTACACCACCTCCCCCTACCAAACTAATTCCACTGTACCTTTAGAACACTGCAGAGTAAAAATTGATATAAAAATGCTCCTGTGCTTTTCTGGGAAAATTTAAGAACCTTTTTTTCCCCTCAATTTTTGTCCTTGGTTGTTAGCCACCTTATGACACCTCAGCCGCCCCTAATCGTCAGAGAATCCTGGACCTGCCACTGGGAATGTAAATGCAAGAGTGGGTGTATTTACCTTTAGTGGAGGCCACTAGGAGCGCTATCAAACACAAGACAAGTGACAGCTTCATCTGTGGAAAGCAAACATGAATGAATCACTGAATATCAGTAACAAAATATTCCGGCATAAGTGTAGTACATAAAAAGAGGAAAACAATTAATCATAGGCCATATAAAAAAGATACGCATTATGGCGTTGAAAACGGTAACATTCCAGTGACATCTAGAAGCACCGTATCATTATAGCCAATCCCTCCCAATTATGGTTTTTGGGAGATATTGTCAACACAAGTAACATTATTTTGGAAAAAGTATTTTTATTCATTTGTCGGCACATTTCGCTTGGACTGCCCTCAATCCGAAAGTGAAAAAGCTGGCTGGCTACGCTAATATCTAGCAAAAGCAGAGAATGCTGTAAATGAACACCAGGCACACTGGGAACGAATATTTCACGGGGGCTGCTGAGGCGTGCCAAGGTATTCCAAAATTGTCTGACAAGAAAATCAAACAAAGGTCCCTCACATCATTTAGCGTGTCTTTTCACTTCAAAATTTGATTACAGTACCTCCACCATTCCCTGACAAACTATAGTTGCAGAAAAGTTGGCAGTATTTAATAAAATACAATGAAAAAGTGAATGAAATCATCATTAGAACGATAAAAAACCTTTCTTCATGAGTATTAGCTAGGTATAAATACATAATTTGACTGGTCTCTTTTTTGTTGAAATATCGAAACAATAAAGACAGCGTAAATTCGTTTGCCAGTATAATAATTATAATTATAGTGCTTATATAGCGCCTAACACTTACTTTATCAGAAGTCTCTAAGCGCTCTACAATAATTACAGCATAATTACCCTGGTTTTAGCAGTGCAGCTGTTACGCGCGCTGCGTTTCAAGGAATAAATTCCTACCAGGTACCCATTTACTTCACCTGGGTGGAGTGTGGCAAATGTAGATCAATGTCTTGCCAAAGGACATTAGTGCAGCGGCGGGACTCGAACCGCGCACCTTGTGGTCGACAGTCCGGCGACGTATCCACTCGACCACAACACCTCTGGGTGCTGATTAACAACGAAGAGTTTCAGTCACAAGCTTATCCTTGGACTTATCAGTAGGACATGACTCTTTCTCTCTCTCTCTCTCTCTCTCTCACTCTCTCTCTCTCTCTCTGTCTCTCTGTCTCTCTCCCTCTCTCTCACTCTCTCACTCTTTCTCTCTCTTTCTCTCTCTCACTCTCTCTCTCTCTTTCTCTCTTTCTCTCTCCCTCTCTCTCTCTTTCCATGGGCTTCTAATCTATATTTGGGTATGTTTTCTTCCTGCATGCTTCCCTTGCCCTCTCTCATCTCCTTCTCATTTCATATTGATCCTTGCTGATGCAGAATGATTGGAGAGAGATAT
Source organism: Mesocentrotus franciscanus (assembly GCA_037976565.1). Taxonomy (NCBI): domain Eukaryota; kingdom Metazoa; phylum Echinodermata; class Echinoidea; order Camarodonta; family Strongylocentrotidae; genus Mesocentrotus; species Mesocentrotus franciscanus. The sequence continues at coordinate 1,668,408 of CP137666.1, read as the reverse complement.
TTCCCGCCCTCGTATCCCTGTCGTCTTCTTGACATGCGATTTAACTCTTGGTGTGCTATACTGCTGATGGCACATTTATATGACAAACAGACTAGGTAGTTTAATACACACATTGCTCCACTAAGAAATATGTTAACGGTCGTCAAATCATGTCACTTTTAAAGAGAAGGTTGAGTTCTGGGAAGAGGTGAACAATAATTTGTGAGCGTTATCATTGTATTATGCAAGTGTGGAAGAACATCAGATAAAAAATGTTCCCTGAAAAGCATGGCTCTTCAAAGGTCTTAATATTCTAAATATGGCATGTAACATCATACAAATCGGGACGGATTTTTTATGCCACATGTTCGTGTAGTCCCATATACATCAGTGCTTGTAACTTTACCAAGACTGGGCCAAATTTCTTATCATTTTGATGATTCCAGAACCTTGCAGTACACACCAATACTTATATATGCTAGATGATCAACCTCTTCTGATCGATTCCACAACGTTTCTTTCACAATGCACTCGCATGACCAGAACTCAACTTTATATTTAAGAGAAGGAATTAAGCATTCTGCTACAGCCGCTACAGACATATTTGAGAAAACTGCAAATTTTGTACGGATCTTTTACAATCCTAAACGAATGAGGAACAGATACATGAAGGACTATTAAAAGGAAAATAACTTATCCTTATATTTTACAATAATTCATTTTTACAATAACACGAAAATAAGTACATTAGTAAATATCCTATACAACTTTTGAACCAAACACTTTATTTGTGATACAATACATGGTTAAAGAATTATACGCATTTGAAATGTAAGCATTGTTTGTTTTCTGGTATTTAAAAAGAACGAACCAAACACCATGGCACAAAAAGAGTTAAGGTCTGGGGAAGGCGTGGCGTGTCGTAGTCAGGAAACTCGGCGTGATGAGAGATATACGTGCTTGGCCGCATACAGCTGGCCGTGGTAACGAGGAAGTCACTTTTATCTGTGAGACATCTTTGGGCCAAAGCCAGGCAGGGTCACTCAAGTTTATCTTTGAATTGGACAAGGTTTAGGTTATTATGTATCAAGTTCATTAAAAATGAAGCCCGAGTTGTTTCTGAAGGCATATAATTCCTAACATATTTTGGCTTTTGTAACCTACTTCTTTGTGCCTTCGATTAGCTTCCTGGGTCACTCGCACTATAATTTGTAAATTTCTACTTGAATTCATATTGATTTAATATGGATTTGATTGCTACTATTCCAGTTATTTGCTTTAGTTAAGACTGTAGGTACTTTTAGGGGAATCATAATGATGGTGGTGATGATGATGATGATGAGTAATATGATTTTAATGTAACCAATACAAAAATAATGACGTTTATGACAACAATAAAAGCAATAATGCTACTACTCCTACTAGTACAAATTTAGCACTTGACCGTACGATTAATTTTTGCGATTGATTACACACAGTATCAATACAACCAATCGCAAAAATCAATCGTACGATCGATCGACTGCTAAGCTTTTACGTTACGGTGCCCAGGTCACATTTTGATATGAATTGAATTGAATTTATTCACCACTTTCATAACATTTTGCAAAGTCAAAGAATACAATAAAATATTTGTTACAAACATAGATAAACCAATAAAATGGAAATTACACTAAAGGAAATTACGAAGTGGTTGGATCATCATCAGAAGCGTATAGGTAGATGATCCTACACAAAATTCAAAAACTAATGGGGCGTTGCAAGAAAGTTGCGATTGATTGCAAGTTGCAAAATTTGCAACTGATATTTGCAATCGATTGCAACTCAACTTTCTTGCAACGCCCCACTAGTCTCCTAAATTTCCCAGGATTTTGTTAGGATTTTGTTAGGATTAAAGTTTTAACAATTAAATTAAATTAACTAGATCTAGCTTTTATTCTCTCTCTCTCTTACTAATGGGGCGAAGAAAGTTGAGTTGCGATCAATTGCAAATTTGCAATTAATCGCAAGACTTACGCTTGATTTGGGGGATTTGCAATTGATTGCAACTTTCTTGCAACGCCCCATAAGACACACACACATGAAAAGGGACACAGAAATAATACAATAATACACTGGTAATTTCACACATAAAAAAGTGCGGTTGTCGAATTCAAAGCTTCTGCATCTGGCAAAGTTTTAGATTATGCTTAAAACTGTTTAAAGGTTTTAAAACTCTAGGGTCCAGAGAAACATCTGTTAGAACGATGCATTGTGTAAGGAGGTAGGCTATATGTGATTAAAAGGATTGGAAATCTCAACAACTACTCGTCAGTGAAATTCAATTTGATGAACTACTGTATAACACAAGCCCCCACTTATTAAAGTGACGTTTATGTTGATTTGTATTATTATTAATATTATTATTGTAATTATCAATATTATTATTACTATTATTATTCTTAATTGTTATAATACTTATTGATAATAACAATACTGTTTTTATTCATTATTTTATTATTATTATTATTCTTATTATAATATTTAGAATTAGTATTAGTATTATTATTATTATTATTATTATTATTATTATTACTATTACTATTATCATCATCAAGGTTAAAATATTTGATAGAAAGCATCTAAAGAATACTACACGTCTAATTTCAAATCAACTCTCACTCTCTTCATGAAATAATTTCAATTTGCTATGGTCAAGAAAAATAAAACAGATTTGTTGAAAAATTGCAAACACTCTTAATCCCCACAAAAAAAAGGCTTTTAATAAGGAAATTAAAATGATTTTAAAATATAGTATTGGTAAAAATATCAGGTGATACAATGTCAAGGATATAATTCATTTACGATTTATTTATGTTAAAATTAAGACTTTTGGATACTATTTTCAACACACTAAGTCGTCGGATAAAAAAGTTAATGAGATAATACAAATAAAAGAAGGGCTCCTATGTTCATCCTATAATTATGATCGTTGTCTTTCAATGTATTTACTTTGTTATAAGAATCCTTGATGACATAGATAGATCGACGAATCGGATATATTAAAGTGTATCTATATGCATGCAGCCTTAAGTATGAATTACTCTAAAAGGCATAAAGTTTTCTAAACATTCCCAACATAGCAACAACTCCTGCATGAAACCTATATTCTGACTGCTAAAATACACCAGTCTGACCAGTGAATACAACAATTGTTTTTTACTTGGCCAACCACTAGCAAAATTGGAAAAATCGGTCATAAAGAAATCTTAATTCGTAACCTTGTAAATAATGATGAATTTTACCCCGCTATGTTACCTTGTCATCATGCAAGATATGACATCACCTCAGAATGACCTTGTTCATTCTGATGTTTAGAATGGCTAGCTTTTAGTGGGAATTACATCCTGCTAGACTATTATGTCTTTTAGCCGATTGAAGAAAAAATATATCTGTAAAATGCACAATAAACTAAAGAGAAAATAAATAAATAAAAAATAATCAAGCGTGAGAGGGTGGAGTTCTGTGAATGCATCGATTAGAAATACAATATTCTTACCTTGTTAGTGATATCAAGATGTGAAAGTTAGATTTTATCTCTCAAATGGTTTTATCAGCTTCCAGCCTGGTGTACAGTATGAAATCTTTCTCCGATGTGCAAGGACTATTTATAATGAAAAGATAGCTCTATTTTATCTTATAAAAAGTTAACCTTTACCTTATAAATGCCATGTTAAAACCGTGGTGTCGAATTGACATCCCAGAAGTTGTCATCTAGCCAAAGTGACGTCACACATACACTTGACCAATCAGAAGTCTCAGAGACTTAACTGTGAAGGGTAGCGTTGTTTTGGTGGACCACTGAGTTTTTTTTCTTTACCCTTCACATCTATTCTTTGTAGCTACTTCCTGACTTATCGAATTATTGTAAGGCTACCCTTTGAGAACTTGTCTTATCTGAATGTCAAAAGTCATTCCTGTTTGTTCTTGAAGTCAGATGGCGAGAAGAAGAAAAATAGGCCCCTATCCTTTCACTATTTTCAGCCCCACCCATTGACGTGAAAGGAAAATATTAGGAGCAAAGAGAGTTTGCCAACCCAAGTGGTCTGCTGAAATTAATCCGTTTGAGAGGATCCCTGAGGAGTTCTTAGGCTCTGGCCCAAACTGAGTCATCTTTGTCAGTTTACATGTTCGAGAATTTAGGGGAACGTCTTTGTTTTGATCGAGTACCTCAGAATTCCCCAGCACAGTCTATTCGATTTATAAATGTATTCACCCAGTTTATTCCTTTGAACTTTAAGTAATGTCGGCCCCAAATACACAAGCCTATTTCTTTTTCAAATTGATTTACTTGTCGCCACACGCGTTCTTACAGAATGGACCCCCCCCCCGACAAACTGAATAAAGTAGATTTCATCATTCATGCAAGAATCGTTTAGAGGTATTCGGCCGTATTATGATAACCTTTTTAAAGTTGACTCTTCAATTCAATTAGCTTTGAATAAGTTTGAAAATGATTGATATTATTTGATACTGATCTTTATTTCTTTTGCTGGAGGATGCGGTAATATGTTTCCTCAGTTCTAACTTAATAAAATGATATGAATGATATATATCAATAACTATTATTTTCATCTATGATACAAAGTATATGTGTTTCAAAAGATAATAATCAATGGAATTATGGATTTCCCTATTTCCTCTCCTTGTGTTGGGTAACTTTTTATAAATTTGTTTATTAAAAAAAAAAGGGGTTTCCTAACGGACATCATAAATCTTTCTTTGACGATGATATTCCATGCTGTTTAAATATCGAATTATCAATATGTAAAGGCTAAATTGTAATTAAACTTTTGTAATTTACTCAGTTTAATTCAATTCATTTTGGCATCATAAAAAAAAATCAAGTTCAAATTCTTTGGCATCTTGAAAAAAAAATCAAGTTCAAATACAGAATACATAATAGGCCAGGACCCTAAAGAATCAATTTTGTGCTTGTAAATGGGGCCCCTCACACGTTAAATACAGGTTTTTTTTTTAAAGCAAATAATACTCGGGGGAATACAATAGAATGAATTCAAGACGGAATAGCAAACAGATGAAACAGAATTGGAAGTAATGTCTAGTTCATAACCAACTATTATTCATGACAGAAATATTTTCAAAGAAATGGTTATCTTAAGTACGATAAAAAGATAACAGTTTCGATGAAATAGACCGGTTTACTAACATGTTCAAAATATACGGATGTTTCTTTCCTGAGGACCTATAGTGACGAGGTATTCCGTAAACCTGTTATAAATGAATGAACTGCAATATTACATGGAATCTGGTCTGAATATATTACTAGTTGCTATGACGGGCAAACTTCATGTTGTCAAGAACAACCTTTATTTAAAAAGTATGCATACAATTTGAATTTGTTAGTAAACCGGTCTATTCATAGCAGTGTACTTAAAACAATGAAGTAACTTCCACTCTAAATGATGTCTGTAAACATGTTTTGGTTTCATTGTTTATAGGCAATTAAGGATTTTTGTTTTTATACGAAGGAGTTAACAATGCAAACATAAAATAAGAATTGTGCATATAAACATTTAACCTCATTTTCACAAAAGAGGTCAGGTCCAATTTAGTCTAATATTATAAATATTGTTTTGAACATGCTTTTGCACAATGAATAATATGATACATTTTCAAACGAATCGTGTCTAGATTAAATGAGGTTCGTTGAGGCTGAGTTCTAGCAGCAATGATAGAAAAGGATTACCGCATTAACTTTCGATAATATTCTTATAAAACTACGGTGGCGCACGTCCAAAGCGTTCTCTGTAGAGTTTTGGATAGTGAGTACAGGGAGGATGTTACAAGTCCTTGGTGAGTCCATCCTCAGACTAGATCATATCTGATTGATAAACTTTGTAATAAAAAAAGGAAATACAAACTCAAAAAAGTGATTCTGCCAACACCTGGACAAGGTATGGTTGGATCCAGATAGGATAAGGCCTCGCTGACCCCTCTCTCTCTCTCTCTCTCTCTCGAATTTCTGTCGCCCCCCCTCTCTCAATTCCTCTCTTTCTCTCCATATGTCTCTCTCTCTCTCACTCCGCTCTCCGCATATTTTCTCCCTCTTATATAGCAATATACATTCTCTTGTGCATTCTGTAATGAAATAAAACGCATTTTTACAAGTGGTAGAAGCAGACGAAGACATTATTATGCTTAGAGGATTTGATAGACTGTTGACTTGGGACGAGCTCCTTCATCGGTAGTGGAATATTTTTAAAGATATTACTCTACCTCCACCCCATACCTAGCCCGCGCATCGTGTTAGGAAATGATATTGTTCTTAAATATTACAATTTTACAATATTACACCGCAACCTTTTATTGCTATCTTATGAAACAGTTAAGAATGCCAGATTTATTTAAAGACAAATGGAGTGCACGGATTTAATCGCATGAGGGCGCTAATGCATTGTCATACTGTGTATGATCCATAGAGATATATACTTACTTACACTAGAGGGCGTACTCGCTCAAATTGCTGTGCCGACCCGGAGCCTTGGCCGCCATTACTAAGGAGGGCAGAAAAACGAACGACCCGACAAGATACTGTGCACAACATACGGGGAAAAATTAGGAGACGCCAGGTTCGTGCGTTGCATTTGGTTGTTCGAACCGAAGAAAGAAAGGGAACTGCATATTCTTTCACAATTAAGTTCTTCTTAATGTTATGTTGATTATTAAGGGGATTTTAGAGCTAAAAATTTAGTTTATCAGTGACTGTACTCGGGTATTGTCTCATGACAAGCCACCGCAGCTAACGTCCCTGCAGCAGCGGAGCGCGCCAGTCCACGCCCGCCGGGCTGGCGCAGGCATATGCAAATATATGCATGGGTTAAGGATCTGGGGACGGTGATGGGAAAATTCTGCTGCGCTGGAGTTGCCACTCCAAGAGTCTGAGATTCCAACTCGGAAATATTAACTCCATGAGCTTGATTCTATTAACGAAAAGTCTAGAAATAGTAGAATATATAATTAATTTTGTCTAATCTAATTTCAAGATAAAAATCAAATGTCAACTTCTTTATAGACCTAGACTATTTTAACTAAACTGTAATTTGTAAAGCCCGAAAGGCAAAGCCAGGCTAGACGGAAATAACCGTCTGGTATGGGTCATTCTTTAATAAAACTGACATTTGTTGACATTCCCCATATGTATAGAGGCGGTCAGAGGGGCCAGATGCAATCTCAGCAGAACAACCGTCGATATCAGAGACTGAAGCTTTCGGCCTAAGCCAGGCTAGCCGTATTTTCCATATTTTCCATATTTCACATCATAGGCATTATCCAACGGCCAACTAGGCTAGCCTAAAGTAGAAAGCCCACCGCACACTTCACTATTTCTATCCGATTTGTTTATGACTTGCTGACATCATTATGAAATACTGCTTCGCTATTGGCTGGAAGCTGATTCCAGTTTTAGTCTTAAAAATCATATGAAATAGCATGAATAGTAGACTAGAACAATTGTCATGTTATGAGAAAAAACTCATTATTGTTTCCATTTGCTTTTATTGTAATGCAGGAATACACCCAAGACTAAAGGCAAGAGAGATACACCCTAGTGCTGTACGTGCCTACCATCTTTCCTGGACATCCTCTTTATAAACAGACCCATGGCTTGAAGAGACTCCCAGCAAAACCAAGCACCACGCGACGAAGCGACCGGAAGATTCAACAGGATTACCTCTTCTTCCGTACAGGTGTACACTGATGCTGATGCTGATGTACAACATCCGAAAGTGTTCCTGTGCCTCCAAAGAAACCCTATGACATTACAAAAGAACATGACTATTCTTTTTCTATTCGAATTGATCAGAAACTGAAGATAACCAGACAGCAACTGCAGGATGCCAAGAAACAGCTTAAAGTGGTGAAACGGAAAGAGGAGAGATGAAAAACCAGGACTCTCTTGCAGGAAGTCCACTAAAGCAAGCTCATTAGCCAAGATCAGCTTGACCCACTTCAACACAACTTTGGAGAGAACGCATTTACAGAAAACCCCAATTTTGTCTTATTGCACACCTTATACACACCCATAGATCTTTTTGGTACATAGGTTTGAATTTTGGCCCAAAGTGGAAAACTTCTTTTGAAGAGATTTGATAACAGAACAATTATATGGAATAATGTCACTAGATGTAAACCCATAAGATTGTGCACTCTTTGGCTACTGGTATCTAGTATCTACTGTGTAAATTTTAGGGGTAATCAGTTTCAAAATTATTATTATACCTGATGAATAATGATGTCAAAAGACCTTGTTAGTTGTTACCATGAGGTTTCACTGAATAGTGTATTGCAGTATCCTGAGATGTAAGTCTCTTCAATTATAGTTCTTCATAGCAATACAGGTGACTTGGAATATATATGCTCAAGTACTATTTCTGGTTTGCATACATGTATTACTCGATGAAATGTCTTTGTAATTAGTAAATTTGGGCTAAAATCTGAGATGTTGTTTTTGCAATGTCTGTCCTTTCAATTGTGATGTATTATAGCAGTATATATCTATGTCCGATAAAATGTCAAAACTTAAATGCCTATTATGCTGTAGAATTCTCAACACACGTGTGGTAATAAAAGGTTCATTTATTCATTTTTTCTTCAAATCAAGTTATCATAAGTTAATTCTCTAAAAACTGGTTGATGAAGAAAATAAGAAATACACTGTATCAAGGAGAATATTATTTATGGAGAAAAAAAGTGGTGTGAATAAATAATTATTACATCAATGATCAGCTGTTTTTAAAGAATATTTATATACATTTCTAGTGAACTGCAAAGAATTGAATTATTCTTTCAGACATTAATAGAGATTTTCTAGAGAATAGGTGAAAGACATAAGGTGTGAATTTGATATAAATGAGTGATAGAAGAAGAAAAAGAATGTTTGGAAGGATAGATGAATGAATGATTGAATGAATGATTTGATGAGTAAATAACATAATTAACATAATTTTCTTAAATAAATGTGTATAATTCTTTCCTTCCCCCTCTTCCTATCTTCAGTATCGTCCTATATCTGCATTTACGTTATCTACCTATCCTTCTATATTCTATCTATCTATCCATCTATTTATGTGTCTAGCTTTCTACGTACCCATCTCTATCCTAAATCTATAGTATCAATCTGTTTATAATAGCCATAAACATAAAAAGAAATATATTACCTTTAAAGCGTTTTAAATCAATAAACCCTGGCTCTTATGTTCCTGTCAGTCCCAATAAATGAATTAGAAAGACATTGGCCCTTATGCATAAAACTTTGTTTAATTCTGAGTCTAAATTATTCATTTATTCAAAAATATTTCTTGACTCGTATAAAATAAAACACCATTTTTTTTTGGATTAAATTACGAACTGATGTAGATTGACAAAGAGAAAGACAAATTGAAGATATACTGCAATATAAATAGCTTTTTGTATCCCTTTTACCTCACCATAACACCCGTAATTAATCTTGACCTACACCAGTCACCATGACTGAGGCATGAGTAGGGTTCATGCATTATGCAAAATACACAATTATAACGTTTCATACTCGAAAACCGATAAATCAACCCCCAAAATGAAGCTTCACATTGCATATCAGTAGCACAGTTTCGAATGGGACATCCGGGTATTTCTCGATGTTTTGCCTTTCTCAGTAATGGCGGACCGCCCTCCATGCGCGCACAGGGCGCGTATAACGAGTCCGCACTCTAGCCTTATTAAGTATATATCTCTATGGTATGATGAAATCTCTTTGTGTTATACCATGGACCTATTACGGATGGACATTATTTCGTGGTTTTCTTAACGAATTCATTGTGATTGTCTCCGTCAATGTCGTCTCAAAAACATTCCATACATGTTTCTTCACTTTGAGCTCATGATGGTCGCCGCCAAAAAGCCGGGACAGAATCAAGTTAGTGATTTTACACATGTTAATCTACATGCACAGAAGATAATAACTCGCTTAAATCATGGAAAATCGATGTGCAGTTCTGGTTTATAATCGGAAATTGTTGTTCCGTGTACTGTATTTATTTTGAAAAACATGTTGTTGTTACCAGATAGAGGTTATATGTGGATTGGTTGTGATTTAAAATCCCATTTCCCCCAATTTCCTCATAATATTCCAGAGTTACAACGCACAGGGCTTATAAAGATCATGGCCTTCTAATTGTTTTATAAGGTCATGGGTGTGTGAGAAAGTGTGCGAATCAGTAATAATACATTCATATCACCAAAATCGTCTGCTTTTCAACTTTGCTGCTCCCCATTGGGGATGTTTTTATTTACGACACACTCTTACAGAACACACCATCCAAACAAAACCCAAGAGAGGGAAACTGCTCCTTTGTCAATGACCGAAAATGCTTACGCAGTCGTTATTGTTAAAACAGCTGAATGTTCTCATTAAGATGCACATAATAGGAAGGCGATGACTCTCATTGGATCAAAGAAAGAATCACGTCGAATGTCCATCCGTAATAGGTCCATGGTTATACATTGATTAGGAGAGTTTGGCCTACCCGAGTTCAAGTTCAAATTCAAGTTCAAGTTCATTTTATTCAAAACCACACAAAACATTATATAATCTTTTAAATAAAAAAGAGACTGGTAATAGTACATTAATCAACATATTTTAACTTGAATACATCATAAAATGAATGGTTTTAGGACCCCTTTAGAAGCTAAGCTTGTGAGCAGAGCCCTATAGTCCACAAAATACATACATTAACAATATGGCAAGGTGACTAAAAAGAATGTAACGTATATACAAGGGATGGAAATACTAAGCTACAGAATATAGAACACACAAATACTCTCACATACGCGCGCACACGCACACAAACACAGCAAACACACTGATGAGTAGGTCCTCAGTGGTCAAAAAGCATTTGAGAATGAGAAATTATTAAGATTCAAAGACAAATTATGTCCGTCTTTCAAGTAGATACGTTTTTGATAACCTTCTAAACCTAGAAAGAGTTGTACTATTTTTTTAAAAATATCATCAGGCAAACTGCTCCATCCTTTAATGCAAGAGATATGGAAAGAGGTCAGAGTGACATTTGTTCTTGCAAAAGGCTGATGGATAAGACCCCATTTGACGTTTATTATAATTATGAACTTGTGAGTTCTGACGGAATAAATCTTTTAACGTACATTCATGAGGCATAGACTGAAGTTTAAACAGTACGCAATTGAACGACACAAGTCCACTTAGTGGTAACATTTTTAGTCGAAGGAACAGTGCAGAACTTGGATGTCTATAATTAGAATTAATAAGCCTTATTGCCTTCTTCTGCAATACTCTCAACTTATCAATATATGACTTAAAAGTGTTTCCCCAAGCAACATTACAATATGTCAAATAAGGAATAATAATACTATTATATAATGTTATCAACACTCTTTCGGGTAAAATAAATTTTAATCTAAAAATGACACCTACACTTCGGGACACCTTTGTGTATACGACATCTAAATGATTTTTCCAAGATAAATGCTCATCCATAGTTAATCCTAAGAACTGAACATTTTTACTAAGCGCAATTACATCATGTCCTCCAACATTAAGAAAAGTAATACCATCTGGAAGCTTTTTACCCTTTGAGCGAAAAATAACACATTTGGTCTTTTGAACATTCAACAGTAACTTATTACAACAATACCATGCATACAGTTTCGGAATCTCTTGATTTGCAACTAGTAATAAATCTTCAGCCTTCTTATCAGCCAGCAGCAAGCTGGTATCATCAGCAAAAAGGGAGTATGAGAATAATGTTGATGAGTGTATTATATCATTTATATAGATCAAAAACAAAAGGAGACCTAGAACAGAACCCTGAGGTACACCATATTTAATAGAAGCAGGTTCAATTCAATTCAATTCAATTCGATTCAATTCAATTCAATTCACTTCAATTCAATTCAATTCAATTCGTTTATTCACTCAATATATAAAAACAGATACATAAAATTGCGTATGAACGCATATGACAATAATACAAAAAGATGGACATAGTAAAAACCGGAGTTGAAAGCACAGGTAACATACATTAAGTGGGGATCAGATTAAATATCTATTTAAAGATCTTGTGAATTCGACCCCACTGTAATGTAAAAACTACATTAAAAAATGTTGCATGTACAACAAGAGGGAGAGAGAACATAAACAGCTGGGTCATGAAGAAACGAAAGAGAGAGGGAGAGAGAGAGAGAGAGAGACGGACAGACAGAGAGGGAGAAATTTGAGGGAGATAAAGGCAAGATGAGAAATAGCGTTAAAGGGACTTGGTAACATTTTATAGATGAGAGAAAGTGGTGCTAAGGTAGTGACTTCAATGCTAGATGTACAATTAGAGATAATCTGAAAATTTGAGTGAAAACAGACCAGTATTAATGATACAAATTGGGAAAAACTGATCTGATCGATTCCTCAATTCTCCCAACTATATTATTACAATTTAATTACATTTTAGGTGAATTTTAAATCGTCACAAAGCAATAAATTGGCTCTATATACCATTCTACACAGTGTTGAAAGCTTTTTAATAGCCTGTTTTATGTCTTTTTTTCATGGAAAAACGGTTTGGAAAATTCAAAAATGATTGGGAGAATTTACCGTTAATCACTGTTAGAGGGTGTTGACCAGTGACGCCTTCAAAGAAAACCATAGATATCTTTGTGGTTTAAGAATTTTTTCAGGATTTTTTGCATGTCAGAGGGTTAGTACAGTAAAAGGAATATAATAAGAAACATTTTATACAAAAATTATGCAATTTTTTTCATCGACCTTCTACAATGTTACCAAGTCACTTTAATACATAGAATGAAATTAGACCCAAGCATGTTATATAAGAAATACAAGTAATAGACCAGTTTCGCAAATGAACTTGAATACACTACGAAAATGGCCCATTGAATAAAACCCAAACAAACCAGCGCTTAACAATAACATTAAAATAAACAACAAACAACAGGTGACTCAATGAGAATAAGATTGCAACAGCCCTTGCAACAGCACTGAGGTTTGCAGGCAATGCATTCCATAGTTTGGGACCTGCATAGTAAATGATTTTTGGGGAAACTGACGTTCTTGCATAAGGAATGTGAAAATCTGCATTTGATCGAGTACAATGGGAGTGGATTGCAGAGTTAATGGAAAAATAGCGTGTTAGGGATAATGGCAAGATCTGTTTCTGACAAGAAAAAAATAAATATGGCAAGTCTAAATTTATAGAAATCGAATACATTCAAAAGTTTTAATTGAGTAAATAAAGGGTTACTGGAGGCAGGGAAAGGCATTTTACAAATTATCCTCACTGCTCTTTTTTTCCAATCCACCACAACAAATTGAGTCCTGTCAAACAAATAGCTTCGGAACCAAGACAATGCTACACCACGTATTCCATAATGCTCAAGTTTCTTGAGGAGGATGCCATAGTCAGTGGTATCAAACGCCTTAGATAGATCTAAGAATATCCCCAAACAATACTTGTCTTCATCATTAGCTTTTATGATATTACTTAATAAATTAAACACACCCATTTGTGTGGAGAAGTGCTTACGAAAACCACACTGCTGAGGAATCAATATATTCTTTTTAGATAGAAACTCATTTAAAGATACTATGTCCCTTTTGCAGCCAACATCAAATTATGTAGAACTTTGCAGGAATTAAGAATATGTCATGTATGTCCTATCTGTGAAATTTAAACAGTTAGCAGTGTCCTAATATTCAAATTATGCAAGGAAACCTTTTACTTGCTAGACTTCACTGGCAGACACTATTGAGTGACTGACTGGCTTTTTTTCATCTTTGGTAATAGCTGTAAAGGGTACATGAGCATTTGTCTACATCAATAACCCACCTCTTGTAATGGCCAAAATTAAACTGATTGAATCTTTGCGCAGCATAAAAAGTACGACCATTCGGTACAATGGTCTGAAAAATCAGACTATTACTTACTGGCTCTATAGCTCGTAAGTCGATTTGACAACTAATAGTCGTTATTTTCCCACTTAAAGACATATTCAAGCCCCCCTTTTTTTAGGGAAATTCTAAATTAGTATTATCTTTCAAATGCCGTTGGAATTTAACCTTTTCATTTTTTGGGCCTGCAAATGAGACCTAGTACCTTTAAGCGTTTATAAATTATTTTCTCAAGTATTTTAGAAAAGATTGGTAACAATGCTATTTTGCGATTTTTTATACACTGGTACCACTTTAGCTGCCTTCAATTTATCAGGAACAATTACAACTCCCTGAGATAAATACATTAATGATTTTACATTAGGGATCAGTAAAAAGGTGAATGCACTCCTTTATAATTATAGGTGATATATCATCAGAACCGCTAGATTTAGATGGTTTCAAAGATGACACAATATCGATGATCTCAGATTTTGAAGTTGGTTTTAGAAACATAGATCCATTATCTTCACACTGTTTCATATAATCATGACAAGATTGTGGTACTTGAGGAATATCTGTACTGATTTTTATAGGTAATCCAATGAAATATCTATTAAAACTTTCAGCCTTATCCTTGGCAGATGATAGAAGTACTCCATTAAAATCCATCTCTTGAGGAAATGAACGCATATTTGACCGACCTAACAATTCATTGATATGAGACCAAGTTTTCCTAATATCGCCTTTAACAATGTGGAACAAATCATTGTAATAATTTTGCTTGGTTATACGAAGAGTATTAACCAAGACATTCTTATAATCAACATATTTCTTTTTATTGCCAGCTGTTGGTCTCTTAACATAATAACCATAGAGCTTATGTTTATGATTTATTGCTTTCAATAAACCAAGAGTTACCCATGGCTCTTCACATTTACTCTTTATTGATACCTCAATTAATGGGAAACATAAATTATATAATTCCAGAAGTATTTGTAGAAAATGTTCATATAAATCGTTGACGCCTTCCAGCGAAGGCAGAGCCTGTCAATCAAGTTCAGCTAAGCGTTGCTTGAACCTTGAGATTTGTTCATCGTTTATTAACCGCTTCATAACTTGTCCATCTCAGAAGTTACCACAGAGCCCTTTTTTACACAAAATATAGGCATATGATCTGAAATATCTGAACATACTTCACCTGAACTAAACTCATTTTGAATGCAGTTTGTGAAAATAGTGTCGATCAATGTTGCACTAATTTCAGTTATACGGGTAGGTTTAGTGACAAGAGAAAATAATCCAAATGAGTACATAAAATCTACAAAATCTTTAACACTATGATCATTATCATAATTCAATAAATTGATGTTGAAGTCACCCATTAAATATATTTCCTTGTTTTCTCTACTCAATAGCTGTAGCTGATGTTCTAAATTTTCAACAAAGGATGTACGTAGGCCTACTATCATAGTTAGGAACCCTATGTACACATCCAACAATAATCTTTTTACTGAAGCTTGTTATTTCAACAAAAACAATTTTTTTTTCATACCCTGAATTTGACCTGGATAAATCAACACGGAATTTAAAATCCACACAATGACGAATTACTGCTTTAGTAATAAGTAATAATAAGTAATAAGTAAATTGTCATATTATGGAGTGAGGGGCATCGCTCTTAGCTGGTTCAGGAGCTATTTAACAGGCATACTAATGTTTTGTTCTACAGTAATAAGCTATTGAAGGTTGAAGACATTTACTTTATACAGTTAGGCGCAATTATGTATGGTTTTGAAAACGGTACTCTCCCAAATGTGTTAGTACAAATATTTCGAAAGAACAATCAAATTCATAGCTATAATACAAGGCAGGCAACTGCACTTCATATTCCACGTGTAAGAACAGCTTTTGCTCTGAAGACGCTGGCTTGTACTGGTCCCAAGTTTTGGAACTCACTTCCTATCAATGTAACTAGATCTGTCAGTGTCTTTGTTTTTAAACGCAAATTGAAATTACATTTATTGAGTAACTATGTCGACAATTAACGTAAAAATTATATCACCAGAAATGATAATAAGTAATAATTTATTAATTATTATTGATAACGTGCATTATCTTTTTCTTTTTGTTATGTTTGATTATTCAATATAAATGTCAGCATTTCACATTCTCTCTCTCTCTCCCCCCCCCTCCTCTCTTCTATTTTTCTTTTTCTTTACACCAAATACCATTTTCCCCTATATACATATAACTTTCTTCTTTGTTTTCTCGTTCCAGTTTGTTTTTTTCCTTTCGATCCTTTTGTATATATTTTCATCCTCTCCTTTTCAAATTTCAAGCTATCCCTTTTGTAAATATTTCCCCCATATTTAATCATGTGTAGTTTTGATAACTTTGAAACATTTTAAAAAGTGAAACATTGATGGTTTATGTTATATGGGGACCTTGCTCTTACAAGCCCAGCTTTTCTAAGGTCTCCACTTTCTTTCATTTGGATTATATATCGACTTTTTTATTGCACTTAAATTGTTTTTTCTTATGCTGTTTTTTGTTATATTATTATATGTAAAAATGTTGTGAAAGAAAGAAATAAAATGAACCTTGAACCTTGAAATGAACCTTGGACCTACAAACCATGGACGAAGTTGGCCGAACTCTCCTCTGGCTCTGCATGGTTTTAGTTAGTCCAGTCCAACGAACTACAACCAAGCACACGGCGGTGCCATTCAGCGGACTCGGAAAATCCTTCTACTTGGTTGTAGTTCGTTGGTCCAGTCTCTGTACCGTTTCCGTGTCGCGCACCCAATCAGCTGATAAAATAACACACCCTCAACGTTGAAAGTAGACATAGCCATTCCTCTCTTTCTGAGGTCTCGATAACGTGGGGACGGAAATTTGGGGATAGCGCGATCAATGGAGAGAGTGTATGGCAAGCCGTTTTATCATTTAAACATATTTCTTGATATCAAGAATTCTATTCTTGATATCAAGAAATCAATTCTTGATATCAAGAATTACCATTGATTCACAACGTAAAATTATTTCTTGATATCAAGAATTCGATTTCTTGATATCAAGAATTCATTTTTTGATATCAAGAATAGAATTCTTGATATCAAGAAATATCAAGAAATATGAATAAATGTTAAAACGGCTTGCCATAAGAGCGCGCTGTGTGTGGGATCGATGCGTTGGTTGGAGAATAAAAACAATGAACGGACTGAATCTGGACTAGGTTTTAGTATACACAGGTGCGACGTGCTACATTGTCCATTGCATTGCTGAGCGCTCTCCGTATTTTACAGTTCTGTGCCCGCGTGACCCCTACTCAATGCTGTGTGTTGTGGTCAACTTCTTTTATGAGACAAATCCAAGCAAACGTCACAAATTCGGCCGGAGACCTTTGGATATTATATGTGACGCAGGCAGGTCTTTGTTGGAGGCTTGTTATCTGGTGCTCATGAGTTTCCTTGTTTAAAAAGACATGACATAACTGCATTTAGATTATTATATCGGCTTCAACGGATTGAAAAGCGTGCTGATCGCTACTCAACACCGGTGTTACGTACTAACCTATTTCTTTCGTTCAGAGTTAGGCCTAGTTGCAACTTAAGTCATACAAACATGTTTACTATCAGAAAGTTGCTACGTTTGGCTGTGAATCAATCGACGGAGGAATGGTCAAGGTAGGCATATTATGTGACAAGTTAACACTTGTAACGTCACAATAATAATAATAATAATAACAACATTTATAATGCGCACATATCCACCCCAAGAGATGCTCAAGGCGCCTAACAAGGTAAATACATTAAACATAAGAAAGTACATGAGAAGTTACAGAGAACGAAAATAATTTAACATAATTAAATATAATTAAACATCATCAGATTTTGAAATAAACTACGACTTAACTACGGAATTCAGACATTACTCATTGACATTAGATAGTTTTCAAGTCCTTTTGGAACAACTTTTGATTGGCTGACATTTTGATTGAATGGGGTAGGGAGTTCCATAACCGTGGTGCAGCAGCTATAAAAGCTCTGTCACCCCAACTCCTTTTTGTTCTTAATTGTATTAAATTTGTTGAGTTGGAGGAACGAAGACCTGCACGAGAACTTGAAGAGATACTGAGAAGAGAGGAAATATATTCAGGGACAAATCTATTTAGTGAACGGTAGGTGAGTAGTAGAATTTTATATTTGATACGCTGTTCTATTGGAAGCCAGTGAAGGTTCTTGAGTATTTGAGTAGTATGGGTCGAACGTTTAGATTTAGTGACAAGGCGGGCAGCTGCGTTTTGAACCTTTTGTAGTCTGTGAATTTGGTATTTAGGAAGTCCATAAAGGAGAGAGTTACAGTTATCGAGATGAGATGTTACAAAAGCATGAATCAATTGTTGAGTGGTTTGGGGGGTTAAAAATTTCCTTATAGCGCGAAGATTACGAAGATGATAATAGGCAGCTTTCACACAGTTTGAAATTTGTGCATCAAGAGACATGCTTGTATCGAAAATGACACCAAGATTTCTTGCCTTACCTGAAGGAGCAATATGCACAGAACCAACATGTATATGAGTGATAACAATCTTGGAAAGTTGTTGTCTGGAGCCTAACAAGAGAAATTCTGTTTTATCGTCATTTAGTTTGAGATAGCAATCATTCATCCATTTCCGTACATCACGAATACAACTTTCAAGATCTTCAATACGTTTTTCTACCTGTTCCTGAATAGGAAGACACGAAAAATATAATTGTAGGTCGTCTGCATACAGATGATAGCTTATATTGTGTTTACTGATTATCTCATGAAGTGGTAAGGTATATACATTAAACAGATGGGGACCTAAAACAGATCCTTGGGGCACAGAAAACTGAAGGTTAACAACCGATGAAGTTGTATCATTAAAGGGCCCATGACATCGAAATACAAGTGTATTACTGTTGATGTGCAGCCCTGCATACATCTCATATTTTGAAATGTAAACTTCTGAATTTGTTTCATAGATTTTTAAATATTTTTTTAAATATTTGTTTTTCAAACTTGCTAAGCTCCACCCCAAAACCTCCAGATCTCATTCCCCTTGTGACATCATCTGTCAGTCATCAATGAGCCAACTTGAGAAAGTGGTATGTATCTTTGCCGAAGTCGACCACCTGTTACAATACGTAATACAATAGCAACATATAAGTTGCTATGTCAGACATGCTGTAGCATCACCAGGAAGACAAAGGCAATGATGATGTATATTGTACATATGTATGGAAGCATGCAATTCTATTATGAACGTGTGCTAAGCTGGGGGAAATTACATACCATTGTCTATTCTAGAATATTAGTTTAGTCTGACATGTCTGACATAGCAACTTATATGTTGCTATTGTTTGTGGTATTGTAACAGGTGGTCAACTTCGGCAAAGTTACATGCCACTTTCTCAAGTTAGCTCATTGATGACTGACAGATGATGTCACAAGGGGAATGAGATCTGGAGGTTTTTGGGGTGGAGCTTAGCAAGTTTGAAAAACAAATATTTCAAAAATATTTAAAAATCTATGAAACAAATTCAGAAGTTTACATTTAAAAATATGAGATGTATGCAGGACTGCACACCAACAGGAATACAGGAATAAGTGGAACCTATGTATATTAGCCTAGACCTAATTTTCAAAAATAAATGCATCGGATATGAACCCGCTAAAGTGAAATTTTAGTCCAAAAGTTTGGCCGGAATTTGGTGGCCAGATCCGTACCACCGAGTTTTCACAGGAGCGCCTATGGTCGGCTTCTGTCTCTAAAGAGATGAGCCGACCCTACCCAAATCAGAGGCTAACGAACGAAAGAGACATAAATTTTTGGTCTAAGACTAAGTAACTATGTGTAGGCCTATAATGTTTATATTCTTTATATGCCTTCTACATATAGATATAGACCTACTACGATGACAACGAAGTTGTCCATGATCAATGATATGATATTATGAGTAACTAATATTAGGTGCTTTCACCGCATTTGGTTTTCCTTCCAATCATTCATCAAATTTATAAAATATTGAATTTTACACGGAAAGACCTAGAAAGTGAATTTTGGGTAATTCCGTAACAAAGCTGTGTAAAAAAAAGAATAGATGTCTGCACTCTGCAGTAATTCTTTGTTAAAAGCTAGTAGCTAGAATACGTTTTGGAAATGGTCAATTCACCATTCATGTAGTCAGTATCTCTGTTTGTGGTGCTAATCTTTGTTTAACAATGTGCTTAGTTCTACCTTTCAATGTATTTTATTATAGTTTCTGCAGTGGTAAGCTGAAACCATTGTCCTTAACTCAGTTCTGCAACTTAAGATGGCAGACCGCTGCATCAACTAAACCGAGGTAAGAGGTAATGTGGGTTCACACATGAGAGGGTACTAGATTGAATAAAGAGGGCATTATGAGAGATGGAATTTAAACTATACAATGGAAAAGAATAAATAACCCAATAAATATCTATATATCTATCAAATGTTCTTATAATATGTCTCCCCTCTTTATGCCCTTGCACCCCTTGTCGACAGCAGCCATAGACTCTATTTTGACACTGAAACACAATAATTCACGAAGTCTTTAGCTAAGCACAACTAAATATCCCAGGTCGAAAATCCAGTTGATATCAGTTGAAACCAGTAAGGATTTCCAACTGGTATCTACTGGCCTCAACTGGTACCAGTTAAAAGCAGTTGATACAATTTGGAAACCAGTAGAAATACCAGTTTGAAGTCGGACAAATAGACTACCAGTTGTTACTGGGACCAGTAGATTACTAGTCTTAACTGGTACCAGTTGGAAACCAGTCGAAAATACAAGTTTGAACTAGGACCAGTAGAATGCCAGTTTAACTACGACCAGTAGAGTACTGGTTTCAACTGGTACCAGTTGAAACCAGTATTCAACTGATCAACTGGTACCAGTTAAAATCAGTAGTCAACTGGTACCAGTTGAAACCAGTATATTCAACTGGTTTTTAATATGGAAATTGAAACACCGCCAACTGGGACCAGTTGAAAAAAACAGTTGACATCTGAGACCACTTGATTTACCAGTTGAAAACCAGTAGACGATTACCAGTTAATTTACCAGTTGAAAATCAGCAGATGATTACCAGTTGAAAATCAGTAGATGAATACCAGTTAATTTACCAGTTGAAAACCAGTTGATTTACCAGTTGAAAACCAGTAGAAAAGCAGTTGATATACCATTTGCTTTACCAGTTGAAAACCAGTTGATGATTACCAGTTGATTTACCAGTGGAAAATCAGTAGATGATTACCAGTTGATTTACCAGTTGAAAACCAGTAGATGATTACCATTTGCTTTACCAGTAAAAAACCAGTTGATTTACCAGTTGAAAAAACAGTTCAATGTATCTTATGCATATTCATGATTAAATTGCATGTTTTCACGGAAAATATAATTATGATCTGTCAAGCAAATGTGACAATGCACATAAATTTTGTGATTTATATTTTGTTAGTCAATCATTGACAAATATATTATATTATATGTCTGATCATGTTTTACATCTTATTTAAGACGTAAAAATAGATATATTGATATATGTAATTAATAACCAGGAAACAAATTGTATAAGTTTGTATATATTTATCCCTGTATTGATGTACGAGCTCCAAACTTCTTACTTAGAATGATACTCATCTATAATCCACTTCAAATGATCTTTGTGATGGGGTAATTGCAAATATGGTCTAGTTGGTGGCCAGATGCCAATGTTGATTATAGATATCAGTTGATTACTGGTCTCTACTGGATATTCAACTGGTATATCAACTGGTAAATCTACTGGTTTTCAACTGGTAAATCAACTGGTAAATTAACTGGAAATATCAACTGGCCTCAGATGTCAACTAGTTTTCAACTGGTAAATCAACTGCAAATATCAATTGGTATATCAACTGGTAAATCTACTGGTTTTCAACTGGTAAATCAACTGGAAATATCAACTGGTCTCAGATGTCAACTGGTTTTTAAACTGGTCCCAGTTAGCGGTGTTTCAATTTCTATATTATATATTATATATTGACTACTGGTTTTAACTGGTACCAGTTGACCAGTTGCCTTCTGGTTTCAACTGCTTTTTTCGACCTGGCCGGTTGTGAGTCTCTGACTGTGTCAAACGGGCCTATATAATTGTACAATCCAGTAGACCATGCATAATCTGTCAGTTTAGACACTCCTCTACGGTTGACATGATTTTGTACTGGCAAACTATCCCTCTGCTGTATCTGTGAGTGATATAATGTAGCGGCTTAGAAAACATATTGTTCAGTTAAGTGTATACACAGCCCCAGACACAACGGTGTTTTATGTTCTGCAATCATCATCATAAAGCGAAAACCACGTTATCTATCAGTCTCGTAAACTCAGCATTATACTAGGACTTTGTACTGATCCGTTCCGATCCCTAAACATCTACCGATTCCTTAAGTCTACATGACTTGAAGGCCTACAATCATGTGTATATTGTACAAAGGTACAAAGATGCAAGTCCATTTAGCTTTTATGTAATCAACGGAATGGACGGATTCTTATTCTTGGCTGGCACCTATACATTTTCTTTGTATGGGTGCATGGGGAGGAGAGGAGGGGGGCAATTACAAATTCAAGTGAATGGACATTGGAAGCAAACCAGTGAGGGGGTTAAAGGGCCCATGCCATCCAAATTCAAATTTATTCCTGTTGTTGTGTAGTCCGCATACATCTCATATTTTGATATGTAAACTTCTGAATGTGTTTCATAGATTTTTAAATCTTTTTGAAATATTTTTTTTTCAGACTTGCTAAGTTCCACCCAAAAAATCCTCCAGATCAACACTGATAAGTTGCTATGTCAGACATGTCAGACTAAAGTAATATTCCACTATAGACAATGGTATGTAATTTCCCCCAGCTCAGCACACGCTCATAATAGAATTGCATGCTTTCATACATGTACAATACATCATTGCCTTTGTCTTCCTGGTTATGCTACAGCATGTCTGACATAGCAACTTTTATGTTGCTATTGTATTACGTATTGTAACAGGTGGTCGACTTTGGCAAAGTTACATACCACTTTCTCAAGTTAGCTCATTGATGACTGACAGATGATGTCACAAGGGGAATGAGATCTGGAGGATTTTTAGGGTGGAGCTTAGCAAGTCTGAAAAAAAACATTTCAAAAAATATTTAAAAATCTATGAAACACATTCAGAAGTTTACATATCAAAATATGAGATGTATGCGGACTACACACCAACAGGAATACATTTGAATTTGGATGGCATGGGCCCTTTAAGCTTACGAGTGAGAAAGGGTGGGGGAAAGGGAAAGTGATGCCTTACGATCATTTAGCGACTGCTGCTCGGACGATGGGGGCATCGTAGGAGGCTACGGGCTACGATGTTTGTGTTTACATTATCTACGAGCATCGTGCCATTTCTTGTATTTGCCCTTGGGGGCAGGCCGGGGCAAATCCGTACAGAGGCTGCTCGGAGATTGTACGGAAATCGTGCAATTTCAATGCAGTAGCCGTGCAGTCTCCGCAGCCTTCACACGGAAATCGTACGGAGCCCGTGCAGCTTCCATGCAAAGGTTGCGCGGAGAAAGTGCGGTGACCGTGCAGCCGCCGTGCCGTTTTGAAGCGTTTTTTGGGCCTCCATGTTCACCGAAAAATTGTGCGTTTGCTGCACGATCAGCGCGAGTCTTCCGCGCGATGTCCGTGCGGGGATTGTGCAATGACACCTACGACATGTCTACGGACTACGGGCTTACGATTTTTCAAATTTGTATAACTTTCTGCGAAACAAAATCGTAGAGGCCGCGGAGCCTGTGAATCCGTACGAAAATCTCACGGCCGCCTCCTGCCTCTGTACGGAAAAGGGGATACGGGCAGGCCAAATAACATATATAAATGACTTCAAATTTTCATCCCGACTATTGTCATTTATACTATACGCAGATGACTCAAGCATATTTTACTCACATAAGAATCCTCAAATTCTTGTTGAAACTGTCAATTCGGAACTTAAGAATTTTGCACAGTGGATTTTTGCGAATAGACTATCCCTGAATTTGATCAAAACTAATTTCATGTTTTTAGCAATTCAATCTCCGATTTACCTGGAGATATCTATTTCAACAATGTCAAAATTAAGAAAGTACAATCGACCAAGTTTCTTGGCCTGTTTATTGATGATGGAATGACATGGAAAATACATACAAATTATTTGTGTTCATTACTATCAAGAAATGCTGGTGTGATATACAAACTGAAATCTATGTTCCCATCATATGTATTGCAAATGTTGTACTCCACTTTAATGTTGCCCTACTTGAACTATGGTATTCTAGCCTGGGGTAATTCATTGAAACTCAAACTGGACAAAATCCTTGTTGTTCAAAAAGAGCAATACGTACAATTTGCAATGTACCTGCTCCTACTCACTCGGGCCCTCTCTTCTTTGATACTAAAGTACTGAGAGTTCAGGATATTTTTAATTTACAATTAGGCAGCCTCATGTTTCAGCTGAATAACAACGAACTGCCCCAGGCACTATCATATTTGTTTAAGAAAAGAAATCAAATTCACGACTATCCTACCCGACAGGCGTTTTCCTATCACCTTCCTAGAACAAGAACACGATTTGCTCAAAATACATTAATATATACAGGTCCCAAGTTCTGGAATTCTCTCGATTCTGTGATTAAAAGGTCTGTTAGTGTTCGTGTATTCAGAAGAAAATTGAAATGCCATTATTTGAATACATATTGTCATTTCTGATTCCTGACTATTTTTGTCTTCAAGCAGTATGCTTTAGTTGATTACAATGAGTAAATAACGATACGGCCATATGCCAACTATGTACATATACCATTTATGTTGAGAACAAACTACATTGTACTATTATTTCAATAAGCTGCAGATATATTTCCTTCCCTTTCCCTTGTCTCTTGTAGTTAATTGTGAGTATCGGTTCATGTATCCCTGTAATCTCCCTTTCCCTGTTTTAGCGTGTATTTGTATTTTATAAACCTAACTTTAGTTAATTATGTCATTTGTAGTTTAAGGGGCCTATCCACAACAAGCTCTGCTTTTCCATAGGCTCCGCCACTATATCTCTTTAGTTAACTGAAGGACAATTTTCTGAATAGTGTGTACCGGTATTATATTTACATGCATATTATAATCATTTTTCAATATGTTGTTACACTCTTTGTACAATGAGATATTGTGGAAACCAATAAATTATCTATCTATCTATCTATCCAGGCATAAAGAACTTGCAGAGCCGCTAAAACATTTGCCGATCTGGCTTATTCGTAATAACTGATCAACATAATCTCTTTTCCCTTTTAACTCTATTTAACACAGCCGGCTTCAAGACCAATCTAGTCGCGATGAAGCCAATTACAAGGCCCGTGTTGACCTGGCTACAACATACAGAGCGTTAGAATTTTATGATATGGGCGAGGGCGTCTGCAACCATTTGACTCTTAGAGCGCCATCTCGCGTCAGAGAAGAAGATGTGATGCTACTCATCCCATATGGAATGCACTGGAAAGAGGTCAGTATCTTAACACACTCACACATCTTTGCCCACACGTCCCCCTCCCCCACACAAGCCACACACACATCCTCACGCACATTCCCATTGGCAGATCATTCTATCCACCTGCATCCGCATCCGTGCGAACACTCTCAACCCAGATCGTCCATTATATATATATGTATATTTATAATTATATTGTCATGATAGTGATTCAATGTATGTAATTATGGGTTTCCAATTGTTTCCTATATTTCCGAAGCTTTCTATAATTATAATTTAACAAGGGGTTTGATTGATTAACCATATTATACAAGGAAAACATACCATGCCTCTGCTATTAGACCGACCTTCGTTCCAGTCAACCTCCGTCGAATCTATTGGGACTAAATGAAATACATAATGTATGTTTCCGATAGTTTCAGTAGATGATCCGGTATAGATATAGCTCATTACACTTTTATATCTATAACTCCTATGTTATACCATGAGGTGAGAATACTTTCCAATCATTGTCACAGAATACTGGAATATAAGAAATGAATTAGTTTTCACGAAGGGTACACATTTTCTTGATAAGGTGACTGCTTCGGGCCTACTGGGAATAGATTTCTTCACCGGAGAAATTATAGAGGAGATGGAGAACCGAATATCTCTGCTTCCTGCATACACAGACCCATCCATAATGCACGTTACCCAATAGACGGGATGACAGCAGTATTGCACACACACCAACCGTACACTACAACCATCGGTAATCCATAAAAACCATCGGTAAAAGATTAGTCATAAAACTGAACGAGTTTGCTATTCTTTGTGAAGCATCTTTGGCTAATCTTTATACAACACGATTGCAACTACTTTCGGACAAATTAACTCAAGGGCAAATTCTATACCTTACTGTATATCCTATAGAAATCATGTTCGGATTACGTAATTCAACATTAATTGGAATGGGCGCACATTTCAATTGATGATATAGATAGGGCTAATTAATTTGCCCTAAGTTAGTTTTTCGTTTGTTAGTTGTTGCTATCATGTTATACCAATGTCTTTGAATATTAAAATCATGTAACCTCTACTTATAATTTACAGTTATTACATAGTTATGGGTGGTAGGCACAGTATTCATTAGATTTGTATTAGTTATTTCGAGGACTTTGTACTCTTAAATTTGTACTCTGAAATTATCTGATTCCCAAAGCACCACAATATTAAATCACAAGGACCTAGGAGTTTCTTTGTAGAAGACAAATTATGCATTTCTTCATTCGTTCATTCTACGATCCATCCGCTCTCGTTAAGGCTGTATGTGCACCTGTATCGTACTCAATCTGACGGTTTCGTACGATATATGTACCCAGCCTCAACTCAAGTGGGGATATATCTCATAATAGTATATCTGTAAAGCGCTTAGAGACATCATAAATGTATTAAGCGCTATATAAAAGCGGAATATTATATTATAATGAACTTAATCGCGTGCATAATTTGTACAATATAATTATCAATGTTTCCTTTAAATCTTTCTAGCGTGCATGAAGGACCCTGAACCGTTCAAGATTGGCCTGAGTCAGAACAGCATGCGTTTCCTGGACAAGATCGCGTATGACATGCAGTACGACGGGTTTGCAAACGTTTCTGATGAAGGCGAGAGGCTAGCCAAGGTATTAGGAAACAAGGACCTCCTCTTAATGGGACAGCACGGAGTTTTAGCGGTAGCCAAGAGAGCATGCGATGCATTTGATAATTTGTATTATCTTGAAAGAGCGGCCCAGATACAGGTTTGTAAAATATGATAACAAGACGAAACATGAGTACATTTTGCTCATATTAATGCGTTTAATTATTTTTGTTTAAATTCATGACATAAATAATGAACTTCCCACCCCATAAAAACAAAATAAATAAAAACAAACGCGGAACCACGGAATCAATACTCTAGGGAAAAATGTTATACAGGAGGTCCACATTGACCTATGCCATGCAATTTGTACTTATGCCCCAGAACTTGTACTACATTTTACCAATTGCCCTGTCAGAGTGTGTTCATTGTCTGTACTATTTAGAGCTTGGTTTGATTTATAAAAAATGATAAAAACTGAGAAGGCATAGATTACGTTTCAGTCCAATGATAACCTGCTTTTATTGTTCCCTCTTATCATATTTATGATGTTGGGTCTGTTCTACACCGGAATATTTCCAAAGAGATTCATCCATGTCTTCATTCATTCACGTATCCTCTCTTCTCTCTCCATCTTCTAAAAATGCAGGTTCTTCTAATGTCTTCTGGGGCCCAAGGAATGACGGCACCTCCTGAAGTCATAAAATCCGTAGCTGATGATGATTGCTACGAGCATAATGCACTTGCATTTTTTGAAAGTATGAAGAGAATTCTGGCCAATGAAAAACCAAATTTAATGGATTAAGAAGATCTGTTTCGTTTTCTCATGATGGGGAATGACTCTGGAAGCAAAATGGGATGTTATATGATAATATTATATGTGCCATGCAAAAAACTAAATATAATTTTCAAAATCTATACCCTATATTTTGTATGTTTACAAATAGCAGTATACTAAAAATTCAGAGTGGTTGCAGTTTTTTTTCTCGTAAGTCAAACAAAATTTGCCTCTCCAGTCATGACCAGATGTGATTTCCTGAAGTAGTGTTTTTTTTACCCCCATTGAAGAGCATTTAAAACGCCCTATTTCAAGTAATTACACAAGTATAGACGACCCTTTTTTGAGATCGGAAAGAAAACAATGTTCGTTCATGCAATAGAAATATTATTTTCAAAATTTAATGTTCGAAGCAACCCTTTTCGTACAGAATCTTTTAAAAAGTAAAGACTTACCCTTGGAGTATTAATCATGGTTCAAAGACCAAGCTTGTTAGGACCACTTTTTTCGCCAGTTCAGAAACGTGACCAGCATATTTTGGCCTCCGAATGAAAATGATATACGCTCAGTGAAAAAAAAGTCTGATGAGGGCATTGTTATATGATTTAGATATTCAAGATGGTAGATTTCTGCTGAGAGATGAATAACGAAACTTTAGGTTTGCATCTATAATTTTTTATTGATTTTGGTTACGCGTGTAAGTAAGAATGGCTCTACGTCAAGTTATAATCATGATAATTAAGATATTTGAATGGACCTCACTGATATCCTAAAGATTAACAGAGTTGTATTGTATCTTCTATACGCTTTTCCATTGCTGTACTTGATTATATAATACGAAGCATGTGGTGGTCATAAGCAAAGTTGAAAGGATTCGCAACCATTCCTCTGTAAGAATTTATTTTCAACGGACTCAAATCTAAATGGCATTTTCCGAAAAACTAAGGCTCGTGTTTCGTTGCTTCCCCCAACTCACGGGATTCTATCAATAGGCATATTAAAATCTGCTTGACATTTGACCACATTTCTATTCCCTATCCACTAAAATATTTACTTGTACCATCATTAATCGTTTCATAGAGTGAGATGTACATCCCCATGAATATTTTTTTAAAGGTGCAAGCCAAGTTTTTCAATTATAAATTACACTTACAGATATTTGTGTATCTTTTATTTTGTTATCATCATTATGAATCTTTCAATTCCTATGATCGATGATGAATTATATTTCCAATTTAATTCTTGAAAAAAATGCAATTATCTTTTTGAAAATGACTTCAAATGATTTTCCTCCTCATTTCAAGTGACTTTCATAGTCTTTTTGTAATTTTACTTTCATTTTTGTTAGTCATATATATATATAATATATACGTATACTTGTATATCATTAAGTAACACTGTTCTAAACATTATAAATAAGCAAGCATTTATAGAGTGGGGACCGCTTATCTATATGAACCTACAATTCATATATCCAAAAATAATCTTTTTTTTCTGGGGCTTGAGGTTCGTGCATTCATTTTCTACCTGTGCCTTGTCAATATTTTTGGGCAATTGAAGATATAGGGGCTTGAGCCCCTGTAAAAAATTGTAGTATACATGTAGAACTTTAAAATAAAACTTTTACCAGGGAATTGACGTCATTGTTCTAAATGTTGCTGAAAAGAAAAAAACTTTTCATATGTTTCATATGGATTGTTAAGGCATTATAAAAGAGCATAATTCAGACTGTTTTGTGGTTTAGTCATAAGGGCCGTCACCAGACCATTTTAAATGGGGAGTGGAGTGGCGGACAAGGAAAATTACGGTTGTCGGATTTTTAAATTATGCCGACAGACGTTCACATTATTTACTGGCGTACAAAATAAAAGTATTTGAGATTTTTCGACAGCTTTAATGAGGGTGTCACAACCCAGCCCCCTGTAGCGACAGCCCTCTTTAGTCATGCTTTGTTCTCTCTTTACATAGAATTTGAATATTATTTCAAATGAGTGTTCACTCTGAAACCAAAGGTATGCTTCAATACAGGGATGCTGTATTCAATACACTTTAAAGAGTGTGCTCAAAGTGGTTTAACTTTGGACATGATAATCTCTCTGACATAGCTCTTTTCTATTACTAAACTATCTGATGAAAACATATTACAATGTATAACATCTGGGTCCTACCGCCATACATCGGGATGAAGAAAAACAATGTATATATTAACTCTAGTGGAAATGAAAAGTTATAGCCTAGATGTATTAACTTTTTGTGAAGGGATTCAGATGTATGAATTACTTATATCTCGACAATGATAAAACGTATTTACAAAAAGAAAAGCAGATCAACGTGTGGATCTTTATATATTTTGTTTTAATAAAAGAGCTATCGATAATAGCGACGTGTTAACATTTGCTTCTGTTTCTAAGGTATGGTAGCAACTTTGATATGTTACGTATAGCAATGAGGGAAGCATGAATATAACTTCCCTAAAGTTTGATATAATCATACACATTTTTATTACTCATATCAATAAAAGAGCGACCCGTCAATCGTACAACACAGCAAATTCATTCCAGCACCAAGCACTACATTATACAATCATTATGCTGTAACCCCCACATATATACCATAAATACAAATTGATACATTCAAAATGGTTAAAATTTACGAAAGCCCATTACTGCCGCTGGAAGAAAAAAAAATTATACGTCCACTGGGAAAAAAAAAATTATACGTCCACTGGGAAAAAAAAAATTATACGTCCACTGGAAAAAAAATAAATTATAAGTTCAATGGAAATAAAAAATTATACGTCCACTGGTTACCCATGCCAATTATGCTTTCCTTTGTTTTAATTTGATTCATTTATTTTGCATATGTTTGTTTTGTTATCTTTTGTTATTGGTTTTTGTTTGTAATATAATTTGTATAATTTTTATTCAATCAACACGGATTTTCTGAAAAACAACCGTTTAGGCTGAGAGAGTTACCGTGTTTAAACAAATAAATGAAATGAAATGAAATGAAATGAAAAAAAAAAGAAATCCATACGTTCGCTGGAAAAAAAAGAAAAAAAAATATGTTCACTGGAAAAAGAAAAAAAAATTATACGTCCACTGGAGAAAAAAAAAACTAATTTATACGTTCACTGGAAAAAGAAAGAAAAAATACGTCCACTGGAATTTTTTTTTGGTATAGCCTCAAAGTCACCTTCCAATTTGACGTCGTAGAAATGAATATGTGTAAGCAAGCACAGGCCGTGAACGTAGTCTTTGTCCAAGTTGCTTCTGCTGCCGGGTCAGTCCACACTCCACAGAACTGTAAAAAACGTATTTTACAGTTCTGTGGGTCAGTCCATCGATATAATAGTCATTTTACGTAACAAACATTCGCAGTCGGCGGGAGGGGGCTACCTATTTTTGTTATTTTAAAATGGACTGTGCTATGTGCAGGCCTTTGACAAGTTCATACCCTAGCTTATATCAAGAAGATTACGATTGAACCCAATATAAATATGTGATTGCATATCTGAATCTTTAAATCATGATCCTCATGAGGGTTTTTGTTATTTCAAAATGGACTGTGCTATGTGTAGGCCTAAGGATCATGATTTAATAGAGATTTTTGTTCACAGGGGTTGATGAGATCTGTCGTCTATTTCTTTCGTTGTTTATATCGTCTTTGCTATTCAGATTGTGCTGTAGGATTCGTTTGTTTTCCATATGCATGTGTATGTCTACTATGTCATGTCGTGTGTTTAAACAGAATCGAAAAGGATTCATCTTTTGACCGGAAATATTTGTTGGTGGAAAATTTGTTTGTTTCTGGGGGTGGGGGAGGAACATAATAAGAAATAAATAAATCGAGATCTCATTATGTTATCCTACCTAGCAAAATCAATCGAAATCTGTAAACAATCAAGCTTCAATTGATTAGCCATGGTTCACCATGTGCCTGAAAAGATCGTAATAAAATATCATTTGATGTAGCACAAAAGAATTTGAATCTCCCTCTGTCTCCCTGTCTCTCAGTCTCTACCTCCAGTCTCTCACTTCCCCCCTCCTCTCTCCCTCTCCCTCTCTTTTTCTCCCTTATATCATATATATTACGAAACATGAAACTAATGTGACATAATCACTAACTAAATTATTGAAAATATTTGTGTTACTTCGTTTGTATCGAAATTCTTTTGATTACATTTCATATCGAGATAGGTGCGAATTTCTACCTTTAATTATTTTATTAAATATACAGCATGTATCCTGTGCTTTTCACTTCCAAAACATCTCTAATATAGTTTCTATAGATAATAAACTGGGCAAAGTTTAAAATAAGATTGAAAGATTCATTTCTCTTCTCTCTATTTCATGACCTATTAAAATAAATTTTTCATTAAATTTTTTTTTTAAATTAAACAAAGTATCGATTAATTTGGATACAATCTTCCAAAAAAGCGAAACCTTCTTACATGCCAGGAGAAGGTGGTTAGTTGTATCTGGGATCTTACAGATATCACATAGATTATTATTTTTAATCTTCTATTTACATAAATTGTCTTTACTGGGTAGTATTCTATGAATAAATTTAAAATTAAACTGCTTAATTCTGTTGTTATTTATAAAGTAAAATTTATAATGAAGCACCGTCTTCCAGTTAACCTCATTAGGTGAATCAAAATAAGCGTTCCAAAAATAAATGCACGGCAGATCCTCTTTTTTCTTCTAACATCAAATTATAATAGTGTTTGGCTCTCATGCCCGCTACATCAATGGAGTCACCTGTTACCACTTCTATTGTATTGGATTTCACTGCAGACGGCAAACTATTTACATATTGTATCCTATTACATAACTTCTGCAATCAAAAATTCGGAAATGCACTTTTGAACTTCGCCAATTTGAAGGCGGTAAGTAACTCATTTTCTTGAAAATTAATACAAAGGGAATCAACTTCTTTCCAGATACTGTCTTTACTAAGATTTGTTTCACTTTAAGAATATTGTTTCTTATCCAGTTTGTAAAATGCAATAACTCAATCCTATTTTTAATATTGCTATTATACTAAATCATTTCATTTTCAATGTCTGTTACTTTAAACATATCAATATATTTATTGTTTTTTGGGTCAGTGGCAGTAAGGGGCTTTCGTAGTATACAGTTCAGGAGTATGACAAAAATAAAGGTCAGACATTGGTTCTGTGTGCGCCCTGTTCTTTGCGAATGCGTACGCGTGCTCTATATTAAAGCTCAAGTTCAAATTCAAGTTAATTTTTTTCTCTCCACATAATTCCCTTTTTTCTCTTTTTTTCATACACATAATATAATCCCTTTTTTGTACACCCTTATCAGTAAACTAAAAAATTACAAGCAATTTTGTCTAAAAAGTATAGTCATGATAATAGTAAAGTATACAAGTCAAGTACAACATAATGAATACACGTAGGTTTAAACGTTTCATCATTCATTGTATAAAGCATAGTGGAGGGGCCCACAGTAAAGCGAAGCTTGTTGGTGACAGGCCCGAAGTAGTTGGTGGGAAGAAGAAATTAAAGGAAACGGGAAAGGAACAAGCGCGTAGCCAGGGTTTTATTTTAGGGGGGCGGTAGTGAGCATGCGAAACGTGCAAATCACTCACAGAGCGCGCGAAGTGCGCTCCCTAGGGGTGCATGCAGGGAGGGGAGTTTCCCTTGCTTTGACGTTTCATTAATTTATTCAAGAAAGAAACCGATTCGTTGTACCGTTCTCGGCTCTTATGAGTCCTTGTCTGAATTCAGTTTCCCCCCTCCCGCGCGAAGCGCGGAAGCTTTGACGTTTCATTAAATTATTCGAGAAAGAAGCCAATTCGTTGTACCGTTCTCGACCCTTAATCCTTGTCTGAATTCAGTCCCCCTCCGCGAAGCGCGGAAGCTTTGACGTTTCATTATTGTTAGAGAAAGAAGACGATTCGTTGTACCGTTCTCGGCTCTTATGAGTCCTTGTCTGAATTCAGTTCCCCCCCCCTCCCCCGCAAAGCGCGGAAGCTATGACGTTTCATCAAATTATTAGAGAAAGAAGACGATTCGTTATACTGTTCTCGACTCTTAATCCTTGTCTGAATTCAGTTCCCCCGCCCTCTCGCGCGAAGCGCGGTAGCTTTGACGTTTCATTAAATTTTTTATTAGAGAAAGAAGACGATTCGTTGTATACCGTTCTCGACTTTTAATCCTTCTCCCGCGCGAAGCTTTGACGTTTCATTAAATTTTTTATTAGAGAAAGAAGACGATTCGTTGTATACCGTTCTCGACTTTTAATCCTTCTCCCGCGCGAAGCGGAAGCTATGACGTTTCATCAAATTATTAGAGAAAGAAGACGATTCGTTATACTGTTCTCGACTCTTAATCCTTGTCTGAATTCAGTTCCCCCGCCCTTGACGTTTCATTAAATTTTTTATTAGAGAAAGAAGACGATTCGTTGTATACCGTTCTCGACTTTAATCCTTCTCCCGCGCGAAGCGCGGAAGCTTTGACGTTTCATTAAAATATTAGAGAAGATGACGAATCGTTGTACCGTGCTCATTTTTCTTCCTACGTCCTCTTCCTTTTTTCTCTTCTCTTTCTTTCTTTTTTTTTTGGCCGGCGTTTTTTTTTTTTTTTTTTCTTGGGGGACAACCGCCCCCACCGCCCCCCTGGCTACGGGCCTGGAAAGGAAGCTAAATGAAGGGAGGACTGGCAAGGGGAAAATGAACATTACAAGATAAAACAAACATTATCAAAAGAACGGGGACGCATGGATATCAGGCAAGACAATAAAGGATGGATAACATAGTTGTAGGGGATTTATATTATTTCAATGGTAAATTTCTAATACTACGTCACGGCATGGAATACAGAAATATATAAATATATATGGACCATAACAAACTTATGAGTGTATAAATGCAATATATCACAAGCGTATCGAATGCTTCATCATATAGATGAGATGTAGCTATTGGCTAAGTATTACAATTACAGTATGCTCTTAAAAGAATCATCTTTAGTTTTAAATACAAATACACTTACAGATCAAGGCATTTTACAGTTGACTGGGAGCGTACAAAGTGATATATTTATAGTATATGCAAGTAAATTTTAAATCTGATTAATGGGTTAATGGGTTAACAGGTTAATGGAATAACTCGTTACTAGGTTCCCAAGAAAGAAACATTCATCAATTTGAATATGTTTGTAAACCTATTCGCTGATAGCAGCCCCGGAACCTACTACAGCATCACCTACAACGCTCAATGCGCCCTCCTGCAGCACCCGAATGTTTTCTGACAAGTAAGCAGGTCAAACAACAACAACAAACATTCTAAAGTTACACAATCAATAAAATGGCTAAATCAAAATACCAATATATGTCTAATTTACGTCACGGCTACTGAACAGTCTTGGCTTTGAAATACATTGCATCGTTGCAGGCATACATTTCCTTTCGCCAATCGTCGAATAAACAAATAATCACATGTAAATTTTTCAAATTTTTCTCATCCCCAGTATTATTAGTACATATCATATTTCTTTGAAGAAAAATGAAACCTTACAAACATTAGCTGATAATCTTATTCAAAATTGTCAGCCAGTTAAAAAAAAATCTTGAAATTATTTTTATTTTATTATCTAGGAAAGAAAACATTACAGAATGTCTAAAAAGCTGCAGTCTGCTTGCTAGCCATTCTCCTTTGATTAAAATTGTGATATGAGAGTAGTAGGTATAGTGAGGTACCCACTGACCTGTATTTTATCTTCGATGTAGGACAATCACCTGTGAAATGCAGCCATAACAATGGTTTCATAAGAATAGACCATGGATCTTGTTTCATAATTGTGACAAGATATTTGGTACAGCCGTTTGGAACAGTTGAGCAATTTCTTTTGTTGGAGCAACATTTGGCATGCATAAGTTGTTACTCGGTCAGATAAAGATCAGCCCATTATTCAAACGAATGACAAAGACGTACATATAAAGCTGTTCACAGAAATCATCTGTTTGAGTAACAGGATGACTGATGTTTGCATCAATGACTCTGGTTGCACGATGGCCAGTCAAAATGCAACATATATCCATCCTCTGCAGGTCAATGGATATGTTCTACTCTGACATCCTATGGGAGAATTTGTTATAAAGGAAACTGCAAAATTTGGAGGTATAGAATTCCTTGCTAAAGCCCAAGTCACACTAGGACTAGGCGCACGACTGGTTGCCGACTTCCGACAACCAAAATTAGCTGCGACAATCGACAACCAATTTGCAGAAATATCTAGTGGGCGATCAGTTGCCGTTCGTTTGTAAGGCAGTTGCCGACCGGTTGCGGAATGTTGTATGAAAATGGTATGATCATCAGGGGTGTCGATTTGTATCCGTGGTTGGGGGGATGATAGGTCCCAAAATATTTTCGGCAATGGATCACAGTTGCTTTTTAACGCTGCGGCTTTGCATTTGGCGCACTGCATTTCTATGATGCTGTTGATTGAATAAATTGAATAAATTCATCAATTCCTGATGAAGCCGTATGAGCGAGAATTCAATTTATTCTTGTCTCATAAACGGTTGTCTCATTTGACTTCGTTTTCTATTTATATATGTATGTATTATGAAAATGAGATAGCAAAATGTGTATATTGATGGTCATCTTGCGAGTAATAACCATTAACTACTCTCATCGGGCTCTCATCATTAATTTTTCTTCTTTTTTTTGTTGATGGTGAATTATTGGGGGATGATTGTACAGGCCATCCCCCCACACCTGAAATATTGGGCGGGGGATATATCCCCCATCCCCCGTGATCGACACCCTGATGATCATCAAAGATTTTCGTAAACTAATTTGCGATCGCTCGCGGAAATATTGGCAAGTGGTTTGCATTTGTTCAGCAATTGATTGGCGATAACAAATAACAGGTCGGATTATCGGATATCAATGGCCGATGTTCTTACGACGGTAAACAAGCATCAGAAACGTCTTGCTCATTATTTGCAAATGGATTTGTTTAAACGAGGTGCTGTTTCATTTATATTATTTCACTCTGTGATGTTTTTAACTGTTCTTTAAAAGACGAATAGCTAGGTTGCATTGAAGCCGTTTATTATAATTTGCTCATAGAAAATGATGACCATTGTCATGAAAAATAGAGAGGGGGAGGGGGGTAGTGGTAAAAGATTAATAATGGAATCTAGAAAGATGATAACAAAACTGTGTGCAGATAATAGATAGAATGCAATAGGTACTGGAAAAAGAAATGAAATGGGGAGTATAGTTATGGGGAGAGGGAATTTTTTTCTTCTCACAAACATGACGAATAAGAACAGAAGTCATCTCTTTTTATGTGGCTGCCTTGGAAAGAACAAAAAGTGAAATGTGACAATATGCACCTGGGTAGCGTCTCACGAAACCGTCATAAGTACAAGTTCACCGACATCCCATTGAAATGCGTGTATTAAGTTTAACACGCGTTTCAACCGGATCTCGGTGAACTTGTACTCATGACGGTTTCATTAAACGCTGCCCCGGGCTCTAAACTGGTTGATAAATATGATAATGATGTTGATGACTCATAGTTTTGATAATGTGCATTTTTGTTGTTAAAAATATTACCGTGACCTTTGTGTGTGTGTGTGTGTGTGAAAATCTTTCAAACTAAATCTTTGGGGTATTATGAAATGGAGGGACTTTTTTCCCCATATAACAGACATGAGCTTATTAAGCCACTTCGGGGATAACACTTGTACGAATGACCCCCAAATATCCACAGATCCTTTCAACATGGATAATTCCTACTTTATGCATTTTAGAAAAGTCACTGCCCAAGTAATGGAGGTGCTTCATGAAGATTTTTTGTTCGCCCTCTTAAAAAGAATACTTCCACCTGTGTATCATAAAATGTACTGCCGGTGTCGTGGCGAGATGTGAAATCACGTCTGTACAGACGCATCTCGCCTGGCGAGCTGCGTCTTACAGACACATCTCGCCGCATTCCACGCATTCCACCGGCGAGATGTGTCTCCTAGATCGTCGAGATGAGTCTCCGATTGGCGAAAAGTGTCTACTGGCCGATTTTTTTTTTACGTGCGTATCCCATCTAAAGGAACTAGATGTTTTTTTAAATTTTTACATGATTATGATGATATTGTCTAAAAATATATTTAATAACGTTCCTGAAAGCCGTGAAATGCATGTGCATTTATTGCATCATATGAAGAAAAGAAATCATCTGACCGGAATTAATTGCCTAAAATCCCTGAGCTTACGGGGCTCTGCCCCCTGGACCCCACCAAGGGTCCTAAGGCGGCCCCTAGATGCTCATCTGACGGTAATGTAATGCCTAAAACCCCTAAGCTCCTGGGGGCTCAGCCCCTGGACCCCACGCCAATTAGTGACCTACCAGTGTCATGAATAAGGTATCAAAATATGCTCATCTGACCGTAATTAAATGCCCATACCCCCTGAGCTTCCGCGGGCTCCGCCCCTTGGCCCCCGCCGGGGCTTTCCCCCTATACCCCACGCCAATTTACGCTACGCTCTACCTGATCGTAAATACTTTAGCCTCCCCCACCCACTTTGAAAAACGTTCAGCGGGGCCTGCATGTAAGATTGGGGTGATGCGGATTTTTGGTCTGCCCCCCCCCCCCAAAAAAAACGTTTTTGCTCATTACGCCACTGCTGGTCACCTTTACCTACAAATATTTGGCTAGCATAATTTCAAATTTGGACCCCCTAAGAAATCCTTGTTCCGCGCCTGATGTAGCCCTCGTAGCAACAAGGGGGCAGGATGTAATGATAAATACAGAACAAACACAGGAAAAATACGGAATTTAAACATAAATATGCAAGCAGGTTCAGAAAAAGTTAAACATTAATTAATTCGAGACATGATAAATCCAAAGCAAACACAGTAAACACCTGAATTTTTTTTTTTTTTTTTGGGGGGGGGAGGGGGATGGGATATCTAGCCCTCATAGCAATTCTTAATACGGTATATGATTATAATTATTTCGTTATTTTATTTATTCCAATCACAATGATCTATATGAGATTCCTTCAAATATGAATTTGAGATGTCAGTCGTACAGAAATATCAGTGCTCGATTCTACTGAATGATGGGTGATATAAAAGACCTGAAAGATCTGATCACGATTATTGTTTGAAGTGCAAATTCACAGAAATTTATTATCATTTATTTTATGATTGTGTTTACTCAAAAATATTTTGGAACAAGGTCTTAATTTTCTCACAAAAAACAGAAGTATTGTTTGATGATGAAAAAATTGAATACAGTGATATAATTGTAGGCATGCAATGTGATTATATAAATTCAAAATAAGTAGTTTTAAAAACCTATTAATTAATTAATTTAGCTTCTTATGTTTTATATACACACAAAAGAAAACGTGATTTTACAAACATATTCGACATTTATTTAAAGGTACTATGTCCCATTTGCAGGCCAAAAAAATGAAAAGGTTAAATTCCAACGGCATTTGAAAGACAATACTAATTTAGAACTTCCCTAAAAAAGTGGGCTTGAAAATGTCTTTAAGTGGGAAAATAACGACTATTAGTTGTCAAATCGACTTAGGAGCTATAGAGCCAGTAAGTAATAGTCTGATTTTTCAGACCATTGTACCGAATGGTCGTACGTTTTATGCTGCGCAAAGATTCAATCAGTTTAATTTTGGCCATTACAAGAAGTGGGTTATTGATGTAGACAAATGCTCATGTACCCTTTACAGCTCATTTTATGTATGTTATTACCAAAGATAAAAAGCCAGTCATCAGTCACTCAATAGTGTCTGACAGTGAAGTCTAGCAAGTAAACGGGTTTCCTTGCATAATTTGAATATTAGGACACTGCTAACGTTTAAATTTCACAGATAGGACATACATGACATATTCATAATTCCTGCAAAGTTCTACAGAATTTGATGTTGGCTGCAAAAGGGACATAGTATCTTTAAAGGAAATATTATGGAGGGCAAATGTTGAAAAGTATCACCTCTGGAAAAAAATGTTAATTATGTTAAAAAAAGTATAATTCACGTGTTTTTCTTTGTAATCAATATAATTTTGTGTATTTATGTCAGTAGTATTCAATTAATAAATGATGGAAACAAAAAGAAAAAAAAAGAGAAAAAAAAAAGACCTGAAATGAAAAAAAAAATTGTTCGCGCAAATTATCCAAATTCGGATATGACTACAATCGTACTTGTTTCATGACAACTCACGTCAGCCTTACTCCTCGTTTGTTTTGTTCCCTTTATTGTAATTTTCTATTTTTGGTTTGGCTATAGATTTAAAGTAATTGATTCTTGATATTTCGTGTGTTAACCTGTATGCACGTATACATGGACTTGAATAATTATTACATCATTACATGTATATTTTCTGTATTTGCTTTGAATTTATGTCTCGAATTAATTGATGTTTAACTTTTTCTGAGCCTGCATATTTGCATTTACATTCTGTATTTTACCTGTGTTAATTATTTATTATAGTAATAATGACTGCTATGAGAGGCATAGTTGTTTTTATTGCTCAAGGGGAGGTTACATCGTGCCATCACCCCGAGGCATGCCGAGGGGTGATAGCACGATGTAACCTCCCCAAAAAACAACTATGCCTCTAATATTAAAGCAGTCATTATAACTTTTATATACTGAAAACAGGGTCATAGAATACAATTTTGGGCGACTTACTGGTCAATCATGGTAATCAAGTTTGTTTACGCTATCGAGGTTCTATGTTGATAAACATGCACTGGGTACCAGGGTAGCTTAGTTAGCCATTGAGATTGCACGCATATCCCTATGCAGTCTGTACGTGCATTGCGCGATCATGCCAAATTGGTCAATGAAATAAATTTCCAAATCGAGATTCAAACCTTTATTGCTTGTGATCCTGAAGGTGATACTCAAAAAATGAGAATGAGGTGTCATATGAAAGAGCAGGTTAAGAGCAGGTTTATCTCTATATTTCCAAAGGAGCGTCATCTCGTCATTACATGTAGATCTAGGCCTAGCTAGCTACAATCGAGATCGCCGGTCGTCTGAGCTGCGCTATGCAATTAAAAAACCTAAAATGTAGCGACTAAATCATCGCACAAATGTTAGGTGTCCGCGCTCGCACCAAGACAATTTTAACACGTAAACCAATGGGGAACCGCAGGAGGATGAGGATGAGGGTACAAACTTTTAACTATTCCCTGTGGGCTATTGCTATTCCCTGTGAGTGGGGCATGGCTTGAAATCACGACTCCAATTTCGACCAATCAGATGGCTAGATTTCTAAAGTGAGGTATATAATTATCATTATATCCTGCCCCCTTGTTGCTACGAGGGCTATAGATATCCTACCCCAAATTGTTCCACTACATGACGCGAAAAAACCTTCAAGGTCCGAAAGTGTTCAAGCCCCCTATCCCCCCAAAGCAAAACACAATTTTGAAGGCCCCCTTACCCCTCTCTGGGCAGAAACTAAGCTCATGGTCTGGCGTTTGGTTTCGGTGTTTGGAAAGTTTCAGGAAATCAAGATTATGGATAAATGAAGTTAGGTTAATCAATATGATTACTCGTATCCTGAGGCATGATAATT
Source organism: Mesocentrotus franciscanus (assembly GCA_037976565.1). Taxonomy (NCBI): domain Eukaryota; kingdom Metazoa; phylum Echinodermata; class Echinoidea; order Camarodonta; family Strongylocentrotidae; genus Mesocentrotus; species Mesocentrotus franciscanus. The sequence continues at coordinate 1,626,895 of CP137666.1, read as the reverse complement.
CCTGGCGAAACAAAAAAATCTTGAAACTTTTCATTGGCTAAAATTGAAGAGCTTCTGGATGCCTGGATATGGCTAAGGCTATATGATATGTAGGTCCATAAGTCCTACTAAAAGCTACTTGCTACAAAAACATTATTGTCGTATATAAACAATTACTAGTGTTTGAAATAGCAAACTCAGTCCTTAAATAACTATGATAGTGGGCCTGCTTGTTCTAGTTAATGTCTCAGTGGCGTAACCTGGATAAGAGCATGGTAGTGGGGCAAAATTTCCCACAAGGAGGACAAATTATGATAGGATTATATGTATTACTACTTTTTTCGTCACCGCAGGAGCGGGGGAAATATATTAGCTAGATTATGGGGATGTCTCTATATAATTATCAAAGATAAAAGGTAAAATATACTTTAAAAAAATACAAATATTCGGAGCCATGTGTCACCTCCGCCGCGGGGGCGTCCCCCATCCACTATTTCCCTTTGTCATTATCATTTTGTTTATTGCTTATTTAATTTATATGAATTGCGACCCTCATTCCGTATTAGTAATAGCGACCCTCATTTCGTATTATGAATAACAACCCTCTTTCCGGATTATGAATAGCGACCCTCTCGTCGTTTAATGAATAGCGGCCCTCTTCTCCTATTATGAATAGCGACCCTCCTCTCCTCTAATGAATAGCGACCCTCATTTCGTACTATGAATAGCGACCCTCATTTCGTATTATGAAAAATGACGCTCTTCTCCTTTTATGAAGAGCGATATGAATAGCGACCCTCTTCTCGTCTTATGAATAGAGACCCGCGATCATTTCGTGTTATGAATAGCGGTCCTTACGAGTAGTGACCCCCAATATAAATTATGAATAGCGCCCCTTCCTCATTTTTATGAATAGCAACCCCGACTTAGTATTATAAAAAGTGGTCCTAATGAGTAGTGAATTATGAATAGCGGCCCTAATGAATAACAATCCTTATTTCTTTATGAATATACCTGTATAATATAGTGACCCCTTTCCGTTTCGTGAATAGCGGTCCTTCAGATATAGGAAATTCCGCGTTATGAATAGCGGTCCTTACGCATAGCGAGCAGACCCCGAACAAATATCATATAAACTTGCTGGTATATCTCGAGCCCTGCAATTTCATTTTTTAATTTGAGATTATAATATGCCCTTTTAGTTTTAGGAACACGCATTTCTATTGAGTTTAGAAAATTAATCAAATAGGTGTAGGTAATTTTAAGCATTTTCAGAGTATTGCTAAATAAATAGATTGAACTAAACAAAATGTGAAATAATTGAGTGTCAAGTTATTTCACCAAGGTTTTCACAGTTGCAAAATTATAATTAGAGCTTCAGATGGAAATCGGCCATGAACGCATAACGTAAATATATAACTCAAATCAACAGTACAGTATTTAGCTCTAAAGGCCATATAAAGTATTGTATATTATTTCAAAATGATAAAGAGCTTATCAAATCAAATGTTTTTGATTATTACTCCTAATTAGGACTCCTATGTTTGTCACATGCCAATTTTTGTTTTTGTCTGGGTTTTCTTTTGCAGATTGAAGTTAGGGCTCAAACCAGCATATCAAGGGCTTATCCACAAAATACATACAATAATGGCAACAATTCGACTTTAAGTTTGAAGTCTTTTAAAACTATCGTATGACATTTCAGTTACATATTGATCCACAACATGTAAAAGTTGTAACGTGGTTCTTTACTGTCATACATGTGTCACATGCCGACAATTTTTGTCCGGGTTTTACCGTTTCAGATTAAAGTTAGGGCCCAAGCTAGCACTTTTTTTCCTTTTCGATTAGACGATTTGGAGACACTACAACCCTTTGAACTCTTACATTTGGGCTTCCAACGTATTGGTCGCAGGCTTATTGGTCGCGGGCCAAGGTCAAGGTCAAGGGTTAGTCTCGTACGTGCAGTCAGTGCAGTCAGTGCAGTGGTAGATCTAGACAGCAGGCCATACTTGGCTCTGCCTCGCGCCTCTGAGTCATATATGCCCCATTGACACTTGCCCGCATTTTGGTTTGCCAGTGCGTGACATTTAGTTGCTCGAAGACCGTATATCGATCGTGCAATGCGTAACAACATGACATGCATTGTCCCGTCACGTTTACGACATACTAACGTATTGTTCACGCCATTATTCACGCATTGTCACGACATGCTTTCAGCCTTTTTTTAAATCACGTATTGCGCATGCGTAGACCATGCGCAAATTGTGAGCAATTTATTCGTAAATCCGTCGTGAACTGGTCGTAAACATGCGTGCTACTCGGGCATAATTAGCACGCACCGGTCAGTACCGACCAACGAATTGAAATTCGTTGGTACCGACACAGGTAGGATACGTATAGGATACGCGAAACGGGAGTCGTCCCAAATTTGTCATGCCAAAATTTTAAACATTTCGAAAATTCTACCACGAATTCAAGCCTTGTCCCGCATTGGCCTTCATCCTCCCGCATGTTCCGCGAACGCTTCCCGTTGTGGCAAGAACGTGGCACGAAACAACGCGCAAACCATGCTCGAACCAAAATCGTGCAAGTGTCAGGGTGCCTATATACTCTTGCGTGCCAATGCGGGAAGAATTCGTGGTAACGTACGGGAGGATGCGGGCCGTGCGTGAAATGCGTGACAGAATTGTCAAAATGTTCAAAATTTTGGCACGACAATTTTTTGGGCAACTTTCGTGAACACTTCGTGAACTATGCGCAACCTAGTCGTGCCAGTGCGTGTCCGTCGACCTAGTAGCACGCATGTTTACGACTAGTTAACGACTTAAATGCTCACAATTTGCGCATTGGCTGCGCATACTTCCAACGCAGTTTTTGCATGCCATGCGCATAGTCTACGAACGTGAACGCGGGATCTTGATGTCAAAATTTTACTAAATTGTATAATGATATGAAAGAGGATGTCAGTCAATTAAAACACACTTCTGGAAAGATTTTCAAAACAACTGTTTTTTGAGGACGAATATTGAGGAAAGAATACAAAGTGGTATATTACAGAGTCTCATTCATAATTTACGTATTTAATCACTAATCCTTGGTGATGCTATTCTTTTAAATAGACAATTATTTCTTTAAAAATCTTTCTGACATAAGAAAACAGTCACTGACTTACTGAAAATTTGGTTTGGTTTTAATTTCATTCAAGTCAGTTTAAAGATATAAATTGTTATTGTGATTTTTTTTCTTCTTCAGTTTAGCTTAAAGTATTTCACTGCAATAAAGAAAATACTTTTCAGACAATCTTCTATTAACCTGATCTCATGTTCAGTTATAGGGTCATTCCAGAGGATGCATGGTGACGAGGCAACAGTATCACAGTCATCTGTTTGTAGAATCATTAAAGATGTTTCGTAAGCTAGCTATTGCAAGAAGGAAGAGGCAATTCATAAAGTTTCCAACAACGAGAGATTGAATTGAAACGACCCAGCAGCAATTCTACGAGTACTGCAGATTTCCAGGGGTCATAGGTGCTATCGATGGGACTCATGTCTATACATCAGGAGACCTGGGACCCGTTTCACAAAGCCTTTTTTCAATGACAAATGACAAAAATTAGTGACAAATCTGCTGATAACCAATCAGAAGCAAGGATTTCAGTAGCTTAACAAAAACTGTCATTTGTCACTGATGACAAGTTTTTTTGAAACACCCCCAGGTGGGGATCAAGCCCTGAACTTCATTAACAGGAAGAACCTGTGAATGTACAGGTGAGATTAATTACAATTGTTTCTTATTGTCTCCACCGCTAGCTTACAAAATGTTAAAAACCGATTACTTTGCAACCATTTTCCAAGTTTTGTGAAACTTGGAAGGTAATGCATGAGGATGACATACACGTTCGCTTTAATCAAATATCACTCTCAGAGGTGAAAAGAGAATTTATCGTTATGCCCCGTTGACACTTGCCCGCATTTTGGTTTGCGCATAGTTTGCGCATAGACACATACACCTGCGTGCCTAAGCGGGAAGTATTCGTGGTAGCGTGCGGGAGGATGCGGGTGGATGCGGGCCGTGCGTGAAATGCGTGACAGAATTTTCAAAATGTTCAAAATTTTGGCACGACAATTTTGTTTGGCAACGTTCGTGAACACTTCGTGAACTATGCGCACCCTATGCGCTACATTGTCGTGCCAGTGCGCGCCGATGCGCGCCGATGCGTGTCCGTTGGCCTAGTAGCACGCATGTTCACGACTAATTTGCTCACAATTTGCGCATTGGCTGCGCATACTTCCCGCGCAGTTTTCGCATGCCATGCGCATAGTCTACGAATGCGTGTCCTGGTGGTTACGCATTGCGTGAACTATTCGTATATTAGACGTGACCCTGCGTGCGACTGCGTGCCACTAATTGGCACGCATTGGCACGCCATAGAGCGGGGCAGTGCGGGACCAAAATGCATGCAAGTTTCAACGAGGCATAACATATTTCATTTGCACGCCCTCTTGAAACTTCTCTTAAAAACATCTATGTCCTCCTAAAATATTAAGTTTAGGCAAGGGTATTACGCACGATGTGATTCAATTAACCATAACTTGATATACTATCAAATCATTACGAAATGGTATTGTAAAGAAATGTTAATGTATTGTTGATTTGTTGCTTTTATAGTGCTAAATTGAAATGCAATTACTATGAGTTTATTGCAGCGGCGTATCTAGGAAAAACCGCGCCCGGGACAAGCGCTGAAATCGCGTCCCCTTCCAACATCTGACGCCGAGGCAAGCGCTGAAATCACGCCCCTTCCAACTTCTGACACCGTTGGCTTCTTTGATTGTTCATCAGATTAAACATTCAATTTTTGTTTTACTCTTGCCTTGTTTGCCCCCCCCCCCTAGATACGTCACTGGTTACTTGAATTTGTTTGTGGAGTTATAGATTTGTTATAACTAGTAGCCTAGACAAATTACACTTTTGGAAGAATATGATGAAATTGTACGAAATGAAATGCATGTGAAAAAAAATAATTCAAGTCTATCTATGAAGTTCAGTATGAGTGTAAGATATGTATTTCTCTTCAACTTATTGGTAGGTTGTTTATGATCATGCTGGAAAAATAACAAGTATCTTGGCAACGTGGCCTGGCAGCACTCACGATTCCCGGATTTTTTATGAGTGCACACTGAAGGAGCAGCTAGAGGCAAGGGCAAAATAATGATAATAAATAATAGCTTATATTTTTGTCGCGAATTACATCAAACGTTTCAATTCGCTTATGTGACTCTCACACTCTGCCGTGTAGGCCTACCGTGTGCCACCGTGCGCGAAAATGTCTGCGGACGGTGGAGAACGGCGAGGGCACACGGTGGTTCGTTATTAAAGCGGGCGACACGTTAATAGGGCGTTGGCGCTTATTTACACCCGGTGGGACCCGGCGAAAGTTTTGGGCATGTTCAAAACTTTGGCCGGCTGGCACCGGCCGCAAGTAAGCGGCAATTAAGAGGACGGTGTTGAACGGTATGAGGACGGTATGAATACGTTATGAAAACGGTCACACTGTATGAACACGTTCACAACACGCTCATAACCCGTTACAGAACGGTGATGAACGGGCAAAAAAATGCCGTTCAAATCGGGGTCGTGTCATGACGTCAGCAGTCCGGGGACTCGCTCACAGGACGCTCCGAGCGGTGAGGGGACGCTAAGTGACTGGTAGGTGGCTGCTACAAACCCGGTGCACACGTTCGAGACCCGGTATGGGCCCGGTATGGAAACGGCCAAAATTTTCAACAAAAGTCAATCTTGGCGGTGAAGACGGTAGAAGCACGTTCAACACCCGGTATGCGCCCGGTGAGAACGGTCAGAAGATGGCAACGAAACGGTGAAAAGATTAATTTTATGATTTTTTTCTTGCGGCCGGGGACAAGTTCGCTCAAAACCCAACGTTCTGGACTCTGTTGTTTTTTAATAGCCCGGCAGGTGGACGGTAGGCCTACACGGCAGAGTGTGAGAGCTCCATTAACATTTCAATGTGCTGAACATTTTAATCATTTCAAAAAGATAGCAAAAAAATGAAAGAAAATGACATGAAACGCAGAGAACTTTTTGCGAAACATGAGGGCTGGGGACAAATTTTGCTCGCGGCCTGATTAAGGTTAAAAACATGACAGTGTGGAGACCAGAATTTGAACAGGTTTTGATTAACATCTATGGCGTTCCAATACTGGCATTCTCCTACTACGTACTCTAGAATGCAAGTTTAACTGTATGCAACACTGCAAAGCAAACAACTTTTACATAGAGCGGTATCCTGTGATTCTGTGAAGAAGTCATTTGGCTGTTTCCTACCACTGATTCCTGATGTAAACATATCTCCTTGGTACACACAGCACACCTGGTTACCTTTAGTACTAGTAAAATTGTCTGTTGACTTGTTTCAAGTTCTTCTCTCAATGTTTGAAACCTCAGGATTGTATCATCCTTCTTGTATTAGTTCCCTAACCATCTTAGATGACCCGCATGACTGTGGTATTGATGCCTCGTCATCATGGTGTCAAACCTGTAGCTGTCACTACCTGTTATTTAATGGAGTATTTTTCTTTGTGTTTCTCTTAAGAATGTCCTCAAGCATGTTGATGAAGTAAATTACTGTTCGCTTCATTTTCGTACAATTCAATTAATAATATTTGGAGCCGTTAACACTGACAACATTTCATTGTGAATTGCTGTCACTACTATTGCAGTTATTTTATGCCATATGTTAGATCTTAATTATCACCCCAAAAATTAATAAATTGCTCGAACATGTTATTTTGTATCATTTTCTGTCGGTAACAATGAAGTGAAATAATGGAAAGGCATAACCAAAATGTAGAATGTTGCTGAGTTGTAATTTATTGCTATATGTACAGTGTAATTCAAAAGTATCGAAAGGAATTTATGATATATATAGTTATATATATGTTATATTCATTTGCAATTGTATTTTAAGTGCAAGAAACATTTGAAATTACATGTTAACTCATCCTTGTGATCAATGTGGCACAACGTTAAACACAACGGCTTTGCCTAATCACATATCATACTTCGTAGCTGTACATTTGAAGACATGTTTATATATACTTAATATGTCCATTTGCAATGGCATTTTAAGTGCAAGAAACATTTGAAATCACAATTTAAATCAATTTGTGATCAATATAGCACTATGTTGAACAGAACACCTTTGCCGAGTCAAACAGATCCTACTTTGCAGCTGTTCAATGGAAGACATGTCTATATTTTAATGGCATTTTAAGAGCAAGAAACATTTGAAATCACATGTTTGTGATCAATATGGCACTATGTTAAACAGAACAACTTTTGCCCATTAACCACGCATCATACTTTTTTGCTGTTCACTTGAAGACACGTTTATATATATTTTATATTTACATTTGCAATGGCATTTTAAGTGCAAGAAACATTTGAAATCACATGTTTGTGATCAATATGGCACCACGTTAAACAAAACAACTTTTGCCTATTAACCACACATCATACTTTTTTGCTGTTCATTTGAAGACATGTTAACATATACTTTATATTTACATTAATTTTGCAAGGGTATTTTAAGTGCAAAAAACATTGAAAACCACATGTTAAATCAGTTTGTGATCAATGTATCATTACGTTAAACAGAACGTTTTTGGCCTAATCACACATACCTTGTAGCTGTTTACTGTTTTTGAAGACATGTTTATATACTTTATTTTTCCATTTGCAATGGCATTTTAAGTGCAAGAAACATTCGAAATCACAATTAAATCAAATTTTGATCAATATAGCACTATGTTGAACAAAACATCTTCGCCTAGTCAAACAGATTATACTTTTTAGCTGTTCAATGAAAGATATGTATATATAGAGAGTGGCAAAGTGTGACGTCATTAAAAAACAATTTTTACAGTTTCCAAATTTAAACTTCATTTTCCGAAAGTGTATCAAAAATTATGTTATTTTGCTCTGGTTCGTAATGTTATGGACCAGAGCAAAATAACAGTGATTTCCTTTGGAACTATATATATTCGGAAGGTCATATCTCAGCCAATACTGAACATATTCAATTGGTTTTTCGACATTTGGACATTATTGTTGATGCTCTTCCAGAAAATGAAGCTCAATTTGAGAAATTCCATATAAAAAAAATGATGTCACAGCTTCGGTTCTCTATTGGATATATATTCGCAATTACATTTGAAGTGCAAGAAATATTTAAAATCACAACTAAAATCAATATGTGAACGATACATCTAGGATTAAACATGTTGAAAAGAACAGCTTAAATTATTTTGGATTGATTACTTTGGTGAGAATGAATTTCCTGTGCTTCCAACAGTTTGGCTTCAGCTGCCTGTCTTCTTATTTTCATGATTTCCATCCGGAGTTCATGCTCTCTTATTTTGATATTATGCTCTTTCCAAAGAATATCTACTCTTACGGCATGCTCCTCCTCTGCCAACTCCACCATCCTTTCCTCTGCCAAGCGACATGTCATGTTTTGAGAGGGGTAACTCGATGCTTGCTTCGCAGAAGAAGTCGTCAGAAGAAGGGTGTTGATTTCTGTATTGCTGTATGGTTCAGATTCAGAATATTTTGATACATGTTAATCGATTACCGAGAGTGTTAATGTTAATAGATTACCGAGAGTCCTTTTTAGGACTCCCCAATCCTCCCTCTCTCTCACATGGTGCAACCGCAAGCATACTGTATACATGTTAATCAATGTGTATATTACAACATGTAATTTAATGTAGATATGAGGAACATGGCTTAAACCTTGATTGTCACAGATATATTTGTGACATTATTTTCCCTTCTAAACTTCAGCTTTTGAAAGGTATGTAGTAGCTGTATGCTAGAAAAGATACGTTTTGTGCATATAATGGACAAGATCTTGCAAGAATTTTACTTCGGAAGACAAGTTTAATTTATGAATGTCTTCAGTATTGTAAATAATGATCCTAATGTTATGAAAAGAGTAAAACACTTTAATAAAATAATGTTTGGTAAATAATGGTTGATATTCTGTTATGTAGGAAGGTATAACATGTTATTTTTTTTTAAATTATAAATTACTAAATATTGTATAGTTATGAATACCTTGAAAGGGGTCGTGGGGTCACAGTAGATGCACTAGGCTGGGAGGTTAGACCTTCAGACGTAACTTTGGATGAAGTTGTCCTATTGGGAAAAAAAGAAATATTTTCTATAGTTATGCGTGAACTTGAAGACCTGTTTATATATACAAAATTGATACTGCAAATAATCCAATTCCATTATGTTAAAAGAGTACTACATTAGGAAAAAATGTATGCTCTACTGGTCTTATATTATTGTATTATCAAAGAAACACATGGTTGTATAATGTATATTATGTAGAAGTACATAGACCTTCGACTGCGCGCAGTCGAAAATGATGCCTCCGCCATAGAGGCATTTTACAAACCAAAACAGAAGCAATTTTTAAAATTTAATTTAGGTTCTCAGAATATTGTGATTACAAGCAATTTTTCATATACATGTATGACCCTTTGATCTTTGACCTCATGACCTTAAAATCTAATCAGTTCATTGACTCTGCAAGATACATTCATGTCCTGAGTTTGATAGTAATTTATCCATCAGTTCTAATGAGAAAGCGTTCACAAGCTATATTTGCGAGCCCATGACCTTTGACCTTTGACCTCGTGACCCCAAAATTTACTCAGTTCATTGGCTCTGCAAGATACATACATGTTTTGAGTTTGATGGTATTCCGTCCATCGGTTCTAATGATAATGCGATCACAATTTATTTTGGCATACATGAGCCCTATGACCTTTGACCATTGACCTCATGACCCCAAAATCTTATCAGTTCATTGGCTCAGCAAATACATACATACCCTGAGTTTGATGGTAATCTGTCCATCGGTTCTAATGATAATGTGATGACGAGCTATTTTTGCTTACATAATGAGCCCTGTGACCTTTGACATCGTGACCCCAAAATCTAATCAGTTCATTGGCTCTGCAAGATACATACATGACCTAAGTTTGGCAGGAATCCATCAATCGGTTCATCAGTTGCCCCCAATAAAATTCAAGTGGTTTATTTCTAATTCGATACCAGTGATTTACAAATGTTGCTGAAATGGCATGATTTTTCCCTGAGCTTCCGGGTATTTTCTGCCCCTGGAAACCACGCCAATTCACTCTTCAACTTCCTTCGCTCACTTTGCCCTACCGTACCTGATCGTAAATAGTTTAGCCCAAGATTCATACATGTTTTGAGTTTGATGGTATTCCGTCCATCGGTTCTAATGATAATGCGATCACGATTTATTTTTGCATACATGAGCCCCATGACCTTTGACCATTGACCTCATGACCCCAAAATCTTATCAGTTTATTGGCTCAGCAAATACATACATACATACCCTGAGTTCGATGGTAATCTGTCCATCGGTTCTAATGATAATGTGATGACGAGCTATGTTTGCTTACATAATGAGCCCTGTGACCTTTGACATCGTGACCCCAAAATCTAATCAGTTCATTGGCTCTGCAAGATACATACATGACCTAAGTTTGGCAGGAATCCATCGATCGGTTCATCAGTTGCCCCCAAAAAAAAAAAAAAAAATAAAATTCAAGTGGTTTATTTCTAATTCGATACCAGTGATTTACAAATGTTGCTGAAATGGCATTTTTCCCTGAGCTTCCGGGTTTTTTCTGCCCCTGGACACCACGCCAATTCACGCTTCAACTTCCTTCGCTCGCTTTGCCCTACCGTACCTGATCGTAAATACTTTAGCCCCCCCCTCCCTCCCCCCACTTTGAAAAACGTTCCGCGGGGCCTGCATGTAACATATAAGAGTGGTGGTGATGCAGATTTTTCGTCCCCGCAAGCTCAAGGGTTTTTGGCATTTAATTACGGTCAGATGAGCATACTTTTATACCTCATTTGTGACACTGGCAGGTCACTATTATTTCTTCCTTTCTATTTCTCTTTAACATACTTTTAAAAAAGTGAGGGAGAGCTCTGTTTACCCCGAACCTCGCCGTTCGGCGGGCCCTGACATGTAGGCTTCTGAATAAGCATATTTTTTGCCTAACTGTAAATTTGGGAATTTGTCATTTTCCAACAAACGCATAAAAAAGTATAATTTACAAAAAAAGTTTGAAAAAATCCCGAAAAATCATGTCACTTCAGCAACATTTGAAAATCACTGGTATCGAATACACCCTTTCACGGTTAAAAGAGTGCGCATGCGCTGACACTAAATTACGAGTAAACAAAGTTTTTTACTCGTAATTTAAGATGGCGCCCATGTCAATATGATGTGAGCGCACAGCACAGGCAGTAATGCAACCAATACATGCGCATCTGAAAACATTGACGACGCAATGTTTACTCGCAAATTAAAATAGTGGCCTTAACCGTGAAAGGGTGTATTAGAAATAAACCATGTTTGAATTTTATTTTGGGACCTCCCCCCTGCCATCAGTACTTTACTTACGACATGATAGATGTTTTCCTATCAATGTCACTAATCCTTGGATTTGGCTTGTAGGTAAAGGCGTAACCGCTGAATTGTCTTTCTTCTCCATCAAATGCCATGGCCAAGATTATCTCTGGTATAGTGCTTGTGATGCAAGTTACAAATGTGTCTTGAACAGAGCTGCAAAATAGCAAATAATATCCACTTACATATTCACTCAATCTCTGTCTGTCTGCCTGTTTATCTGTCTGTCTATCTCTCTCTCTCTCTCTCTTTCTCTCTCCCTCTATATATTGAGTAATTTTCATATTTTCATACATATATATATACATACATATACGTACAAGTAGATCCTACCTTTAAAAAGACATTTGTGTGAATTTATGGAGACTTTCCTGAATGGATATGAATTTTCATTAAAAATACTTTCACAATTGTATCAATGAACACATGTGTACAATGAAGTATTTCTCAAGGCCCATTAACTATACAAAATATTCCCAGTAGCCTAATGCGCTTCATTACTAATAAAAACAATTAAAGTTTAAGCCTCGGTCACAAATGCCATTACGAACTGCTACGAACGCCGTACGAACGATTTTCAGACAATGGAAATTCGGGAAGACAATGGAAAAACAGGGAGATTCGTACGAAATTATCGTTCGTACGGACCTTTGTGACCGTAGCATTAAACAGTAAATTGTGGCTATGGTGGACTTTACAAAATAATTACATCAACCATTGAATACACTACACATTACATACATCTCTACGCAATCTGCATCTCCGAATCTCGCAGCGATGTCCCTTCCAGTGTCCAAGTACATGCCACTGATAGTGATTTCTGTACCCCCTGCCACTGGTCCTTCTCTATGATCAAACCCTGTGATCACAGGATCCTATCAGAGACGATAACATGTCATCGTATTGTATATACTTTTATTTCAAAGGATATGACATCAAATGGATGTTCAAACATATCATTACATCTATTTTAGCCATATATTGAGCCAATCTGTGAAAAAATAAAAAGAAGCTAATTTCAACTGATTTTAGTGGGTATGGGTATGGACAACAAGCAAAAAAAGGAAGGAGGAATGGGGGTTGGGGATATTTTATTAGAGGTCAAAGGTCATTGACCCTGCCTAAATTACTAAAAATTATATTTCAGCAACAAAATATGGTACACAGATTATCTTGGTGTCAAAATGAGCAGAATTACAAAAAAAGATGACATGAAATAATTATTGACCCTTGGGACCACATCCTAACCTCCGAGAATGAGGTCAAAGGTCAAAAACAATTTAATTACTAAAATGTCATATTTATAACAAGAAAACTACCATATTATATAAAATGAGCACAAACAAATCGAAGAGGCTAATTTCAACTTACGTGGCGGGTATGGGGGTTATTATTTATTCCAAGAGCAGAGGGGGAGGGGAAATTTCTTTCTTTCTTGGGGTCAAAGGTACATGGATGATCTTTGTGTCAAAATGCTCATAATTAAACTGGAAGTAGAAGAAATTAAAATTCTTGTCATATAGGATAAGGATGCAAAGAAAAGAACCATCATCGAAACAGCGGCTTCACTCATTATCAATGACATCAAGTGCATTAATTTCAGCAAAGATGACTTTCCTTCGCTCAAAGAAAATGGCATCAATGTATGAGCTGCCAGATAATCTTGAACTGATGTTAACATGCTTAATGCCTCATTCATCCGTTAGACGAAATGTTGCAGGGCAGAATATCATATCTTCACAACGCCCAAGATCATCTAAGATGCCTTTCCAGCTTGGCATGAGCATATACCTTGATCACAAGTTTATTTCAGATAAGCTGATTGCTAGGCATATGTGAAAGTCAAAAAGAGACAGTGAACTACAAGTATAGGTACATTTACTCGACTAATAACACAAATGCAGCGTCAATGGCAGTCCTTGAGAAGCAGGTAGAGCAACACATTGGTGACAACATGGATCATGATTTGATTACATTAGATGGAGAGTCAAGTTTTCATGCCATGGGGCAAATCAAAGTTACCACTCCAGAAAGTGCCAATGCACTTGAAGTTGAAGTTGATGAGAATAGGATGTTGCAGAGAAAGCCAATCGTGAAGAGTGATACTCTGTCAAATATGGAAGGTCTGCAAAACTACGTGCCTCAACGAACAAATGCTCTACTGGACACAAAACTCATTAAGTATGAAGAGCTTCAGCACAAAATACCAGAAAGATCCATTCCAACAAATGTATCTGTCATAGACTGGTACAATGGATGGGTAGAAGGAAGAACCGTTCATCCCAACGTCATGGGGTTCATGCATGCATCAGAAATAAAACGGACTAGCATTGAAATCTTCTATCAATGCGAATCCTAATGACATGCAGATAGTATACACCACCACCATGAAAGCTATCAAAGGAACATACCAATCCCAGCAATAATAACATTTGATTTGCCTCTGTTCATCAAGGCATCTCAAATTGTTAAGGGGGCAGAAGTTAGAAGTTGTTGTGAGGCTTGGAGGATATTTGGTTTGTCTCCTAGTATAATTCTGGTATTTTAACACCAATATCATCTAGGCCTAATGTAAAACATGCTGTTGCTGAGATACAATTTATAGTGTTTTAGTGCAGGGTCAATGACCTTTGACCCTCAGAAAGGAAAATTTCCCCTTCCCCTCTGCTCTTGGAATAAATAACCCCTATACCCGCCACAATAAGTTGAAATTAGCCTCTTCGATTTGGTTGTGCTCATTTTTATATAATATGGTAATTTCCCTGTTACTAAAATGACATTTTAGTGATAAAACGTCTATTTTTTTCCTTTTACCTCATTTTCAGAGGTCAGGATTTTGTTCTAAGGGTAAGTAGTTATTCTATGTTATCTTCCTTTGTAATCTTGTGCATTTTGACACCAAGATCATTTATATACCATTTTTTTCTTTCTGAAATACAACTTTTAGTGATTTAGGCAGAGGTCAATGACCTTTGACCTCTAATTAAAAAAAAAATCCCCCAACCTCTATCCCTCCTTTCTTTTTTTGATAGTTGTTCATACCCATACCTACCAAAATCAGTTGAAATTAGCTTCTTTTACATTTTTTTTCACAGATGAACCTTAAGTTAGGGATTCACATCTTGATCTAGGCAATTAATTTTGGAACATTAAATCCCCTCCCATAGAAGAATTAAAATATTTTCAGAATGTACATGAACACATATACATGTACTCATAGCTTATCAGTGAAATTATAAAGAGTATTCCTGACAATATCAGACTCTGTATACATGTCCATCGTATGCTATATCAATGGTCGAGCGGATACGTCATCGGACTGTGGATCAAAAGGTCCGCGGTTCGAGTCCCGCCGCGGCAATAATGTCCTTAGGCAAGACACTGGCCTACATTTGCCACACTCAACCCACGTGATGTAAATGGGTACCTGGCAGGAATTAATTACTTGAAACGCTAGAGTGCCGTAATGGCAGCCGTGCTAAAGCCAGGGTAATAATCGGGAGCGCCAGGGGGGTGTTTCACTAAGCCCTAAAATCGATCTTAAAATCGATTCGATCGATTTTAAGGGCCTAAAATCGATTTCGATTTTAGTTGATGAAACACCCCCCAGGAGTTGCATTTCTGACAGATATGAGCTATTGAGCGCTATACAAGAATACACTTTTCATTATTATTATATTTCCATAGTTTCACTCAACACTAATATCCTAATACTTCAGCTACAATATTAAAGTCTACACTAAGACTTTTTATAACATCGTAAATGTATTTCAGCTGCAGTTATTTTGTTAATCATATAAACCATTACATTCAATTCAATTCAATTTAAACAAAGACCACATTAAAACAAAATGAAATAATGCCTCTGGCACAACATCGGCAGAGGGATTAAAATTAAGTTTTCATCTTACTCACCCTATACTGAAATTCTGTAGTGCTCTGCCCTGTCTTATTTCCTTCGCCTGACACCACTGTGATTTCAATGCGTCCTGATATTACTTCAGTAGATCTATCTGTCATACAGCTTACACTGTTAAAAAAAAGAAGAAGAAAAAAAGGATAATAACATATTACATGTGTACCTATCATATTGGCAAATACAGCCCTATGTTAATTGACCAATGACTTTGTGACCCTAAAAAACATTTTTCTACCTCAAAATGTCATTATATATTCTTGCCATTCACAATGATTTTATTTATGTACCACATTCAAGTAAAGAAATTATACAAGAGGTGTTTTGGGCAAGTGGACAAGTCTCCAGACTGTGAACCACGGGGTACAGGGTTTGAATCCCTGTCTCAGCACTAACGGCCTTTGGAAAGACATTAATCTACACAATGTACATTTACCACTCTCAACCATGGTGTTAAAAGAGCACCGATAGGAGGGAAATACTTGAATGCTGTGAGCACCGGATTTGGTAGCCTAGCTAGAACCGGGTAATGTAGGAGGTCCTTGAGCACTTTGCATGGTTGATATGAGCGCTTTACGAAATGTAGTATCACTATTACCACTGGCACAACTACAGGAAATGCTATACAAGATCAATACATTTCATGGAAATATATTGAAGGCATTTTCTCCCTGACACATCTAGTCTTAAATAAACAGGCTCAATTTATAAGTTTCAGTAGCATATTATGTAGAAGTGTCGTGGTCTAATGGATACGTCACCAGACTGTGGATCACATGGTTAGCAGTTCTATTCTCGCAACGGCAATAATGTCATTTGGCAAGATATTTAATAACAACATTTGCCACTCTCCACCACGGTGTTAAATGGGTACCCAGTATAGGATGTGTGAGCATTAATGTAGTTGGATTGGCATGTGTGTGCTTGTAAAATGGCGTTTGGCCAGAATACTCCATATGGGGCTTTCACATACACTCCTGGCCCGTACGGCGAGTAAAAACAGATATTTTGGGAATTTTTCGGCAGGCTCCCGTACAGTTCCTACGGGCGCCGGGACATTTTTCACCAGCCGTACGGGCGCGGTGGTGCTGAGTTGGCTGCTCCCAATTCTCCCAGCGTTTTCATCTGACCGTTAGGCCGTAGGAAGCCCGTAAATGGCCCGTGGGGCACCGGACGGTGCCCGAACGGGCCCTTCATGATTTTTTTCTGTCTATTATCAATGTACAACGCAGCTTTAAATACAGGGGGCCCGGATGTCAGAGGACACATAGTTCAGCGCACCGCACGGCACCCGGCCGGCACCCTTGTATTTTCACTCGACCGATTTTCACCGGGCATCTCCCGGGTGCCGCAAAATATGTGACCACACATGCCGTAGAAATGAAAATCGGAAGGGTCCCGTACGGTCTATACAATTTACGGCAAGCCCCGGGTAGGGAAAATCGTACGGGGCCCGGTATATTTGTGACCTAGGCAAAAGGGAGTGGAGCTTGTGCACTTTCACATGCGGATTAGCAACTGAAAATCCAATGACCGATTTCAATGTAAAGGGCTTAGAAAGGCAGTATCGATCAAGCGCTAGCTATACAAATGTTACATATTATTATTATTGACAAATGAACACTGCATAAGTGTGCCTTAGCAGAGGGATATAATAACTAATTAAATGCATTCAAGTGTAACCTTGGCCCTGCTATTCTTTCAAAATATATGCAATAATCACACTTTTCTTCAATTTCATTTTTTCATTTTTCTTTGAAAGATTTTATGAAAGATAAAAGAAACCAACCCCAGAAGAAGACCGTCAAAAATTTCAAAACATAAATTTATGTACGCAGATGAATTCAATTTTTAACACTATTATATGCAGTCGTATAAATGATGAAATGCATTAACTCATTCCATATAAGCTATACACAATTAATTACTCCTTTTACATGATTATCAAAACAAGGTTATTATGAGATGAACATGTATGTACGTGTATTTTGTACAATGTTAACAACTACATTGTAAAAAAATATGTAATATACATCAGTCAGAAAAAGAGAAATAAAATTAATAAATAAGAGTAAATATTATGATATTTACCTCTGTCCTGGCTGGTAATATTCGCCCATGTCTGTCAAATCGCACTCCAAATCTTGAATAAGAATTTGAAGTACATCATCAAATACCACTCCTATGTCGGTTCCAATGATTTCTAATCTTGTACGGCCATTGATAGGACCTGACAAGGGTGAAACTTCAAGAAAAGCAAAAAGAAATAATAAATTGATCCCATCATATCTCTTTATATCATACTACTTCAGTCTATCGCTACTGTTAAAAGGAATAATTCCAAATTTAAGAAGATTTGTTTGTTTGTACTCATCATGTGTCAAATATAAGATTCTTTATGTGTGTGTACATGTATAATACCATCAATGAATACCAATTATATGTACATGTATATGAAATAATTCTAAACATTACAAAGTTTTCTAAAGGTATAAGGCTTGTTCAGACATGCCGCGGTAAGCCATGCCGTTTTTTAAAACGTGTATATGAATGACAACTGCGCGATACAAAGGCCATACGAATATTCACTTTATAAACTCTGCATGTGTTATAACATACAGAAATGTGAAGCGTTTTACACCTGCTTCATCATAAAAAAGAACGATTGCGGTTTACCGTGGCATATCTGAAATACTTAATAGTTTGGATTTATATCCTGTATGAGCAAATATTCTCTTACATCAGTGATAACTGGTGCTGAACATAGCTGTGTCTCATTCTGATGGAGAAACTGGTTGTTCTGACAAACATCACTTTGAATGACATTGCAGTCATCACCACACCAACCGCACTTCAAGATGGATGGAGTTGCATCTTGGGAAAGGCATCGACTGCAACTTCCACTGTTAACTGAACACTTATAAAGGGTAACTGCAATTCAACAAAAACAACAAATCTTCATTCAAAATATCCATTAAATGCAGCTGAGAAATCTACTCTTTCTTCAGACCCATTTTTTACTGATTTTTAATGACATATGAGACAATTGTTACAATTTCACAATGACATTTTTGAAAAGACTTTTTAAACATGCAATAGCATTCACAAGAATACTGCTGTCATGTAACTGGTGCCAGAGTACATACCAGTAATTCACCTTATTGTAAGAATTTCAAAACTGGATACGGATCATTATCAATCCTTAAGACTTACCATTTTCTCAAATACCATAGTGATAAAGAGTAGACATAATACAACCTCCCAGGGAAGGATCACAAAAATTAAGTTATTACAGAAGAAGTAAATTCATCCCCAAAACTGCATGCACAGGTGTACTTGTTTATGACACATTCTAATAGTTTTTAATTACAATATTTAAAAATTCAAAAGGAAAATTGTTCAAATGAAAATTTAATTCAGAATTAGCATTTGGGCTTGCCTCACTTTCTTTACGTTTGTCTACTAGTTTACTCACAATTCACTTTTACGATAATTTTTTAAAGATTTCAACATGTTTTTGAAGCAGAAATTTGTGAATACTTAATTGGATATGAAATCCAATATCACCTGTCTAAAATTATAATTTAATACTTTACCATTGACTCCTTGTAAAATGTTACATGATTATATGTTAGACAGCTATGGGCTTACCATGCGTTTCTGACAGGTCATCTATGCTGTTCTGTCCATTCCTCTGTACAGCGACACTGACATTCTTCTCGAGGATATTTTCATTGTACATGTACTGAAAACAAACAATAACACACAATGTTATGACAAAAGAGAAGCTGTCTGGAAGTGGATGGGACATGGTTTCAACCCTTTTCTCGCTATGGTCAACCAGGGAGGTGAAAGAAAGGAGTGGAATAAAGCCGCTTTCCTTTGACCCCATGCTCCAAGCCGAAAAGTTATGCGCTAATCTGCAACTGTTGACCAGGTGGTGAGATAAATGAGCGGGCTCGGTGTAAAAATGTCAGAGGAAAAAATGTCAGAGGAAAAAATGTCAGAGGTAAAAATGTCAGAGGAAAAAATGTCAGAGGTAAAAATGTCAGAGGTAAACATGTCAGAGGTAAAAATGTCAGAGGTAAAAATGTCAGAGGTAAAAATGTCAGAGGTAAAAATGTCAGAGGTAAAAATGCCAGAGGTATAAATGTCAGAGGTAAAAATGCCAGAGGTATAAATGTCAGAGGTAAAAATATAAAAACAAAAGCATGTGACAGGTTTGTTATGGTTACACCCGGGTTATATATTAGGCTTATCGAAAAAGAACAGCGAGGGATATTCTGTAGTCGTTATTTCACAGCTGTTTTATTTTCCACTTTCCCAGTTTAAATTTATTTACCTTTTGGCCCCAAATTGCGGCTTTTTTGCCCGATTATTGCCGAATGAAGACGGGGGTATTCCTTTTCTGGGGCACGGTGACCCGGCTGCTCTCCCCCTTCCTCTTATATATATATATGCTTTGCTATATATCCTTCCGTACACTTGTCAATGCTTAGGCAGAGCAAAAATATATTGAATAAGGCAGACTAATGGGACATGGTTGCTACTCCGAGTTTCGCGCCTTGCAAGCGATCATCAGGCAGCTGATAGCATTCTTAAAAGTACATGATTACCCTACGTACAACCTTGGTACAAATACGCTTAAAATAAGACTTAACTAATAAAATACAATTAGAATTACTCATGAGTAATTCTTATTGTATTGTATTCAGGGATTGTATTAGTCTTATTGTATTGTATTGTATTAGTTAAGTCTTATTTTGAGCGTATTTGTACCAAGGTTGTAGAGGAATCATGTACTTTTAAGAATGCTATCAGTCTGTTGTCTGATGATCGCTTGCAAGGCGTAAAACTCGGAGTAGCAACCATGCATGTCCCATTAGTCTGCCTTATTCAATATTTATATATATTATGCTTTTGTATAAGCAAATGGTACTGGTACACTGAGCAAACTTGTAGGAAAAAAGATTTCCAAAATCGAGAAGTTTGGCCATGTTTTATAGGCTGAGTTGTCGCTCCATGGTGTAATCATTAAATAAAAAGAAAAGTTAGCACAGCCCCCAAAATATCTGTGAATCCCCCACTTCTCCTTCACTTTTGAAGATTGTTGGACATTTAACTCCGTGGCAACGACTACTATAATATGTAATTTCCAATAAATGCATATTTCCGACGATTCCACTTTCTTGTGGGCTTGGTATTTTGATACTCTGAAACCAAAGCAGAAAGCCATGTTATTAATGCTAACCGCACCATCACATTCCAGAAAAGCGCACGCTTTGCAATAAAATATTGTCGATTACTATTGCGGTATAAATAGTCTGGGAGAAAATCAATAAGCAGCTTTGTTACTCCGATACAAAGCAGAATGCCGCCCATGTTACATCAATTAAAGAGAAGGTTGAGTTCTGGGGAAAGGTGAAAAATAATGTGTGAGCGTTATCATTCTTATTATGCAAGTGTGGAAGAACATCAAAGAAAAAAATTATTCCCTGAAAAGAATGGCTCTAATCTATTTCAAATGCCTTTATATCCCAGATATGTCAAGTAACAGCTTTAAAATGAGGCCCGATTTGTATGCCAAAATGTTTGTGTAGTCCCATATCTATATATTTCTGTGTACAGTGCTTGTTACTTTACCAAGACTGGGCCAAGGTTTTTATCATTTTGATGACTCCAAAACCTTGCAGTACACACCAATACTTACATGTTTATGCTAGATGATCAACCTTTTCTGATTGCTTCCACACCGTTTCTTTCACAATGCAATCGCAAGACCAGAACTCAACTTTATCTTTAAATGCCAACCGCACCATCACATTCCAGAGAAGCGCGCGCTTTGCAGAGGTTCGGTTTAAGTTACAACGGGTTGACAAAGTAAGCAAAGCTTGATAGCATGACTACCCTCAATGGATACATAATAATATAAATATGGAGGAAAAAATATTGGTAAACGGGAAAAAAGAAAGAGGGGTGTACATTGGGTTATATTCAACGGAATAGTTAATGGAGTAAACTTTCTTTTTTTGAGGGGGTGGGGGATAGCTTGTTGTTAGAGTTCATCGTTACTATAGGACTGTCCGTGCCCTAGTTCAGAATGTTTCTGTGCGAGTTCGTAGGTTTGTCAATGCATGCTCCGATTATCATTCAAATAATTGCCTCCAGGATTGTTATATTTCCTGCCCGTTTGCGTTCTTCGGAGTTAATAAAGATGTCGAGTGAAAGAGTAAAAGATCGAAAGGGCACAGCTGTGAGAGTTATGTAAGTTACGAGGCCGATGAGTAATGGCGGGCCGGAGAGCTCAACTCTGGAGGTTAAGTTCGCAAAATTAATAAAGTTCCTTTCGACATGGGTGTGTATGGTGCCGGGGATTAATTAGTCCACCCCCTGGACTGTTGTGCACGATTTTGCTATCGTCTGGTTGAGTGTACACCCAATAGCACACACACACACACACACACACATATGCACATGCAGAATAGTCGTACTCCCACATTTTGGGGGAAAGTGAATCACTAGGGTAAGTGAATCACTGGAGTAAGTGAATGAGCGTGGTAAGATGACTGCGCCATCTGTTGGTTATGTGAGGGGGTTGCGCATCAATAAAAATCGTCCAGGACGTGGACTAGGGATTAATTTGACGCAATGCGTCGTAGTGACACGCCCTTTTAAGGGGTCACACGTGTCGGAGGATTTAAAATGGGGATGAGCTTCTGAATCGAGACGGCCTTTTACTTTTGGAGCGGGTCTTTAGTTTCGAAGCGAGTTTTTACTTTTCGGAGCGCCTTCTTGATTTTCTTATTCTTACTCCACTTCCTTTGCCGCCCTAAGGTGCTAAAGTTTTAGCAGAGTTCGGGGCGCCCAGCCAATATATGTGACTTTTCGTGAATCGTCGTGATTATATGTAATTATTTGTAATAAATGCACTACTCACTTTAACACTTGACTTATGTCGAGAACTTTTATTTCTTCGTTTGGACTTTGTTCATCTCTGGAACGCTACACGGGCTAGGTTGTAGGCTGCCACCGGCCAAACCGGTAGCCGGGTCCGTTTCACAAACATTAACACATCAACCAATTCAAAATATCGAAAAATGTTAGACATTCATACATAAATATGCAAGCCTGATCACAAAAAAAATAAGTTTCAAAATCTATTTTCCACATTGTATTATCCTCAGGACATGTACGAAATACAACACACAGCCATTTATAAAATTTACATTATGATATGGAAGAAAGGAATATAATATAATATACGTCTCGACATTATGTGTGATAAAAGTGCTGAGATATTATGACGGCACTCATTTTTTTTGCTTGTACCTCTGACATTTTTTCCTCTGACATTTTTACCTCTGACATTTTTTCCTCTGACATTTTTTCCTCTGACATTTTTTCCTCTGACATTTTTACCTCTGACATTTTTTCCTCTGACATTTTTTACCTGGCACCAAAAGAGCGCATGAAATTTCGGGATTTAGAATTCCTACATCAGAAAATGGTATCCCAGCAACTGTTCGCTGTCCCTTACAATCATTTCTCATCAATTGTTGAATGCGTAATGAGTAGAACAAACGAACACAAACTTGTGTAATTTCATCTTTTTTTCCAACTGCAAAAATACAAAAAACACGCGAAAACACGCATTAGCAAACTTAAAGTTATCGAAGATTGTAATTCATGGATTAAATAACGGGACATTAAAACATGCACAAATTAGCACATTATCCTATAAAATATTGAGTTTTTGTCAGGATCTAATTTTTCTTTTACCAACTCTGGCACACAAATTATAAGAAGGGCGGAGTACTAAATTTGAAAAATTGTTTCATGCACTATTCCCAATACAATCCCCATATAAAGTTTATAATTTACACTGAAATTTAGCCGGTAATTCAATATTTTGTAATAAATGTGAAACTGGCGCCTGGCCTCCGAAATTCCCCGCAGTGGAAGCGCGGCTCGGAGCATGGAACTTCAAAGCCAAGTGAAATGTTACACATCCCATTGTTACGCTTTAGAACTCACGAACGCGTTTGAATAAATTACAAGAGTTTCCACTCCTTAATGTCTTTCACCTCCCTGCGTCAACTAGTGGAACAAACAGGGGATCACACCACGGTTTACTTTGGCACAAGTAATAGAAGCTGTATCATATACTCAAACAATTCGGCAATCTCGGGTTTCATTCCATTGCAAATAAAGACTTAAGAAATATGCATATCATAGACTTTGGATATACAAGTAGTTTACCAGTAAGAATAGCAGTGAATAGATACACACTGAAACTTTTTGTCGTCCACTCATCGGAGTAAACAACAAGAAGGAACGGAAAGCCGAAATTAGGCAACATAAATGGAAACTAAAGGAACAACGTGCACAATGAAAAGCTTCAGTATGTATTTATTCACTATTATATCCCTTAGCGTAAGTTTGTTGCATTAGGACTGTACACAACAAGAACAAGAATAGTTTTACTAGGAAAGACGTTTCCTGCCGAATAGTTCATTTTTAATTGCTGACGTCACGAATAGTTCACCTTTTCCCGGGAAAAAGTGAACAGTTCGTTCTCCCGGTCCCCCCCACCCCCCAAAAAAACTGGCAAAACTCAGCGAGCGTACAGAATTTCAAATGCCTCCAGCCGCCAACTCCCGCGATGTCACGGCGCTTGCGCCGTGCAATGAACGCTGATCCGCAGTAACTGCACTTTACTACTGCAGTACCAATATAGCGCCAGCTAAACATATTTACATCCTTCAATAGGGACTTTTAGATTTGCACGTCGACATAGTGGACTGCTACGTGATGACGTCATTGTAAGGCACTGAGCATGCGTCACGTCGTCTCCGTCGTCGACTATCAGAAGTGCGCTTTCGCAAACACGACGGAAGGCAAAGACGACGGTAACGCGAGTGAAAAAAAAAATCTGCGCATGCGCGAACCAGAATTTTCTCCGTCTTGTTGATTTTCACGACCGTACGCCGCCATGATAGCGTTCGTTCCTTAAACACGACGGAAGAGCTGTATCGCCGTAATTCTCCCGTCGTCTTTGCTCCCGTCGTCTTTGCGAAAGCGCTATGCGTAAACCTTGATTTTCCCGTCTTCCTAAATCTAGAACGCCGTGCACTTGTTTTCACATATGTGACGTCATATCAAGCCTCAAGATGAATGATGAAAAAGTCAGAGATATAATTTTGTCTTTCAGCAACAACAGTTATCACGAAACTGAGGTAGATCTATGTGGTACCCTTCTCTCTATTCTCATTAAAACTCTTTTGTCTTGAACGGTGAAAGTTTGATTGGTATGTTATAGCATCCGTAGAAAGCTTTATAGCTAGTGGCAGTGTACATGAGCTTCGCCTTCGCACCGCTCAGCCGACTGGTGACGTGACGGTACGCCGGGTGGTCCTCGCGGGTACGCGGAATCTCATTTGAAATTTGGCGCGCCGTTCATTACCTCATCACGCTTACTTCCTTTTGACGTATATCGTCGAGTGAAATCTAAAAGATTTCTATCTGTAGTCAACAGTGGCAGTTGACTACGTTGACACGCATGATCAGTGGACGTTCACGCCGTTCTCGTCCAGTACTCAATCTTAAAGTCACTGGTTTCATTTGAGCCGTGCAATTTTCTTTTATTTCTTTTTTAATGTGATGTGCATGTGAGTACGGGACATGTTATGACAGAAGTGTCCAATGAATGATACAGGTGGAAGGGACATAAAACAAATATACAATGACTTATCTCGGAACAAGCTAAAACTATTCGCACTCAGGAACAACAATAGTACTATTCCCCCTCGGGCCGATGATGGCCCTCGGGAGAATAGTACTATTTGATGTTCCTTTGATGCGAATAATTTTAGCTTGATCCTCGAGTGTCATTGTATATCTGTATACTATTCTTTGATCTTGTAGTATCAATCGTCTCTTCAGTAATTTTAGCAGTAACCAAATAGTAGTTGGAAAACAAAAGGTATTATATCTGGTTACTCACAGTAATCTTTTATCTGCTACAAATGAATGACAAGGTTGAAAAAAAACTACTCTTTGAATGACAACATAACCATTTTCTTTTTCGTATGTAAATTTAATTTGCTATACCATTGATGCTAAATATACATTTAAACATTTTAGAGTCAACTTTATGACTATCCATGAATACTTGCACAATACGTCATTATTTTCATGTTATTGGAAAATCATATGTTACTGTTAAAGTTGTGATAAATGCTGGGTTTGAGCATAACTTGAGATTTTACCTGTTCATCATTGCAGAGAATGTAGGTTTCATTAAAAGTGGTACCGGGTACTCTCACTTCTTCTCCTTCAATGTCAAGGATGCACTCATATGTTACTAGGCCCTGGAAATATACAAAAAGTCATATTATACTTGTATGCATGGATGTTTTATGTACGTGCCAAACATACAGAATAAAATCGGGTCAGAGTCGGGAACGTACTACGTATTCTTGTTATTCATAATGTACGTTGTGCTTGTTAAAAAATAATAAGGAAACCAAAGTCTTTTCATTTGAGAAAATTGAACAACTGTAATGTACATTACTTCAACCCAAAATATGTACTCGTGTGAAGTTTAAGATAAATGTACGTGTAAATGCCATATACTATTCATACTGGCAGATATAAGTCAAGTATTGTTCGTTTTCTGATCGTGACTTAACCTGTAGGCACTAGCCGTGGTGGTGAGGTATTACATATTATGTAAGTCCACTTCCACCACATGGTTATCACTATATGCACTAGTGCATCTCTTGTAGCCCTACTAGATTGATAATAATATAATTACCTTTGACTGATCTGTAGGAAGGTTCTTTGCAGATAGTGAGTAGCCAGAAGGAATACTGACTGGTATGAGAAACGATTCTGTTGCTCCAAGCAGCTGAGGGCAAAACCCCTGTCCTTTGTTTCCAGAACCATCAGGATTCTATAGAGACAAACATACAGGTAACATGTGAGCACGGAAGTCAGTAACCTTGAGCACCTTGCTTAGTGCATATGTGTGCTATAAAAATGTTTAATAATATCATTAGGGTACATGTAGTAATAAAACAAGCAAGATATGCATACTTAAATGAGCAGTAAATTAATTACTTAAGCTTGTGCATTTAGTCTATGCATGTGCATTATAAACAGTTGTTCACACATTTAAGGTTGACTTCCTGATATATGATTAGCAACATAAAGCCCCCCAAAAGCAAATGATTCTTGGGAAATTCCCCCAAAAAAAAGTTTGGTTAAATTACCATAAAACATAAGGAGATATATCTGTGAATACCATTTGATCAAGAAATATTAACCTTTGCGTCAATAAATGTACATTTCATTCCTTCAGGATGCCGGACAGACTTTATGCGAGGGCCTGAAAACTATCTACAATGAGTTATTTTGTACCCTAGAAAGCTTAAACTATGGCATGAAAACACGTTCATAGCCTGAATTCAGGCTTTGCTTGAAAACGAGCAGCCCTGCATGAAGTGCTTACATTTACTCCAATGACGACTGTATCTCCTGTCTGACATGAGCTGCTATCGTCTGTACATCTGTTGTCATAAACACACCAGTCACATGGAAAGGGGGTCGTAACACAAGATGAACATCTGCCAAAAATTGACAATTACTATTGTCTTAAAACTAATACCAAACTACATGACTGTTCACAATGATGCAAGTCAAATCCTTTCTACAATACTGCCTAAAGTTTCAATTTGATCATTACACATGTACAATGAAATGAATACAATGTACTTCTGTTCAGTTATTAGTTATCGGTAGATTTCAAAATAGGCCTAGTAATAAATCTCAAATTCTGTGAAAGTTCGCTATCTTAAGTTCCACCATAACAAAAACTACACAAAATATATGTGGAGCAAGCCCAGTAAAAAAATAAAAATAAAATAAAAATTACATGAACAAAAATCAATGTTTATTCTTAAAAATTATTATGACAATCTTTATAATTCATGATCCAATTATAATATAGGTTATCGAAATATCGTTGTACCTATTGTAGTAATATAACATTAAACAGTTTAATTGATAGGATGTTCATATAACTGTCGGTTGGGTTGTCATGAATAAACCAAATATCAAAATGGGTAGAGTCTCATTCAAAAATGTAGTGCTCGTAAATACAGACTTTTTGATCTTGTGAATAGCGTTCTAAATATTTTTTTTATAAATAATCAATTCCTGTAATTCCTTTCTTTAATCCTTACTATGAGATCTCAATAAAAGTGTTCATAAAAGTAAGTTTGAACTTCTGAGCCCATACCAATTAACCAGAAAATGTTTCCATTTTTAACGTGTACCCATGTGTGTTATCATTACCAACAACCCCAATGCCAACAAGAACAACTAAATAAAATTGATCGCTAAAGTTCATCAAGTTCAAGATCTTACGATTTAATGACACTGCAGTCAAAGAAGAAGAAATCTGTGGTCACAAGGTTGACATCCGTTTCAGTTGAAACAATAGACAGAGGCAATTTCAAAAAGTACACTAGCAAGCAAATGAAAAGAAATGTTAAACATACAAACCATTTTAATGCAGATATAATCATGTATGGGTGAAGGATGATGAGTCATTTCTGCTTTTTGTCTAATAACAATAATTTTTTGAGGGTCAGTGGTAACTGCTAACGAAGAAAATCAAGCAGATTATTAAAGGGCCACTAGATACTGAGAGAAATACATGGTAATTACATCAGTCCTACATGTACATTATTTCATAAACCTCTCAACACCTTTATACGTGGATTCCTGCATGTATCTTGTGTTTGCCGGTGTGTTGGCTCAGTCAGTAGAGCGTCCGCCTCACAACCGGGAGGTCGTGGGTTCGAACCCCGGCCGCGTCATACCAAAAGACGTTAAAAGATGGGAGTCGCTGCTACCTTGTTTGGCGTTCAACAATAAGGGGATAGAGCCAATGTCGATCTGGCGCTGCTCAGTGGCTGCCGGGCTCACGATCAATTGGGCACAAAGAATTTCCATTTTCGGTTTAATAAAATTTGGAGTCGACTATAAAAGATTATTATTATTATCATTATTATTGAATGAGTTGCCTTTCAAAATGTCAACAACAAAATATATAAATACATTAGATAACAAAAGTTTTACCATATTTCAATGAATTTTCACAGGTATTGGTACTTTTTTTTACATATAAATAGTCGGCACGTGTTATATATTGAGACGGCAATAAGAAAACCCCCACACAACTGTCATTAAATTTGCAAAGACAATGCACATGTACATGTACAATGCGTACCGGTACTGATTCACATTTCATCTTTACATGTACTTACATCCATCTGGAATTGTAGGTATGCTGTTTGCAGGAGGGGATGTACAGGTGACAGTATTACCGGTAGTTGTAGCAGAGACCTCATAAGAGTTAAAGGCACACATGTATTGAAAACTGCTCCTAAGATCTGGGAGCTGTTGTACTGTGATGGTAATCTATAACAAGAATGGAACAAAAAATTCTTAACAGGACTCACATGCACAGGAAATCTCACATGTAACAATTGTACATGCTATTGCTTTTACTTTTGATACTTTATTTCATTCCCTGGCTTAGAATTTGAAACGTTATCATGAAAAGGGCCATAATATATATTTTCTTCATATTTTTGATTACTGATCATGCCAGGTAGAGTCTCAAATAAGCTAGTCAAGTATCACTTGTAATTGATATTATACAGATATTGACTGGCAGGGGGTGTA
Source organism: Mesocentrotus franciscanus (assembly GCA_037976565.1). NCBI lineage: Eukaryota > Metazoa > Echinodermata > Echinoidea > Camarodonta > Strongylocentrotidae > Mesocentrotus > Mesocentrotus franciscanus. Next base: position 1,597,697 of record CP137666.1, on the reverse strand, counting down.
ATATAAAATTCTTCTGACCGCTGAAGGCAGTTATATTATCCCAAGTGGTTATATTTTCCCGAAGCGCACAGCGCTGAGGGAAAATATGGTCACGAGGGAAAATATAACATCTCGGTATCTGTCTAAGCTATCTAATATTTAAGTAATATTGACTGCCTTCAGCTAGGGCAATACGACATATATTGCCGGGCGATCTATTACAAGTCGTATTGCCCTGAAGGCAGTCAATATAACTATTATTAACCACATCAGACATCTAGATCAAAAAAGAAACTTTTAATATCTTATACTCTTAAATTATGTAAAATACAGTAGCCTACATTGCCCACGTTATCCTAGCATGAAAAGTTGCAAAAAGATGGTCTTATGAGTAACCGTAATATACACATACTTGTTTCATCAGTAAACAGGGAAATTTCAAAAGTTTCTTTATGGTTTAAAGTAAACAAATTATCTTTGAATGTCACTAAAACAAATTATGTCATATTTCGGTCAAGGAATAGAAAGGTGCCCGGTAATTTAGTACCTGTTGTTATTGATGATCTTGTTATATCCAATTTGAAAAATGTTAAATTTCTTGGTGTTACAATTAATGAGTCTTTGAATTGGAATGTACATATATTAGAAATTTCTAAGACACTTGCTAAATATGCTGGTATCCTTTCAAAACTAAAATTTATATTGCCTTGTAATGTTTTATATATTCTGTACAATATCCTTGTTTTACCACATCTAAACTACTGCAACTATATTTGGGGGAATACTTATAAATCACATCTAAAAAATTATATATTTTACAGAAAAGGTCTCTTAGAAATATAACAAAATCACAAATGCAAAGTCCAAGTATACCACTCTTTAAACAGATGCTAATCTTGCCTTTATACGATTTGATTACATTCAATACTCTAATTTTTATGTACTCTGTAAGGCATAACATTTTTCATGTGAAATATAGTAATATGTTTATTCAAAATTCAAATATCCATTCATATACCACTCATCAACCCAAAGTAAGACTTACTTCTTCACTTAATTCATTAAATGTTGCTGGCGTGAAGAAATGGAACCAATTACCAACTTGTATAAAATTAAGTTCAACTTTATCCTGTTTTAAAAAGCTTTGTCGAAAATTCCTATTTGAAAGTTTGTAACAATACAGTATTCGTGTAGGTATGTGTATATGGGTGTGCGTGTGTGTGTGTGTGTGGTAAATTAATTTTATTTAACTTAATTTGTTTTTTGTAGGGGCCCTATTTATAAGCAATTTGCTTCTTTGTGGTCCTGACCATATATTTTTGCATTGTATCTTGTATGTTTTATGTATTTTACTTTCTATTGTATTTTCTGCTTTTATATGCATATATGGTTAATAAATTCAATTCAATTCAATTCAAATTCAATGGTCAAACCAGCAAAGTGCGCAGGTTCTCATAGGCGTCATAGATGCGCAATAACAAAATAAAAAAAAATACCAGGATGTTGGCTCTACATTATTGCCCGCTAGTTTAACACGCATTTTGCCATTTACTTTTCTGATCGGGCAATAATATTTTTTCATTGGTTAACTGTGTATTATTGTTAACCGGCAAATTACACACAAAATCCCATTGACTTTGCTGAGCCGCCAATATTTTTTTCACCCGTAGTTTTGTTGGCCTATCAATTGAACTTCGAGGGCAATAACATTTGAAAATTGCCCTGCTCAAATGTCTGATACGGTTAATAATATAGATATAATGACTGCTATGAAAGGGATAGTTGTTTTTATAGGCTCAGGGGACGTTACATCCTGTTATCACCCCGATGCGTGCCGAGGGGTGATGGCAGGATGTAACGTCTTCGAGAGCCTATAAAAACAAATATGCCTCGAATATTAAAGCAGTCATTATATCTTTTATATACCAAATTGACACAAAAATCTACCAAGAACTCTTACCTTATCATTTTCTTGAGTAAAGATTGGTTAAAACATCACAGAAAATCTGAGACACTGTCTGTTAATCTTCGCTGGAAAAATTACTGAATCTTACAATCATTTGGGAATCGCATGCAGACAAAAGCACTGTATGGTATCCGCGCTCGCACAAAGAAATTTTTAACACGTAAACCAATGGGGATTGCAGCATGAGGGCATTTTTTAAAAAGACTATTGACTGGTAGGCGGGCATGGCTAAAATCACGATTCCAATTTCGACTAATCAAATGGCTAGATTTCTAAAGTGAGGTAGACAATTACATATAGTGCTAAATAACTTTTAATCACCCCTCTAAAGCTAGGTAACTTGTATAGATATATTGACTGCTATGAGAGGCATGGCTGTTTCTATAGCCTCGGGGTCATGGCAGGATGCAACGTCCCCCTGAGTCAGTGTAGAAACAGCCATGCCTCGAATATTAAAGCAGTCCATACATCTTTTATATACCGAATTCACAAAAAAAAAATCTACAAAGAATTCTTGCCTTATCCTTTTCTTGAGTAAAGATTGGTTAAAACATCACAAAAAATCTGAGACACTGTCTGTTAATCTTCGCTGGAAAGTTGCCTGAATGTTACGATCATTCAGGAATCGCGCACACTAAGCGACCAAAGCGCACAGACGCTGTATGGTATCCGCGCTCGCACAAAGAAACGTTTTACACGTAAAACTATTGGGATTTCGGCAAAATTTATTTATGCGGCCTGTTAACCGGGGCATGCGGGCATCTTAACAAAAATATATTGACCGGTAGGCGGGCATCTTTAAAAAAACTATTGACTGGTAGGCGGGCATGGCTAAAATCACGACTCCAATGTCGACCAATCAGATGGCTAGATTTCTAAAGAGAGGTTTATAATATATTATAGTTTAACTCTAACACTGACTCATGGATGACATCTCAAAGCGCTTTGTATACAGTGGAAAGGGCGCTTTATATATATATTGCAACTATTATCATTATTCTTAAAGTGAACACACCATCATGATCATGGGGAAGGGACCAGGAACTCTGAGAAAGAGAAATCATAAATGTATTTACCGCTTGTTGTGTCTGATGATAAGGCAAACTGCTTGGCTGGACATCTGAGATGGATACACACTGTAAGGCATTGTATGATAACCATCGAGTTGACTCTTCACGTAGGGGGCATGCCTCATATCTTGTGCACCTTAAGAATGAATGGGAGTACGGAAAATCAATGTATTAGTCTTGATGTGTAGAAACAAGGCCATCCATAGATAATTTTTACTTTAATAAACTATATATGCATGATGAAGTGCATTGGAAACAGACTTTTAGAGGGTATAAACCGCAAACATTTCTTTAAATCGGTTGCCTTTTTCACCTCGCATATGTTGTTCAGGATTTAGTACTCTTTCATGCCAATAGGATACAGTTAATACATAGGGTCAAAATATTTCATAATTCTCGTTGCTTTTTCTCCCGATTATGTTTCATCATCCTCTTGTTTAATAATGCATCCTCAACAATCTTTGCAATGGTTCAAGGTTTACAAGAAATCTTAACTTTTGGTTATCTTGCTAAATTCCTCGACTATAGTTCTCCTGACATTTCATTAACTTTGCATCCCATTAGAAGAAGTGAACAGAAGACCTCTTACAACTTACTGATGTTCAAAATTTGATAATTCAATAATCTAATGTTCGGTCAACCTTCACCTTATAATTTATATTCGAGAATATTTTCGTATCATATGTAAAGTATTCTGATATTAAAATCTTTTGTTTCTTTTCCTTCTTTTACATTTATGCACAGGATGGTTAATATTCAGCCTGTGGCCTCAGGTTCCCCACGCCACGTAGCAATATGCCCATACGCCCATCATTGCAGTACTCCCTTGCTAATTTTCGTACCCATAATGGTTAAAATGCACAATCAAATGTGTGTTTGAGGATTAGAAATGGAAACAGTCTACCGCTCATTTGCTTTGCTCACTCACTTGAACAGTTGATATTTTGAACAGGGGATGGGTGCGATTTTATTGTTAGGCCCGGGTGCAAAATTACCTAGACATGCTACTGCACAATTATCACAGAATTCATTCTCATTCTTTTGTGTCGTTTCTTACATCCAAAGTAGGCCTCAACTTAAAAAGGTTGAGAAGCTGTTCTAGAGTACATCATCCACAGTAAGAGTCTCCACCATGACCTCATTTGTACAAAAGCACTCACCTTGCTTCTAGAGTACACCATCCACAGTAAGGGTCTCCATCATTTCCTCCATTGCCTCCAATGCACCCATCGCAGGTCTGGTATTGGCCACAGTTTTTCAAATTAAATGTCAAGACCTATATTTTGTTGGTATAAGATGAAGATCGAGTTGAATTATTTTCTTTAAGTTGATGATCCTGATACACATCTATGATCTATGTTCACTATGTATTGTTTTGTATTTGGTTAAATAAGTAGACCTTTAAACAGACCAAACTTTTCCCCCAAAATGAATATTGTTTCAAAACATAACTTTATCCTCCAAAGCTCGTTGAGACATTCAAACAGTTAACAACTGATAGTCTAGAAAAAAGGGAAATATATGTAAGAAGGCCCAGCTTAGAATTCACTTGCGTGCAAATCAAATTCAAAGCAAGTGTAGCGACTACCAAAAAGTGGCTTCACAGTTTTGTGCATTCAAACTTGTATTATCTATATATAGCACGGAAATGCAAATATACAGAGCAAAATGATTTCTCCCCTTTAAATATTAATCATTAGGTAAAAAGATATTCCTAGCATGGTTGAGCATGTTATTACCACGATAGCATACAGTCATTCAATTTAAAGTTATAAAATATGGAAAAAGTGAAGAAAAGTAACAACATTTACGAACAGAGATAATACATGTACTTAACAGTTCACTCTTTTGAATTTGTTTACACTCGAAAGATAAATCAGGACATTTAAAAATGAAATATTATTTACAAAAAACTATGTTGTTTAAACATATTTGTGGATTACACCCAGTAAATAAGATCGATTGATCGATCTGTAATTGAAAGCCACAAAGCCACAAATATGTTGAAATAATTGAAATGTCTCCCATGCAGGAAGCATTACATTTACAAAAAACAACAACTATGTGTTGATATGCTCATACTGTCAGAATCACATGAAAATATTGTGTATTTAAAAAAATATAAAATGTTGTATGGAAATTAATCATCATCTGAGTCACAGAGTGGCATTATAGTGCTACACTGACAATTTCTCACTCTTCAATTCTTCAGAGAGAGGGCAGTTCAATTTCAGTGACAAGTCTGATAAACTGAATCAAAGCATAGCACTGTGTACCAGGCCAGGAACATACATGTGTATATAAAGGATTCATCATAATTATACATTATGATTCTTTGTTTTTACTAACCGAATGGGCAAATGGTACATGTACTGGCCAGAGGCTGTTAAAAAAAAAAAGGGGGCTTAGGGGCTGAAGTACCCCCCTCCTATAAAAAAATCTTCAATCCCCCACACTTTTCAAGATTATGAATGAATCCAAGGGAGGCTCATGTAGAAAATAAATACAAAAACCCCAAGACCCTCTCCCCTTCTTTTAGAATATTACCCGGTACCAGCATCACTCGCATACTCACACATTTATATTTGTACATGTACAGTGCGTATCAAAAAAGTGTACCCAAATTTGGTAGCTTCTAATTAAAAAAATATATAACCTATGTTTCACGGTAAAGGGTAACTAATATCCTATCTAATGACATCACATTCATAATTGTGCTGCCACGGATGACTGATCGGCAGGCTTTTCAAAAACTACTGTCACAATCCTCTTGTACCAAGTTTGGGCTAAAACAATGAATGTGGGTCAAAAGCCATGATGTGCGTGTGTTATCTCATTCCTAAAACAATTGTTAACTTATTTAAAATGAAAATTACGTAGTTGAAAATTTCAAGCAAAATTTATGATATTTTTTTCGTTACGATGATTACAATCTTAACTTCATTCGCATCCCTTGTTTAGGTTAACTCTTCTCATTGAGTGATACACAAATGTTAACGTTGATTTGAAATGTGACCCTTTCATTAAATCCTACTGTAAATTTCTTTGATAATTATCATCATATGTGTTCCTTCTTGCATTTGGGTTTGGGTAACCTTTGAGTTTTCATACGCTATTCGAGATAAACACCTTATGGTCCTTATGCGTGTGAAATGGCGCAGCTAAGAGGTGAGCAGAGAGAACATAGATATCATTAGACAAGAAGTTAATAGGCTGTTCAAAATAATTAAAAGTTATCCTATATGGATTGAAACAAGGTCCTGTGAAAGCCCAGTTATATTGCATCATTTTAAACAATGATGGACTGAAGCACAAAGCATAATTTAACCTTTATATGGATTTAAGACCAAAGAAACACATGCAAATGGCCTGACCCACATTCGTTCCATTAGACCAAACTTGGTATACAAGGGGATTATGACAACACTTTTTAAAGACCCTGGTGCTCAGTCGCCCGTGGTGAAAATATTAAGAATAGGGTATCATTGGACAGGAAACAAGTTACTGTTCATTATGAAATAGATTTCAAAGTCATATTGGTTTACGAATTTTTAATTAGGAGCTACTGAAGTTGGGTACACTTTTTTTGATACGCAATGTATAATCTACCTGTGAGCCTTCTTCTGAACTTGTGGCTATTGTTATCTGCTCTGTAGATTCATCAAGAAACATGTCTTTTAAAACAGATCCACTTCCAAGAGGGACAGTCTCATAGACGTAGCCAAATGAGCTATTTACGATATTCACCTGGCAAACCAAACAAGTTAGAATGGTAGAACATATCAATTGAATCAATATTCTACAAGTGTGCATGCCATACATCAATAAAATAATTATACATATGTTATTTTCTTTCACAACATTGTCTATTCTGCTCAATAAAAAAGGGTAATAAATTTGTACATTTTTACAACTAAAACATATAGTGAATCATCAACTTAATATGTATTGATAAACAATCAATTATCCAGGCCTCTTCTGGGCAGTCTTGTCCAGGTATTACTACGATGGGGACCACATGTGTGTCTTGAAATGCATCCATCTTTATAATGTTGGCTGGTATTTTGACCCATTTCAAGTCCCTCCTGTAGTCCCCATTTAAAGCTGGTCAAGATTACCCAGAATGTAAGAGACCTTTATATCTGGTGGTTTAGATATCAGTAGTTAAATTTAAAACGGGTTCTAGAATGTAGGTAATGAGGTCAAATGACATCACATGACGGTGCATCACTCCTTCTTACCAAGCCTACCCTGCGCAACATGCACGGCTAAAAAAAAAGTTTAACTAGGCCCCCAACTGAGCGAAATATCGGTCGGCGCGATTGTCAAATTTACGGGGGCAAAAAAGGAAAAACAAAATTAGTGCTCAGTACCCTGAGAGGTGAAAAACGAACTGAATTACTGTAACCCTCGGGTCTCTCCTCCCGTTAAACTGATTAGGGGTGTGCTGGTGGACCACTACAACGGGGTTTCCCCCTACTCTTATACGAATAGTGCAGTGGGTTCTTAACGTGCAAAGGTGGGGACTCTCCTCTACACGGGGCCTCCATTTAACGTCCTATCCGAGGGACGGAGTTTTTTCACATAAAGGTACTATTTCCCATTTGCAGGCCCAAAAATTAAATGTTAAAGGTTAAATTCCAACGGAATTTGAAAGACAATACTAATTTAGAACGTCCCTCAAAACGAAAGGGCTTGAAAATGGCTTTTAGTGGGAAAATAACGACCATTAGTTGTCGAATCGACATAAGTGATTGTGTGTGTGTGTGTGTGTGTGTAATTGGGTTTTTACAGACGTGTATCAGTCGGATATGATAATTTACGTCTGGGGACCGACCTTTAACGTCACCATCCGAAAGACGTGACTCAGTTTCGAACCTGCGTCCTCGGCCGAATCAGTTTGTAACTTCCATTGTTTGCTGGATTACAGGCGCACGCCACAATGCCCCGTTGCATTTACCTAAGTAATAGTCTGATTTTCAGACCCTTTTACCGAATGGTCGTACGTTTTGTGCTGCAAAAAAAATTCAATCAGTTTAGTTTTGGCCATTACAAGTAGTGGGTTATTGATGTAGATAAAATGCTCATGTACCTGTTACAGCTCATTTTATGTATGCTATTACCAAAGAAAAAAGATGTCAGTCAGTCACTCAATAGTGTCTGACAGTAAAGTCTAGAAGGTAAAATGGTTTCCTTGCATAATTTAAATACTAAGACACTGCTAATGTTTAAATTTCACAGATAGGACATACATGACATATTCATAATTCCTGCAAAGTTCTACATAATTTGGTGTTGGCTGCAAAAGGGACATAGTATCTTTGAAGGGATAGTTGAGTTCTTGTTTAAGACCGCAAATGCCTTCAAAATGCATGGTTATTGCTCTTATTCTTTTTATGACATTGCTAGTGCCATTTTAGAACCTAAATTTGCTATGACGGTAAATTTAGACCCCCAAAATGTGTGAATTTAGATTGAATACGATCATACCAATTGAGCTCCACTTTAAAAAAAAAAACGGTGGCCGTTAATTAATTAATTGAATAATAATAACAATACAAGGGCCGGCTGGTTGTGCGTATTATAAGCAATACGAAAAAACAACAAAAAGCCAATATTGGTATTGGCTGGAATAAAACGTATAACGCGCTATCTTGTTTTTCAAACTTGTTTTCAACGGCTGGTTCAAAATAACCGAATATTTGGTACCACCAAAAATATTAGAAATGGTTATATATCGTCGCTGATTTTACGAACCGGCATACGAAGCGTTTTTCGTGTAAATTTTCGATTTCAATATTTTTACATATTTTGAATGATATTATAATAATCAACCTTTCTGCAAAATTTTAGGTCATAAAACGCTTTAATTAAAAAGTTATTCGATTTTATAAAGTGTGTGCGCTATGTATGCCAGTTCGTAAAGCTCGAGTTAACGCGCGAAAAGGAATTTGTTGATTTTACGAACCGGCACGCATAACTATAACTAGTCTGCTAGCAGAATAGGATTCACCGAAATCTGATGCTTAAACTTCGAGTCTGCGTGGAACTGGTGAGTTGAGGTTTATTTTGTTCTCGATTCAATGAAAATGTATGCACGTCATGTTTGAATTATCTATAAAATTGTAAAATAACCTCTCCTAAATTGGTGATTACCCTATGATTATTTCCTCTTTCGCTAACCCAGCCCCACATGTAGCGGGTTATGTTAGTGTACCAGTGTATCGAAGCTACAGGTAACGTGCATGCAAACAATTTAAAAATGTTTCGCTCAATGAACGGGACCCATTAAGTTAGATTCTGGGGTTATTGTAGTAACAACAGACCCTATTTACTTGCTACTAACCTGTGGGCTATATGTTTAGAACTTAAAGTAATGTGATGTGGCAAAACTGGCATGATTTCAGAGATGAGTTCTGTATCTAGTCTATATCTGTTGCTGGGCTGTAGAAATATGCCACTGCCACTGGCACTAGTGACTAGTCTAGCGAGTAGTGAGTACACTGCATGAACATCTACCAAAGATCACCATCCCATTTACCTTTAATTTAGTTTCAAATTCACTTGAGACCTGCATAATTTGGTCATATGTCTAAGTCTTTTCTTTGCATCCTTATTATAAGTGGTTTTAGGTATGACCATATTTTGTCAAAGAGTTCAGGTCTTCGGTATTAAAGTCTACGTCCATGCTCGTAGTCGTACTCATCGAAAGCCTTTTCACTTTCAGCAACTAAACGAGGATATTGTGGTGTGTTGTCTCTCATAGTGGTCACGATTGATTAGTGCAAAGTGAAAAAAATGACTTGAAACAATATAATTATTGTACATGTAGAACCACATGCCTTCACCAGGTCAGGTCTAGCACTTGGTAGGTTTGCCAGTGTTATAGATAGGATTATCAAATATCAGGTTTTGTTTTCTTTATAAACTATTGATATTTGACTTATTATAAAATCTTTATTCAATCATTAGATGAATTTCATCCAGAATAGTCTTGTCCAGTAGAACAAGGACACATCTACTAATTTGGTTTCCTTGACTGATATCAAAAGGAGAAAGAATTCGGTACCAAGGAGAGGCACTTCAGTGAAAATGAAATGGGGCAGCAGGTGGTGGCGGGGAAAATGTTAGCAGTGTCGGAAACCTGGACTTGTACACACCATGGATATGGGAGACATCCCATTACCTGAGCTTGGTTAGTAATACATTTTTTCCTTTCAGATACTTTCTTCTAGATTGTTAATGCACATCATCCAAATTACTTTCTACAAAGAATGTTAACAATACTGAGTACATCTCATAATTTGCAGTTGGGTACTAGTAGTGTGTGAAATAGATTAGTTGATATGCTTTTTAAAAATTGGAATTATGTTGAGAGGCTATAATTTTTACACTGGGTTGAATTAATGCAATTCACTATTGTTCTTTACCAGAGATTTTGGGAACACAAATGCGGTCCCTTCAACCCGGAGTAGGGGGGAGGGTACCAGCCAGAAAAAAATTATTAGGTGTGTTTATCTCCATAGTAACTTTAATTTATTTGTTTCTGGGTAAAGTGATATTTAAGCAAACATTAGAATATGTTTATGGTGTAGAATGCTTCCAATCCAGTTCATTAATTTATCTCATTATTTCTGTTTCATTCTGAATTACTCAAATGCAAATATTATATGTATTGCTTTGCAGTGATTCAGATATGTTCACGCCCAATGACCGATGATGCTAAGTTTGACTGCCCAAGGATTGACAGCCTAAAAATGCTCCTAACAGAGTTGAAATGCCCTTCAGAGGTCCAGCAAGGATGTAATGTCCCATACATTGACCCTTTTGATTGAAAACCAGCTGACTTAAAGCTCACAGATTGGTGGTGAGTTATTCCTCATTCTATTTTTTTGTAGCTAATAAAGATATACATGTTAATGTTAATGTAACCAGATACGTGCATAATGCTGAGTATTTTTATTGGTTTTGAAGTTTGACAAACATACTTGAAAATAAATGAAATTACCACCTTCCAGTATAATTTTATGACAGATATCATTGTCCTAAATAATGGTAAGTTTTTGAAATATGAATCATGCAATTTTCATTCCAGTTAAAGAAAAGTTATAGTTTTGGGTAATATTCATTACACAATACAGCAATTAGTATATTTTTAGCATATACTTACATGTACATGTTTGTGAAACTATGAGTTGTGATCAAACAACATTCACAAGTGATTTAGAATATTGTGATAAGAACTTAGCAAGTGGTTACCGGTAGGTAAAAATAAGTTTAAAGAATTACCAGATGTATCTTTCTTTAAATTCTCTGTTGACATTCACATTGAATCTGCTTACAAAGTGAATATGGATTAATGTTATCACATTGCTAATTGTTGTATAACTACTTTTCAGTTTTTATCCACAATTTATTATACATGTATTTGAATTCTGGGTAAACCTGATATGAAGTTGTTGTTGTTTTGTTTTTTGGCTGCTATATACATGTACCTACTCCAGCATACATGTACTTATCTGTATATAGTATTCCATGATATTTCTTGTCTCATTTCAAAATTCCTCTGTTGTATGTTTATGCTCCCAATGAAATGAAATAAATGAATTTAATAAATAATTTTACTTCCGGACAGCCCACACACTGACTGCTATCAGAACGATGGTCCACAAATAATTGCTCAACAAATTGAGAGCCAAGGGATCCCAAACCCATGGACAACACTGAACAGGTCACTGGTTTTTAGGTAAGTTACATGTTTACACCTGAATGCAACTATTGAGTGATATTTAAGAAGTGTCCTTCTATTAAGTTTTTTTTCAGGGGATGTCTATTTTTATTACCTTTGGTTAGTGTACAGTGCAGCTTAGAGAAATAAGCTTAGGATTTGCAATTTATGCATTAACTTTGACTGCACTTTCTAAGTTTGTTGAATCATGATGTATGTGTTACGACAACTTCAACACATTCTGTCGATTTCATTAGAATATATTTTTGTAAAAATATCCGTTTGTGGCTTCTACAACCTCATATTCAGTAATTTAGACCAAAGTGAGATTTATTAAATTCAATGAACCATCCAAATAAATAAACCAAGACTGATGAGGAATATTGCATATGTGATATTCATTTCTAAACTGCTCTCAAATTTTGTTTCTCTGTGTTAAAGTTCTCAGACCTGGTGAGGACATCCCAAAGGCAGAATGAAACAGAACCCATGGAGTTGGATACAGACTTTGAGGATGAAGTACACAAAGTGGAATCTGACAAAGAAAACTTCCTGTTAGCTGCTGTTGGTCAGTAATAGCACAGCAGATATTTCACCTGTTATATAGGAATTTGTATTCATGTAATTTGAATCATAACCATTCAAATTATATACATGTATATATATATATTACATAATTCTTTTAATTTTTCCAAGGTTTACAAGTAAAAGATATATCAGTAATGTTCAAAATAACATTGTTATCTACACTTGGTTATTCCAAGCCAATAACTAGTACCCATACTACAACATCCTAACTTATAGTATGACTTTATCAGAAAATTACATTACCTTCTTCATGTTTATTTTGTAGCCTTCATTTGCAATCCTCCACCAGGATCTTAAACTGTAATAGGGTTATTGTCATTTAAATTTAACAACTTAATAAAATAACAATTAATCATGCTACAACATTGTATAATACATGACAATTTAAAGAGGTTTCGTGGGTGGGGGCCACTTGAAGAGCTAAAGGAAAAATCATAGGAAGGAAGATGGTGTATTCTAAGATTTGACTTACCATCTACTGAGGAAATTACATAGAAGTTGGAAGGCTTTAGAATGAGAGCCACTACCTTTATTAGTTAGACATACATTATGTTAGATTCACATTGTTTAATGCTTTCAATTTCATACAGTAAATCTTCTCCTGTTGGTAGATATTTTCTGATGGGGACCGAAGTGTTCATTTGTGAAATGGCTTTCATTGACAAATTTTAAAGGGATTAAAATGTATTGTTGAAGAATGCGTTGTTGACATTAAATGTATATAGTGGCCTTGCAAACTTCTAATCATCAATTAATTGTCCTTCAAGTGACTGATCTTCACCAATATTTCATTGGGGAGCAATAAACTCATGTAATTAATATTAACAAGTTGGTTTAATTATAACTGAATTACTCTGTATGTATATTCTATTCCCATTTGAGCTTTCAGTGCTTGGCATATCATCTGAATAATTTCTAAAATATATATGATATGTCTTTCTAAACTGATCAGGAAGGGCACTGGATAATCACCTTCTCTTATCCAGTTCATTGTTGATGCTGATTCTTTAGTAATGAGTAATCTAGCTTAGTTATACATAAATTAAATTTAGAGTAGATTTCATGTAAAAGCACACTTTGCTTGTGTTATTTGAAAAGGTATTTCCTGTTCTAAAAATGGTATTATGCTGCAGATTCCTTGTGCATAGACTGCAAGAAATGTAGTCAATTATGCATGAACAATATATGAGCTGTCATATGGAGTAAGTAGATATTAGCTCTATCTCAAAATTACAATATTTATATTCATTGCAACATTTAAAGAATATGTCTAATGTGTAATATTTTGTATGCATCATTTCTAAGTCTTCAAGAATCATCTTTTCTGTGGCGTATTGGTACTGATTAAGAAACTTGTTGAAATTTGCCAATGTTTTCAACTTGTCCATGAACCTCATTTTGGCTTCATGATTCCATCAAATGTTATAATTGAGTAAATAGAATGTCTTTATATTAATGCAAATCCATGGACATTTTTGACACCCCAAATGTGCACACGTATGCATTTAGTATAAGTTGCAATCAAAATTCAAATACATGTAATAGGATGAAAATATTATTGTATTGTGCAAATATATTGAGCATAATTTTACGCCGATTTGTAGATTTTTAGCATGCCTCTTGTATTTTTGCTACAATTGTGTTTTCTAACAACTATGCAGCATTTTCTAACGGTTACATTTAATTGGTGAACAAACAATTAACCATTTGTTTGCTCAAAATGAGGATTAAATATGTATATTATCAATTTAAACCATGAATTTCAAAGAGGGAATTTTCTCTTTACTGTAACAGTAAAATATATAACAACACCATGCCCCACACCAGGGGCGGATCCAGCCGGCGGCAAGGGAGGGGGCCTAAAATTTTTCCCTACGGGAAGGGTTTTTTTCCATCACCCCTTGGGCGCTAGGGGAGGAGGCCCAACTTCTTTTTTTCAAAAAAGGGTGTTTTTAACTTTTTTTTTTCTGGATCCGCCACTGCCCCACACAATTATGGTACCTTGAAAATGATATGATAATATGTAATTTAGATGCAATGTACCTCTCTAATTTAAATTCTACTTTCCTTGAGGTAAAGGGAGACATGACTGAGATAGGAATATATAAAAGGTTCTATGAGATAGAGAGAGATTGGAATGAAGAGAGAGAAGTGCAGTATTGAGTATCTGCCCAAGATGTGGACATTTTGTGATAAGAGTTGGGGAAATTACTTGATAAACCATGAAGGTATAACATCAAAGCACCGTCTCTCGCGGAAAACTATCCCCAAGCACAAACACCACCCTCCCTGAAAATTACCCCCTGGGACAAGAACCCCCACAGGACAATTAACCCCAAGAAAGAAAAAAATCTGCTTTTATTAAAAACCAGCTTATTATCAGGGTCGTCTTCCCTTTAATGAACTGGGGGTAATTGTCCATGGGGGGGGTGGGTAGTTTCCCGGAGAGATAATTTTCAGGGGGTGATTGTCCAGGGAGAAATTGTCCTGATACGTACGGTAATGTATATAATCTACGAATCATATAGCATATGTTACAAACGTTAATCGATTATATGACTGGTAGGCCAACATGAAAGATTCAGAAGAGAACCATTCAGATATAAATTTAAAAAAGAGGAAAATACGGGATACTTCATGCGAAATAGAGAGAGAGAAGGGCTAGAATATTGGAAACAAACGAAAACATCAAGAGAAAAAAGATGTAAACAAAATATAAATACAGGTTCAAGTGAGATATCAAAGATATACTAACCGTGTGATGCGGTAGGAAAAGATTTAATTGTCCTTGTGACAATTCGTATTGAGAATGTCATTTTAATGCACCATCAAAATCATATGCCGGTTCGTAAGACTCATCAGTACGCGCAGCTACACAAGGCGCAAGTCTTACGAACCGGCACAGGATCAACGCGTGTCGGTTCGTAAGATTTTTCTTAACTACGCGTTCTATGCAAAATGCGCATACGAGTAATTTTACGAACCGGCATACGTATTTGACCATGAATGATACCAAAAGTATTTCGTTTCTTGCTGTAATATTGAGTGCATATGAAAGAAAATATTCAACTCTTATTACATATGTAATTCCATGTTGATTAAATGAAAGTACGGTGTTCAAATGAGCATTTTAAACCGGCCGCTGTCTTTAAACGCGATTATCTCGGAAACTTGTTTTCGCGCTGTGAGGCTTCGTATGCCGGTTCGTAAAATCAGCGACGATATATGGATATTTCAGCCGTCTCTGAACCGATTGTGATGAAACAAAGATGGTTTTGTCATTTAAATTGTATATTTTTTTCAAATTTGACACTCAGTTTTTCAATATCTGACCAAAAAAAATATTTTGCGTAGCGCCCTCTGCAACAAAACTCAACTATCCCTTTAACATATAACCTGCGTCTATGAAACATGGGGAGGGGCGCGTTAGGGGATGAATTCGAACCCGAGATCTTTGGTTCGACAGGCAGACGCTTTACCGACTGAGCCAACTCGCCTCCTCGCCTCCTCGCCTCCTCGCCTAGTCAAAGCATGGTCTTCTAAATGATGAGTTATCTGTATAGTTAATAGGTTGATGACTCTTACACTGCTAACAAAACATGTGATTATCATTTCTACCGTATACAGATATGTACACTCACCTTATGGAGGTATCCTTGTGTATCTCCTATGAATGCCACTGTATGCTGTCTCTCTATGGTTGTCACAATGGAGGTGGGCGTCACATCAGGAATGGTGCTGATGGGCAATGCAGAGAGGGGAACCGTCCCACTAGCATACTGGTAGAGAGTCTGTCCAACGCCATCTTGTTCAAAATGAGCTGTACACTGTCCTGAATGTGGTGGATTGAATGTAGAAGGCTGCCAAAAAGAACATAAGGAGAGATATTGTACGATAAAAGAGTCACAATGGAGCTTAAGTACAAGTTACTGGTAATTGATGTGTCAGTGCGGAAGACATAGGAACATTACACTGGTATACCGGTAAAGAGAAGAATTCCTCTTCTTCGTAATAGGCTGTATACTGCACTGAATCTGGAATGAAAGCTTGAAATAATGGCGTGCTGTCTAATTCCTATAGTAAATGAGGTGAAGGCAGGTATCACATAAAAAAAAAGTGGTGGTGTATGGCTTATGGGCAGAGAGGGGAAGCATTCCACTAGCATACTCGTAGAGATTCATATCAAGTCATCATCTTCGTCATAAACTGTACACCGGACTGAATCTGGTGGAGTGAAAGCAAACTGTCAGGAAAAAAAGAGAATATTATTTTATAACATTCAATAGCACATAAACTATAATAAATTATCTTTAATGACAGTCACAGCATGATGCCCTCTGAGGTTAACAAATAAGATGGTTACAACAATGTTACCCTTTTTTGTTTTGCTCAAGAGGGGTGGGGTGCTGGGATCATGACAAAAGAAGTGATGATGGATGAGGCAAAGAAAGAAAATGTACCAATCAATGTAATCTTCTGTGAAATGTTGTATTAAAAAAAAAGCATTTTCACAGATTATGTGATTTCTTGTATGTAACAAGTCAATATAAGCATCCGTGAAAAACATTTGTATGCAAAATATATTGCCTAATCTAGTAAGCTGTGCACTAATCAGAGCCTGGCAGAGGGAAAGCTTCAGGATACTGCCCCAAATACTGGGGGAAAATAGGTCTCATTAAACTTGTAACAGAGAGAAATCTTTCTTCTGATTTGAAACAAAAATTGAAAGGGATATTATTTGCATGTACATTATATCAGATTAAATCTACTTAATTGTAAACCTATGTACTTGGTCTAATATTTTTCTGTACAAATCAGTAGTAATACAAAACTCTTAAAAATGTAAGGTTGATGGTTACCCTTTCCCATTTCGGAATGAGATTTTTAACTCGATGTGCAAATTCAGTACATCTCAACATGATACTACAAACATTACTAAATTAACATTCAGTCGATATTCTATTCTTAGAAAACAAGAAATCAATATCATATTTCATATTGTATCTACACAAGTACATATACACCCGTTTATTAAGGTATGAATGTAAGATGTGCTTCGTCTATGTAACATTTAATTGACGTTGATTTCATGCAGGGGCCCCCAAAAGAATGGGGATACCATGTAAACATCTTGTAAGGCAAGTCAGGTCAAATCGAATTAGATTAAATCAAATCAATTCGAAATATGATAAATATTGTTTTAATTATCAAATCAAATCAAATCAAATCAACTGAACTCAATTACAATTAAGTATGCAGAGGAGAACTACAGGAAACTCTAACAATCGGTACACTACATATACTTTGTACTTTAATTTGACTTACTGAGTTACAAGTGCTGCCTTGAAAGTTAGTGATTTCTGATCCTTTGTCTGGGTCTCCCTGGATACATCCAAAGACAGCATCTTTAAAGCTCTGCTGTACATCACTCATCTTATAGACACAAAGGGCAGATGAACTCTCACTTGTGAATACAGCATACATGAGGTGATCAGTACTCCCAATACTGAAAGAGACAGCTAACTGGGATCCTGCTGGTCCAATATGAGCAGATTGGATCACATTGTGAGATCCACACTGTAGTTCTATTTCTGTGTAGGATGCGAAATCACTATCTAACGAATTACGACACAATCGCCCCAAGTATACAGATTCTTCCCTTGAGATGAAATAGTAGAGATATTCCATGTAAGTGACCAAATGTCTGAAAATGTTCTGTGCGGTAGAGGGTTGAGGTTCTAATACATGTTGTACTGTACTCAGGTCTACAAGACTGTGCTTTTTGACAGATCGAATGTTTGGTGTTGCATCACTGATCCCAGTGAATAAGTACAATCCACCATCTATAGTACCCTCGCCATTGCTTACAAAGTCAGCACCTAAAACTGCTGTTCCAACAGTGGGTGCATCTGATGTAGTCACAACAACCTGAGTACTACCAGAATCATATCTCACTACATTATGTGATATATTTGTCAAGTTCCTTGCCTCACAGAAACCATCGCAGCCACCACATGTGATGAGTTTATCCTCAGGTGATGGGGCTACAACAAGAAGTTTGATATCATTTATATTCTCTTCATTTGGAGCAGGGCATTGTCCATTATCCACTGTGTGTTTGAGAGTCAGGACTGAGTTGAGTTGATAGAGTCTCTGCCGTGCTCCAACATAGACATCTCCAGTGACGCTGTCGATGGTGATGTGGTTGAATGGTAGGGTGGGGTCAGGACTGGTAAAAGATGATACCAGGTAGGAGGAGAGGGGAGCTGAGTAGATCGACGGAACAATAAGGAGCAGGCAGTGGAGCATGGTGCCCAGCTTCAAAACATCTGCTGGTGGCATGATTGCCCCTTTAATTCGATCCTTGGTAGTTCGAGATGATGAACCTATGAGATGTTGAATGGAAAATAATCACATGATGAGTCCCATACAATAATCACATTGACTTAGATCGCTTTTTAATAATTTTATTTAGTTTATAAAATAGCGTATATCAAAGAGTTCATTATAATATATTTAATTGATAAGATGTTTGATGATTAGCTGTGTATGGATGGAGATTGATATAATGGTCAATGTGAACATAATTGCAAAGGCCTTTGAAAATCACCTTAAGGCAATTTCAAAAGCCCTGTCCATCATCTTTGAAGCTTGCGAACATTACAATGACGTATTGTATATCCGAACATGATTTCTATGGGATATAAATACATGTACAATGGCGTATTGGAGTTTCCTTGAGTTTATTTTTTCGAAAGTAGTTGCTATCGTGTTTGTCAATGTATATTTATTAAGTATGGCAAAATATTATCATGGTAGCCCACGAATAATAGCTTTAATCAACAATAAAACATAAATACAAGAATAGATAACAATAGAACCATATTAACATTTTCTTATAAGTCTGCTATGCCGTTTGTTGTGAATGTAATATACTCTACAGTGTATATGAATATATCGAACGAGGAAGTATTCGACATTGAAGTGTATTAAAACAAATGTTGTCAGAAAACCTCCCTTTGGCATTATTCCAATAGAATTCCAAGATTCGTTACACCATTAGTAAACAGCACGGCACAGGGCAAAGGTTCAATTTGTTAAATGAATACTAAAAGGGATCATACTTGAACAACTCGAGCAGTGATTTTATAAATTTATAATTTATAAAAGGGAAGAATATAGCTTGTAACGATCACTCACGTAATCACGTAATCACGTTTTGAGTACTTTCGTAGATACAAGCTATCTAATCTACGAAGTCTATGGGTTGTTAGAAAACTTCCCGTTATCACGTTTTAATTACTATACCTCTTCGATGACGTTTGTTGTGAATGTAATGCACTCTACAGTGTATAGAAATATATCGAACGAGGAAGTATTAAAGGTAAAGACCAGTGTTGGAAACGCCCCTCTCTCAAAAGATTGAAATGGAAGCTCTCATTTATACCAATCATGTGAAAGAATATGTTTTGACTAATACGTGATGATACAAATTTTGCCAGGAAAGTCGGGAAACCGCCTACTAATTGATATATTTGGTAAATTATTATATCTATTGGGACCAAATAGATATCGCGCACGTGGTCGCGTAGTCCCATATACATCTTTCTGTGTACAGTGCTTGTAACTTTACCAAGGCTGGGCCAAATTTTTTATCATTTTGATCGATTCCACACGTTTCTTTTCCAACGCAATCGCATGACCAGAACTGGTCTTTATCTTTAATAAAACAAATTTTGTCTAAAAACTTTCCTTTATCATTATTGCAATAGAATAGCAAGTTTCGTTCCACCCTTAGTAAACACTATGGGACAGGGCAAAGGTTCGATTTTTTGATGAATATTGAGCCAGTTCCAAACTTGAAGAACTCGAGCAGTGATAAAGAAGTAAAAAAGGAAAATACGGCTTGTAACGATTACTAACGTAATCACATTATCACGTTTTGAGTACTTTCGTAGACAAAAGCTATCTTATCTACGAAGTGTAGGGTTGACATTTCGTTTTCATACAGGCCGATAAATCACGAATACTCACGCTTTGGCGAGTACGCGACGTGACTCTTTTCTTATGTAACCCTACATTTTACCACTTGAAACAATACAAGAGCTTGTTATTGAGACTAGTCATGACGTATACTTTATATATTTACTATTTTTTAGTTAAAATTTATTCTTGGTTAACGTGAGTTCCTTCGGTGGGTGGGGGAGGAACCTTATAGTCGGATCTCCCTCCACCTTTGCGGAGGGGGTATGGTCTCTGACTTTCAGATTAAGTCGACCTTTATGAAGGCGCCCGAAATTAATTCATTTTGCAGATTTATTTTGTAACTTTTGCAGCTTCGATAAATTTGTCTTTGAGCAGTTTCCAACAATAGTCGATATGTGGTTAAATTCAAAAGAGAGGTTTACAAGAGTTGTATGGGGTATTATGTGTTTTATACGACGAATGCATCCAATAGAACGAGATATTTTAGTACTTATATATTATATATGTTCAGACCACGTCAGTTGTGAGTATTAAAACTCCTAGGTATTTTATAGTTTCGACACACTGTAAGTTATTACCGTTTAATTTAATTGAGAAACGATTGTTTTCCAACTTTCCTTTTGATCCAAAGGACATCACAATGGTTTTCTGAGATTGTATATACATCTTATTCATATCAAACCATTTACATATTATTAAAGTCATTCTGTAAATTTTCGTAAACTTGAGACAAATTATTAGAATCATTAAAACTGACAGTATCGTCAGCATAGAGTGATATCTTGGAATTATTATGACATTTTAAATTATCAATATCATTAATTTATGAACGAAAAATAAAGGGGCCCAGAATTGACCCTTGTGGCACCCCAGATTTAACAGTTAAATACTAAATACAATGATTATCTATAGTAACACAATATTGCATACCAATTAAGTAAGATTTAAACCATTTATACACCTTGTTACTTATGCCATAGAAAATTAATTTATCAAGTATTATTTTATGTGGAATAACGTCAAATTCTTTCCTAAGATCGAAAAATCTTGTTCCAGTAATTCATGACATGAATTATGAATGCGGGAAATTTGGGGGAAAATGCTCTCGGTTGCTTTAAATACAGGACAAATGTGAGGGAGGCAATAAGAAATATTGTTTCGGGGATATGAGGGGTGATTTTAAAAAACATCTTGTCAGAGCGCGTATGGTAATCATATTTCTTTTTAACATTAATATGAATGACATTTAGTAATAAATGCAATAACCTTTGAGTTAGAAAACTCCGCCATTTTGTATAATCTTCATATTCTTTAACACTGCCTTTCATTGTGATGGTAGAAATAGCAAACATGTTACTACACAAAGCTGCTCCGATTCTTTGAAACTAGATGTTTGCCGCATCCCTTTGTGGTACTTAAACATGAAAACTGATATATTAAGTTTTAGAAGTCCAAACTCTGGGAGAATTTTAAGTTTAACAAATAGTGGAAGAGTGGGATTAATTACGAAAGTCTCTCTTTTTTATTAGTCGTATTGCATGTTTTTGTACGTAGAAGTTAATCAATATAGATTGGTCGGTATAAAACATATCTATGTTTAATAAAACACCTATTATTCTTGAAAGCTTGGAAGATATATAGGCAATGTGATACTACTAGTCAAGTGACTGATGAATACGAATGCCTAAAAAAAATAATGACTCAGTTCTGTCAATAACATTATTTTCAATTGTTATCGGGTCAGTGTTTGATGGATTATTTTTCCTTTTAGAATGGAATATGCATACTTTGTTTTCTTAAAATTCAATAATAGCTTGTAACATCTGAACCAGTCGTTTAACATTTGTAATTAAGTGAGCGTAGAGTAGAAGAGCACCTATTGGTTTCGTCAGAATCTATCTTTTTTAAGGTGATCTGCCGCGTAGCGTATCAGAGCACCTATTGGTTTCGTCAGAATCCGCTATACATTTTTTAAATTTCTTTTTGTATGGATTTTCTTCGTTTCATATCTCATGAATGACATGTTTGATGACAATTTTCGTGACACGTGCCATATGCATGATTATTTCCCCCTTTTCTACTTCTTTTTTCTTTCTTTTTCTTTATCCCTCTTCCTTTAATTGTTTTTCTTTTTTTGTTCTTTTAATCAGCCAAGGGGTGCTAGGGGTGCACGGGTTGGCTATGCCCCTGCCTGAATCCGCGTCAGCTGTGCAGACTGTTACGCACAGCGACTGACAATGCTTTGTGTCTGCAAACTATCAGGACATCTACCCAGTACAAGTAGGCCCGCAACAAGATAGTATTCTTTGTTTGGGAGATCATGTTTGGCAACTTTCCCCATATTTTCACATAGTAGACCTAGGCATAATACGAGGTGGGTGTTATTATTTCCTGTTATTTTGAACTCTCATGATCTTTCTTTCCTCATCCAGGAGCAGAGGGCTTCCCCTTTCGTTCTGTATGAATTTTCTTCGCTTTATATCTCTTGAAAGACATGTTTAATGACCATGTCAAAAACATTGGGAACACGAAAGTCACTCTTTATATCAATTGTATATTGCACGATTTTGTAACATATAAAGTTTATCAATTTAGATTCGTGGGTATAAAATATATTAGAGTTTGGATAAAACACCTATACTTATTGAAAGCTTAGAAGATATATTGGCAATGTGATACTTCCAGTCAAGTGACTGATGAATAAGAAAACCTACGAAAATTAATGACACAGTTTTCTCAATAACATTATTTTCAATTCTTATCGGGTCAGTGTTTGATGGAATTTTTTTCTTTTAAGAATAGAATAATACATGTTTGTTTTCTCAAAATTCAAGAATAGCTTTTAACATAATAAGGTGATCTGCCGCGTAGCGTAGCAGAGCTTTTTATCGATTTCGTCAAAATCTATCTTTTTAGGCATTGGCGTAATGAGCAAAAAAAATAGGGGTGCAGAACAAATCCGCATCAGCACCACCAGGTGTGATAATGGGTAATTTTTTTGAGGAGGTGGGGGGAGTGGGGTTGGGGTGGAATACGAATGTTGACGATAATGGTCAAGATGTGGGACTACAACCTACGTGTAGCCAAGGCGTACTGTTTTTTGTTATGTTGATTATTCATGAGGCTAGAGTACTTTGCATCTACCCACTATAACAAATTACTTGATTGCTTACAATAATCAGGGAGGTGAAAGAAAGGAGTGGAAACTCTTGTAATATATTAAAACGCATACGTGAGTTCTAAAGCGTAACAATGGGATGTGCAACATTCCACTTGGCTTTGAAGTTCCATGCTCCGAGCCGCTCTTCCACTGCGGGGAATTTCGGAGGCCAGGCACCAGTTTCACATTTATTACAAAATATTAAATTACTGGCAAAATTTCAGTGTAAATTAGATTCAAGATTCAAGATTCAAGATTCAAGATTCAAGATTCAAGATTTTATTGTCCATATATAATACAGAAATTTGTTTTCTATTGGTGTAACATGTAATATGTGAAACATAAGACAAAAACATGGTGTCGTGTGCTGAAAGCCGAAGGGCGTCAATACTCTATAAAGAAAAAAGTCTATGAGCAGGTACGGTCCTCCGGCCTTCAGCACAAAACATAACAAGACAATTATATGACTTATACATAGCAAGAATTATAAACTTTATATGAGGATTGTATTGGGAATAGTGCATCAAACAATTTTTCAAGTTTAGTAGTCCGCCCTTCCTATAATTTTTGTGCCAGAGTTGGTAAAAGAAAAATTAGTTCCTGACAAAAACTCAATATTTTAGGATAATGCGCTAATTTGTGCACGTTTTAATGTCCCATTATTTAATCCATGATTTACAATCTTCGATAACTTTAAGTCTGCTAATGCGTGTTTTCGCGTGTTTTTTGTATTTTTGCAGTTAGCAAAAAGGATGAAATTACACAAGTTTGTGTTCGCTTGTTCTACTCATTACACATACAACAATTGATGAGAAATCATTGAAAGGAACAGCGAACAGTTGCTGGGATACCATTTCCTGATGTAGGAATTCTAAATGCTGACATTTCATGCGCTCTTTTATCTCACCACCTGGTCAACAGTTGCAGATTAGCGCATAACTTTTCGGCGGCTTGGAGCATGGTGTCAAAGGAAAGCGGCTTGATTCCATTCCTTTCTTTCACCTCCCTGCAATAATGTTCTTCAGGCTTTTAGCAATGAGATGATAAGTTAATATCCCGCCCATTATCCAGGGGCAGTGGAGCGTCTTACAGAGTAGGGGGGGGACCAACAAAAAGGGCACTTTCTGGGAAAAGGGACACATGCAAAGTTAAACCTCAAAGTGAAAATATGCCAGTTTTAGACATTGGTATATACCGCTACGTTGTGATTACATTATCAGGATGAATTCAATGTCTGGTTCTCTCTTTACATTGTCCAAGATACTGCTTAAGCATCATTATTTGCGGTTGGGTGTGATGGTCTGAATATATTCATTTGCGAGCGAGCGAAGTAAGCGAGCAAAAATCTTAAGATTTGTGAGGTCGCAGTGCGAAAAACTACATCTTATATAGAGGGGAAAAAACAATTTTGATGGGGTTTAAAGCACAATCTAATCATGAAAGACTGAAAAGATATTCGAAAGAAACATATTAATATCAAATTTAAATGCGAGCGAGCGTTGGGCGAAATTAATGAAAAAATTGCTCTTAGTTGCCGCTTTGAATTGTGAGCACATTTTATGGGAAGGGAAAATGACACTTATTAGAAAAGAAAAGGAGCACGTGTCAAAGCCAAAAGTGGAATTATCAGGGGTGAAAATGGGGCACTTCTCGCACCTGATAAGGGGCACTCACCAGAGATGAAAAAGGGCACTTATGAGAAAGGAAAAGGGGCACTTATTACAAAGGAGAATTAGGGGCAATTATTAGAAGGAAAATAGCACTAATTAGGAAGGATATGGGGACAGGTAACGGGGGCACTTATCGGAGATGAAAAGGGGCACTTATTACAAAGTTAAAGGGAGCATCTCTCAAATTTGAATAAGGGCACTCACCGGATATGAAAAGGGGCACTGATGAGAATAAAAAGAGGCACTTGTCGAAATATAAGGGACACTTCCTGTTCCTGTAAAGGTGCATTCACCAGAGAAAAACAGGAGCACTTGTGAGAATAGAAAGGGGGCACTTATTACAAAGGAAAATTGGCACTTGTCGGAGGAAAAGGGGCAACTATGAGATTTTAATAGTGGAACTTATCAGAGGTGTGAGTAGGGGCATTTATGAAAAGGGGAGGTGGCTCTTATAAAAAAGGGGGTATTTATCGGGAAAGAGGGCACTTATTAGAAAGAAAAAAAGGAGGGGGGCACGTGTCAACAAAAAGGGGGCACTTATCAGATGTGAGAAGAGGTACTCATCAAAGATAAAAAGGGGCACTTATCTGAAGAGGAAGGGGCACCTTTAAAAAAAGGAAAGGGCACTTGTTAAAGTAAAATAGGCACCTCTCAGATTTGAATAGGGCAATTATCGGAGGTAATTATAATTATAGGTAATTATAAGAGGCACTTATGAGAATGTGGAACGGGCACTTATTTTTAATAAAAAAGGAACGCTTATCTGAGGTAAAAGGGGGCACCTTTCCTATGTAAAAAAGGGGCACTTTAAGTTGTTTTTGCCTGACTATAAATTTAGAAATTTCCAACAAAACAGTATAATTTCCAAAAAAGTGATATGAGAATAAACTCAAGAAAATCATGTCATTTCAGCAACATTCGTAAATCACCGGTATCGAATGAGAAATAAACCATGTCTGAATTGTATTTAGGTGGGGGGACCCTCCCATCAGTACGCCAGTGTCGTAAATCTAAACAAGCAGTCTAGCCTGTTGGTCTCATCGTCAGATTCGATGAAGCCTCGTGGATCTTTTTCTTTTATTCATTTATATTGTTTCTCAAAACTCCACTTCTTTTTGGTACATAACATAGTTTATACAAAACTGCAACATAATTATAACAAAGTTTTTTTATCATTTGATAAACGAACATAAATACAACATAATTCATTGTTCATAATTTCACAATGTAAAGGACCAAAATATATCACAATCACACAATAGGAAAATATGACAGCACTACACAGTGATTCCATTCCTAGAACTAGAACAAGCATTGCTTTTTTTTAAATAAATAGACTGAATACTTAAAAAACAAAAGAGTTTCATACCTCTGAACATATTATTATACAGAATTGAAATTATGAGTTTGTCTACCCTCAAAACCCTTTCCCCTTCCCCCCTCCTCCCTCCTACTTTTGTGGATAGGGAATGCATTCTGGGACAGTTTTCTTTACAATATTGAAATGAATTAAGTTGTTGACTTGGTTCTACCTCTACCTCGCTCTTCCTAAAACTTTCTATTTTTCCCATTTTCTCAGATGTAGGGGAAATTTATTTATCATCTATGCCAAATTCTTTTCCTCCAATTCATCTTCTTTGAAAGTGCGTTTAATTTCATCCATTTATATACATGAACTCTGTTCTCTTCCCATGAAAATCAAACACTTTACCAGAATTAAAAAGTGATTTATCAATTGCTCCTTTTCCAAAGATATCTCCTCCCAATTTAGATTAGGTATGGATATAAAGCCAAATATATAATTACAATCGTTCCATATCAAACGAACTTTTTCACATTAAAAAAACAAAAATGATGATATGTCTCCTTTCCTTTTTGCAGAAGCAACACAAATTAGTTTGGGCAATTCTAAATCGATACAAATGATGATTTGTCTAAATAATTCCATGCAGTGGTTTAAGTAGGAACTCCCTTAATCGGCTATTTATTGTACCTTGTTTTGGTCTCTTAAAAACGTTTTCAATATCTTTATAAGAAAATCCATGTTTATCTTTTATGCTCTCAAAAATATTTGGCATTACTGATTCTGTTTAAGAAATTCTGTGTAGATTTTTCTGGATACAATATCATTTATTGGTATAATATTTCTTCCAGTACAAACGCAATTCCTTGTACATCATGAACCGTATCACAGTATTTTCTCATATGTCTTTTCCAGGTAACTGGAAGTTTTTCATAAATTTCCTGTATTATTTTAAAGTCATTTGTATTCAATCCCAGCTGTTGGAAATATGCAAAAGATCTTAAGCTTTCACTTTGGTCTATAATAGGCTTTATTTTATATATATATTTTTTTTATCTAATAGGTTTTTGTAAAAAATGCAATTCCCTTTACTCGTATGAATTTGTTATTAAAAATTATCTCTTTTTCTTTATATGGTTCCTATAAACAGTTTCTACATCCTCGATTACTAATGAAGCTTTTACATAGGCTTGTTATATGAGTAGAGGGTGGAATTCTTTTTAAAGACCAAATCTCCCATTGAGCCTTTACATGTGTTATGTCTCGATCAGACGGGCAGATCACTTAATTCGTCTCCGTGACAAATTACAAGTCTAGTTAAAATTATTCTTTCTCCATGTAAACTGGGACTTTCTCTCATATATGTATAGGCCTACAATGTACATGTAGGTATGTGCAATGTGAACAACTCTTTTCAAAATTTTACTTTATTTGGTGAATAAAATAACTTGATTAACTTCAGTCTTCTGAACGAAAATACAACAACAACACTTGAGTGACAGGGACAGAAAATAAAATGTTTGATTCTGCGGCCTCCTGATCAAATTCCAATTGGTTCAAAATTACATTTACAACATGAACACACATACAAATGTAAATGTATACTGTCACAATGAGGTCAGTATGGTCTACATGTACATGCAATTATGTGCATATTTGCACAAATAAGCAATAAGGGAACATTCATGGAAACAAAAATTATGAATGCTATTTTCAAAAATCCTGCCTTTTGTATAATTTTGAAGAAAAAACTCTCCTTTTTAATATACTGTGGTATATGACTAAGTGTACATGTAGGACATGTATACACACAAAAAAGGGTTATTTCAAATACCATCGATGACTTGGGCAGAGGCCTCACAAAGGCGATTGAAGTATAACATTTGAATTATTGTGCCTGAACTAGAATAACATTCGACAAAAAATTGCTTGCTTCTGGTCTTACATTATACAAAAGGAATTGCAATCTTTTTCAAACAACTTGAATTGGATGAAACTGAAACTGAAACCACACAATTCACTTTCAAAATCAGGTCACTGAAAAGATGAACAAACTCAGACAAACGCTTTTTTAAAAATGAAACATTCAACGAATGAGATCACTAAATCTAGACCCCTACGTGAACCTCTAATTTGCAAATTGGTCATATAGCAGAATGATAACCTGTGATTAGACTAAGTAACAAGATACAAGATACTGTACACTTAACTCTAGACTAAACTGTAATCATCGGTATTGTCACAGTATAGGCTAAAGATGGCTAGACAAAAAATCCATCTGCTTGGAGGAGTTTATTAACATATGTTGTCTCCTGACCAGAGCTCTCTTCTCCAAGACATGTAGGAGAGGGATTCGGTAAAGCCAGAGGTAGTCGAAATAAGACTAATTTTTCCGTCTAATAGATTGCAAAATATTTTCCTTGACATTCTCTCTGACTAGACCGAAAGCTTCAGCCTCTTATTAGTTATTCCGCTGAGACTACCTCTGGCTCTTCTGACCACCTCTATACAGGGACTGAAATGCGTCATACAGCATAGTGACCCAGTGAGGGGAGGTTTCGCAATACAGTCAGCGTGTGATTGCCAATCTAGAGCAGCTTCAGACCCGGGCTTCAGACGGTCAAACGAGACGGGTAAGTTGAAGGTAATTCCTTATATTCAAGAGTTTTACATTGATTTTCAATGTTATTTTCATATGGACACTACAGAGATTTTCACAGCCTCACAGGCCAAGTACACAGTCATTTGCACATGCCACAGGGCTAGCTGTCACAGGCTCACAGCCATGGCATGCAGGCACGTAGCCAGGGGGTACACACTTCCTCATAGACCCCTCCCCAGGACGTCGATCAATTACATGTATGTGCCCCCAAACATCAAACTCTGGCTACGGCGCTGATGGCATGGCATTTCGATCAACCAACAATAACCTTTTAGTTAGCAATAATTCACGGCATAATTTGCTGAGATTGTCCAGATATAATTTTCACAAGAATGTAACTCTAGAATATTTAATTTATTTAAAGGAAATATTGTGGAGGGCAAATGTTTAAAAGTATCACCTCTGGAAAAATATGTTAATTACGTTTTAAAAATGTATTATTAATTTTGTGATATAAGTATAGTTCATGTGTTTTTCTTTGTATTCAATATAATTATGTGTTTTTATGTAAGTATTATTCAATTGATAAATGATGGAAAAAATCATAAAAAATCAACAACAACAAATCTAGAATATATAAAACTCAGTCGAACTAATCAATTTTCAAAATGTTAAGAATGACAAAAGTTACTTTTTAACCTCTGAAAACAAATGCATATATGTCTGGTCGGATCGGTTGGCCATTGGCCAGCCGAGCTGCCCCCTAATCCTCATCTCACATCACCTCAGCGTCGTTAGATCTGGATCTGGCTTTAGCTTTCACCCTCGCATTATAACCCTACCTTGTCAATCACTCTTAAATCTTGGTTTCGGAATTAAATTTTTACAATTTTAAAGTTCAACCAAGAAGATACCAGCACTTGGTTCAACATAATACTTACCAGTGACGTTATAAAAAATAAACGGCACATCTATAACCAGGCAGAATAATGCCAAAGAAAATGCCAACGTTAGAAAACGTTACCGGTGCAGATATCGCGATCTGGTGGGGCTCGAGCAAGTCCAGATTTGTCCGGTTTTATATATTTTCTATTCTTCTCACGCACCTCCCACACACAGCGCGGTGTCTCCACTCATCGCTCGATCCCCCAAAACAATCGTCGAAAAGAGCAGAATGAGAGGCGCATTTATACTGTCACTAGTTCAGCCTTGAGGGTGTGTTGTTTTCTCAGCTGATTGGGCGCGCGACACGGAAACAGTCCAGGCACGCGCCTCGAGCTCGCGCACAATCCATATGAAGCAAATTACCCACTGGGGGCACTGAGCATGTTGCAGTTTCATTCATATTTCAACAGCCAAAATGTTGTAACGCGCGCAGATCCAGAGAAGTGTAAATATATAAATTTCTTTAAAAAGTGTATCAGACCCTATCATTCAAAATATAACTTCTAAAGTGAAAGGTTCGCTAAAGATTCCCCCGCCCACTCAGTCTTGGGGCGACGGTCCTGGGGGAACTGAGTCTCCCGGATCAGCGCGGATCTAGAAATTTTGGAAAGGGGGCACAATGAAAGATGGACAGAAAGCTTGCGCGGACAGGGGGTGTCTGACGGGGGATGTTAGCCGATAGCCGAAGAAAATTTCAATTTGCAAACTCAACTCACGCGATTTTGTTTATAATTTCTCTAAAGTTGTAAAGAAAACTTTTTAAAATTTTACCAACTGTACTATATCAGAAAATTAGGACTGAATCGTGGCCGGATTCGGAGTTTTCAAAATGTTATGTCATTTGACCCGTCCTTTAGACTTTGTACTCGAAACGCATGCGTTTTCAAACGCAACAGTACTTGCGCGGTACACTGAGTTTTGGTTTGCCGATGTATCGACTATTTTCTGCCGCAAGTCACGCCGCAATCGTTGAGCAGTACGTGCGGTGCGACAACGCATCGCATCGCAATGCTAGTACGAACAGTAGGTCCATGGTATGAACCACAAACTGTAAATACGTAGAACGCTCATCTCTATTCACAATGCACAGATCGACGTGTGGCCGTTATACGCGCTTGGAGATATGCTCGAGTGCACACGCCGCCATTTTGCTTAGTCCTCGGTCTTTTTAGCTAGCAAAGCCCAGCCGACCATATGTACATGACACAGTTTAATGCTTTTTCTGATATTCTTTTCAGGACATTATACCCTCGTCTTAGATGCACTTGAAATTTGAAGTCGGCTTTCTAATATATCAATTAATGGCATGCGTTATCTTCTATATTAGATAGATACAAGTTGAATGTTAGTTCTCTTTCAAGACCAAGATAAAACAAGAAAGTAAACTTGTTTAAATCCTCCTTTAAGATAGGCCTCCTAAACAGCTTCTTTTAATATTATTTTTAGGGGTATTTATTTATAGAGTTTACTGATACAAGATTATTCACGCCCAGAGGGCCAAACCCCCTTCCACGCACACATGCAGGCATGTCATTCTTCAATACACAAACGCTAGCACGTGTTCACTCAATCACCTTCAGATATTTACATACACTGTACATCACAACAACAACATAAGCAAGCATAAAAAACAAACAAACATAAGAAAAAAACAAATATGCAAAGAAGATAGAAATAGGCAAACTACATGTATGGCAAACTGCATTTCGTGCAATCCTGAAATAAAATTTGATAGACATGATGTTATTGTTATCCACTAAGTTCCTATGTTTAATTTTTCCAAAAACACTTTAAGTTCACTGTATCAATAAACTATAATGTAAATATGGTAAAGCGTAACAAATGGCGAAACATTGGCAAGTAATAAGTTAGTACAATTAGTCAGTGCATATTTACTACTACGAGTAATGAATTATGATTACTTGTTACATAAACCGTATAACCTGAGAAATTGCTCACACATGCAGCAAACTCATTACAAACTTACGAACACATTATAACATAAATCTATCAGAATAATATTTCCAGCCAGGTTCAAGTATTTTTTTCTTTGTATTCTTTTGGTTTTGAGATGCTGATCCACAAAGTGTTTCTTCATAAAACAAAACAAATTTGGCATGCCTTATTGATATCGTTTAATAAATAGATGAATATGATGATGGGATTGTAATACAAATTCAGAACTCCTTTATCATTTCAATTACTATTGTTCCTCATCACCCATGGAATATTTGACAAAATCGGATTGTAATCTCACCCATGCATACAAAAAAGTAGAAGGTCATCAGCACCCATCACTATACTGTTTTGTTTTATGATCATCGTACATAAAAGTTTCTGCAACCATCTCTTCATAAAATTCCTCAGGTAACTGTGGCATGAATTGGCACAACAAAGGAAAGTAAAGCATATTACCACAGGAACTCAACTTATACCGTTTCAGTCAACATGCGCTGCTAATTAATTATCTGCATTTATAGATTTCATTTACAAAATAAAAGAAAATGCTGCTGCAAACTTTTCTTTTCACATATCAATTTCCATTTTTCTGGGCGATTGAGACTTAACAGCAAATTAGAACTGTAAAGACTACTTGGCAGTTGAATTATCACACCGATATCAAATTTGATGTGATGAACAATGAAATTGACCTGGTACAGGTAACTGGCTACACTTCATTGGACATAATGTACATTTCTGTGGTATGTACTTTACTTTTGCACAATATCCGGTACAGCAATGCTAAGCTGTTTATGATGGCAGTGGCGTACCCGCGCGGCGGGAGGGGGGTCCATTACAAGCAAAATTGAGAACAATCAGGAAGAAAAGGAGTGATTTTAGAAGAAAATTTAAAAATCTGGCAAAATGGGAACAAAAATTTGACAAAATCGAGAAGGAAATAGGAAGGTATGAACACCGGGAAGTCCGCGGCTTGCCCCGGCTGAAAGGTAGGGTGTATACCCGACGCCACTGGATAATGAGCAGCGTAGTACAAACACTGTAACCCCTACCTAGGATTTTTTTAAAGTTTGTATTCCCCTTTTCTCTTTCTTTCCTTTTTTTTTTTTTTTTTTGGCCGCCAAAAGGGGTTAGTGCACGGGCCAGCTGTGCCCCCCCCCCTGAATCCGCGCGTGTGCCATAACACGCTTTGTAAAAGATACTTATCTCAATCTTTAAATAACAAAAAATGATCTTTTTAACTTTTTTTTCTTCAAAAGAGTATGATTGGGTTTGTTCGGTCAGATTTCTATATAATGTATGTATATATATACACGCGTATATATATGAATGAGAGATGGACTTTCCAATTTTGATCGGAATTTGCCCAAACATTCATTGATCAAACTTTCATTGACCTCTTCCCCTCATTTTTCTGCTTCTATTA
This sequence comes from Mesocentrotus franciscanus, assembly GCA_037976565.1. NCBI lineage: Eukaryota > Metazoa > Echinodermata > Echinoidea > Camarodonta > Strongylocentrotidae > Mesocentrotus > Mesocentrotus franciscanus. The sequence goes on along the minus strand of CP137666.1, from coordinate 1,564,315 downwards.
AAACCAACTTTTTTATATCAGGGTGGACTTCCCGGTGTTAACGTAACGTCCCCTTATTTTTAGGTAATCTGCCGCGTAGCGTAGCCCCGGCCCCCCACTCCAGGGTCGGAGGGACCGCATTCGTGTTCCCAAAATCTCCAGTAAAGGGGTACTTTTCGCGCGAGAAAGTCTGACCCGAGAATTGTAAAAAAAAAGGGGGTGTATTTGACTTTTAACCCGGAGTTTTCTTTAAAAGGGGTGTTTTTACTTTTTCTCTCATTGGATTCCTGAGAAATTAAAAAAAGGGGGTCATAAAATATCTCGAATATCATAGATAGGGGGATACATTGAGCAGTATTCCGGATTTAAGGGGGTCTTCAAGGCAGGAAAAGCCCTGAAAAACCCGCGAAAGGGGGGCTCAGAAATTTTGGCAGTCCTCAGATAGGGGGTGTTTTCAAAGAGAGGGAACAAGCATTCGCGTACACTAAATAACACTGAGTGGGGGGCCGGGAGCGTAGCGGAGCACCTATTGATTTCATTAGAATTTATCTTTTAAGGTGTCTGCCGCGTAGCGTAGCAGAGTACCTATTGATTTCTATAATTTTTCTTCTTTTTTTCTTTTTTGTTTCCTATTCCAACAAAAAGGGCACTTTCGGGGATTGGAACGCGCAACTGCAAAGGGTAACCTCAAAAGCCGATTTTGTTTTTCTTCTTCTTTTTTTAAAACATTGGTATAATTATACACCTACTTCATTTTCAGGGATGGATTTTAAAGAAATTCTCTTTACGTGGTCCAAGATACTGCTTCACCACCATACTTTACAGTTGAGTGTGATGGTCTGAAAAGTGTAATAGTATTGAACCACATTGATTTTGACTTAAATAGGCCTACTTAAACGGAGTATTAATGCTCTTCTTACTCTCGTCATGGTCAAGGAATCCACTCAAGGAAACCAGTCTGCACGCACAGACTCCGATTTAACACTTTACCACAAATCCTAAAGCATTGAGCAGAGTCCAGGTTTGCCAGTCTCTGGCTGCTTCAAATCAGCTAAGTAGAGCCTTTGCACGTATCCGGACACCTACCCATGGACATCAACCCCCGGATAACCACCCCAGTGAACTACCCCCTAGGACAACTACCCCCTAGGGCAACCACCCTCTAGGACGACTACCCCGGGACAACTGCCCCGGACAACTACCCCCAGACAACTACCCCCTAGGACAACTACCCCTAGGACAACTACCCCCTAGGACAACTACCCCCTATGATAGTTGTCTGGGGGGAAGTTGTCCTAGAGGATGGTTGTCGTAGGGGTAGTTGTCCGGGGGTCGTTGTCCAGGGGGGAGTTGTCCTAGGGGGTATTTATCCGGGGGGTAGTTGTCCGGGGGTAGTTTTCCTAGGGGTTAGTTGTCCGGGGGCGTTGTCCGGGGGTAGTTGTCCGGGGGTAATTGTACCGGGGGGAGTCGTCCTAGGGGGTGGTTGCCCTAGGGGATAGTTGTCCTAGGGTGTAGTTGACTGGGGGTGATTATCCGGGGGTGGATGTCCAGGGGGTAGGTGTCCTAGAACCGCCTTTGCAGTATGCCCTCAGTCTTGTCTCACTGTGCAGACACTGTCACGCACAGCGACTGGCAAGGCTTTGTGTCAGCAAACTATCAAGACATCTGCCTAGTACAAGTAGGCCTGCATCAAAGTTAGTATACTTGTATACTAGTATACATGTTTGGGGACTTTCCCCATATTTTCCCAAAGTAGGCCGAGGCCGAATACGAGGTGGGTGTTATTTCCTGTAATTTTGAACTCTCATGATCTTTCCTTCCTCACCCAGGAGCAGAGGTCACCTCAGATGATCTAGGGATCAACAGATTCTACAAAAGTCATAGAGAACTATTAAAAAGGCATAAATTGTATAAAAGAGGTAGAGAGGTAGAGAGGGGGATAGGAGAGGGGAGAGATAAATAGAGAGAGAGAGAGAGAGGGGAGGGGGAGAAGGGGGAGGAGAGGAGAGGGAGAAAGAGAGAACGTGGGTGTGAGAGGGGGTGATAGAAAGAGGGTCAGAGAGAGAGAGATAGAGAGAGGGAGAGAGAGAGAGAAAGAAAGAGTAAGGAAATATTGCCTCTGACAAAGTCTACGTAGTCAGAACAAATTAATATTGGTCGTATTCCTCGAATTTAAATCTTATGATTGTTCCGTTTATTTGGCATCATAAAAAACATTACAAATCATAAATACAGAATAAATAATAGGCCAGGACCTTTAAGAAGCAACGTGTGCTTGTACATGAGGCCCCTATCAAGGTAAACACAAAATTAAATTAAAAAGCGAAATAAATAAATAATACGTACATTAAGAAGGAGAAAGGAAGAAAAGACCGACCATTATCTATCAGCAGGTATCACCCATGTACACTGTTGCTCATAAAGTTGCAATATTTTTGTTTACCCCAATTTATGGAATGATTTTGACAATGATTTTTTCCTAATAGATCTAGATAACAGTTTACATTCTCAGATTTTATTGAATAATAATTTGCAAGTGTTTTTTGCGTGACTGCTTAAGCAACTAGGGGTCCTTCGCCCTTAAGTCATAACTGACAATAATGAGGATCAATGCCTCACAAAAGGGCAATAATAATAGCACATCGACACGGTTTTTATCCTGGGGCCTCACAGTAACGAGGCCATTACTTTGCCACTGAATCACGACTGTACGCAACGGGGCTAGGTAAGGGCAGCCCCACAAATATTTAAAAAAAACAAAGAAAATTCAATAAATTATCAATAATTCAGTGCATTTTTCCCCGGTCCCCAACAGGTCAAATTCCTCTGTGCGGTCATGCATTATAGTTCAAGGCATGGCCACACAGATTTTTTCCGGGGGTAGTATTCCGGGGGTTATTGTCCTTGGGGGGGGGTAGTTTTCCGGGGGTTATTTCCCGGGGGTGATTATCCAGGGGGTAATCGTCCTGATACGCAAAATAATGTTATCAAAACAAATACCCTTTTTTATGTTGACAAATAGCAATGTTCCAGATGTGATTGCCTGAAGTAGTTTTTTACCCCGTTTATTTCACAGAAGAGCATTTAAAACGCCCCTTTTCAGGTGGTTACACATATTTTGTTACTGGCGTACAAGCAAAAAGTATTTGAGATTTTTCGACAGCTTTTAATGAGGCGTCACACCCTTATCCCCTGTAGCGACACCCCTCTTCTGTCATGCTTGGTTTTCTCTTTACATTCAATGTGAATATTATTTCAAATGAGTGTGTGCTCTGAAACCACAGGTATGCTACATCAAAGGGACGCTGTATTCAATACACTTTAAAAGGTGTGTTCAAAATAGTTTCCCTCTGGACATGATAAATCTTTCTGATATAGGCCTAGTTCTTTTCCTATTACAAAACTATCTGGTGAAAACATATTACAATGTTATTATTTGGGTCCTACCGCTATACACCGGGATGAAGAAAAACAATGTAGATATCAACTCTCGTTGGAATGAAAGGTTATAGCCAAATGTACTAACTTTTTGAAAATGGATTCACATGTTTGAATTAATTATATCCCTACAATGATAAAAACCTTTTTAAAATAAGAAAGGCAGATGGAAATCAACGTGTGGATCTATACATATTTTTTTCTATAAAAGAGCTATCGATAATAGCGACGTGTTGAAATTTGCTTCTGTTTCTAAGGTATGAAAGCAATGATTTAGAATCCAAACTTGCACTTTGCTATGTCACGTCTAAATTTTCCCTAAGGTTTTATATAATCATACACATTTTTATTTCACTCATTTCAATAAAAAAAGCGACCCGTCAATCGTACAACACAGCAAATTTATTTCAGCACCAATCAGTACATTATACAATCATTATGTTGTAACAAAAAAAATACTGCATATACAATGATCACAATACGCTAAATGTACTTTAGAGATTACCAATCGCCTAAAAAAATAGTCTGTGTGTAAGTAGAATGTACAAATCATACTAAAAAAACTTTAAGTGGCATTCTATAGGTACATATCTACAGTTCAGGAGTATGACAAAAATAAAGGATAACAAAATCCCTACATAAAGGGCGCACACAGATCCTCAGTATGATCGAATCTCTTTGCCTCAGTCAGACTTTGGTTCCGTGTGCGCTCTCTTCTTTGCGAGTGTGTACGCGTGCGTTAAATTAACTCAAGTTCACATTCAAGTTTATTTATTTTTCCACATAATTTTTTGTTTTTTCATTTTTGTTCTTCATTTACATAATATAATCCCTTTTCTTGTACACCCTTTATCAGTAAACTACAAAAATACAAGCATTTGGTTTCTAAATAGTATAACCATGATAATAGTAAAGCCTACAAGTCAAGTACAAACGTTTCATCATTCATTGTGTAAAGCATAGTGGAGGGGCCCACAGTAACGCGAAGCTTGTTGGGGGCCGACCCGAAGTAGATGGGAGGAAGAAGGAATTAAAGAAGGAAAGGGGAAAGGAAGCTAAGGGAAGGGGGACTGGCAAGGGGGAAGTGGAGAACATTACAAGATAAAAACAAACATTATCAAAAGAACGGGGACACATGGATATAAGACAAGACAATAAAGGATGGATAAAATAGTTGTAGGAGATCTATATTATTGCAGTGGTAAGTTTCCAATACTACGTCATGGCATGGAATACAGAAATATATATATATATGGACCATTACATAATTATGAGTGTATACATGCAAGATATCACAAGCGTATCGAATGCTTCAACATATAAAGGAGATGAAGGTTTTGGCTGTGTGTTACAAATCATATTATGCTCTTGAAAGAAACATCCTTAGTTTTCTTTTAAATACATATACACTTTTAGATCAAAACGTTTTACAGTGCAATATCTTTTTTATATAAAAGGACAATTTAAAGCTAATTGTTAGTTTACAGTATAGCGGCTAGCCACATGTAACCCCTTACACCAACGGCTGATGGCAGCCCCAGAACCCCTACTACAGCATCACCTACAACGCTCAATGCGCCCTCCTGCAGCACCCGAACATTTTATGACAAGTAAGCAGATCAAACAACAACAACAAACATTCTAAAGTTACATAATCAATAAAAATATAGTTTACCCACCATACCAAAATATCTTATTTACTTCACGGCTACTTAAAAGTCTTGGATTTGGGAAAGATTGCATCCTTGCAGGCATACCTTCCCTTTCGCCACTTGTCTGATAAACAAATAATCACATATATGTACATTATTTCAAATTGTAAGGGTCAATCAAGATACAAAATTCTACAAAGATGACTCCATTAATGAACAAGTATTTCTAATCCCCAGTATTATAAGGAAATATCGAACTTCTTTAAAGGAAAATGAAACCTTACAAACATTAGATGATAATCTTGTTCTAAATTGTCAGCCATTTATAACAAAATCTTGAAATTATTTGTATGTTATTATCTAGAAAGGAAAACGAAAGAGAACATCTCAAAAGTTGCACGTTTGCTTGCTAGCCATTCTCCTTCGGGGGTCGCCATTTTGATTAAATTAGTGATATGAGATTAGTAGGTCTAGTGAGGTACCCACTGACCTGTATTTTACCTTCAATGTAGGACACTCACCTGTGAAATACAGCCATACCAATGGTTTCTTAAGAATAGAATATTGACAATGCTAAATATATTACTCATTGCGGATGTAGTATCGAAAATAATATCGCTAGTGATATTCATATGTCTCGCAATGTATGGTCAATAGGGGATCTAAAAGATCACGACGTTTCGTGCGCCGCTGCAACACTTCGTCAGGTGATAAAATCTAATGTAAGCAAGCGTGTTTTATACTCTACAGAAGGACCGGCGGTCAATTAATTCGGTCTATAATTGGAACAATAACGCACAAGGCCTGTTGGCTGACGCACACGGAGCTCAACCAATCAGCAGGCCGCTGGCTCGGCTCGCCTGCTGGGCGGAAACAATGGCGTGCTCAACCAATCAACGGGCCGCTGGCTCGGCCCGCCTGCTGATTGGAATCGACCGGTGCTGGCCGGCTGGACGTGGAGTTTCATGGCGGCGTATCGTACGCATCCTAAATTCGGGGATATCGATCCCGTTATCTCTGTTGAAATTAGGGTTGATTGAGTGGACGAGAACGGCGTGAACGTCCACTGATCATGCGTTTCCATGGCAAGCCGTTTTAACATTTATTCCTATTTCTTGATATCAAGAATTGGATTCTTGATATCGAGAAATGATCTTTCTGTTGTTAAGCAATGGCAATTCTTGATATCAAGACATAATTTTCTGTTGTAAAGCAGTGGTAATTCTTGATATCAAGAAATAGGAATAAATGTTAAAACGGCTTGCCATATACACGCATGATCAGTGGACGTTCACGCCGTTCTCGTCCACTCAATCTAAGAGTCCCTAATATTGGGATGGAGACGGATATTGATAGCTTCTTTTACCCTCCGTGTGTACCAATGCCGTCCTCAAGAACCGCCGGTCCTCCCGTAGAGTATAAAACACGCTTGCTTACATTAGATTTTATCACCTGACGAAGTGTTGCAGCGGCGCACGAAACGTCGTGATCTTTTAGATCCCTTATTGACCATACATTGCGAAACAAACGAATATCACTAGCGATATTATTTTCGAGAATGTTGATAATTTGTCATTATTGTGACAAGATATTTGGTTCAGCCATTTCGTACAGTTGAGCAGTTGAGCGGTTTCTTTTGTTAAGCAACATTTGGCATACATAAGTTGTTACTTGGTCAGATAAAGCTCAGTCCGTTATTTAAAAGAGTGACATACACAGAAATCACCCGTTTGAGAAGCTGCAGTAACAAGATTGTTGCCCTTTGAATCAATGGCTTTGGTTGCAAAATAGCCATTTAAAATACAGCACCATTTCGCTTCTGTGCAGGTCAATGGATATGTACTACTCTGACATCACTATTTAAATCAAGATGGCGACCCCCATGGGAGAATTGTCATAAAGAAAACTGCAAACTTTGGAGATACAGGATTCCTTGCTAAAGCCAAAGTCACACTAGGCGTACGACTAGTTGCCGACTTCTGACAACCAAAATTAGCTGCTTCTATAGACAACCAATTTTCAGGAATGTCTAGTGGGCGATCAGTTTCCGTTCGTTTGTGAGGCAGTTGCCGATCGGTTGCGGAATGTTGTATGAAAAGTGTATGATCATCAAAGATTTTCGTAAACTAATTTGCGACCGCTCGTGAAAGTATCGGCGAATGTTTGGCATTTTTTCAAATATTGATCGGCGATAACAAATATCTTGTCGGATATCAATGGCCGATGTTCTCACGACGGTTAACAAGCATAGGAAACTTTATTAGCTTATGCATTTGTTTTTAAATGAGGTGTTGTTTCATTTATGTTATTTCTCTCTGTGAGTTTTTAACTGTTCTTTAAAAGAATAGGTAGGGTGCATTGAAGCCGTTTATTATAATTTGATAATTGAAAATTATGACCATTGTTATGGAAAATAGATAGGGGGTAGTGCTAAAAGGTTAATTCTGTGTCTCATTTCGGCCATTTTACCTCCCGCGGGAATTCACACAATTACATGTTTTCGTGGTGTATATTCCCCCCAATGCCGAAGCAGGTATTGCTGCTACCCTGATACAGGCGAAGGTTAATGAGATGGAGGACCAGGCCCCTGACTCCCCAAAGTTTGTCTAGGGGATTTCGACCATTCGACCATTATGCCCCATTTTCACCGGCATATCGACAGACCCACACGAGGTGGAAATATTCTAATTCGCCAATCTGAGAACTATCGCCTACCGATGGAAAACAAAGAAAAACCTTTTCACGACCAGTTTGGTTGGCAGCAGCAGCGTAAACCTCCAGCCCACCAAAAATACTCTGGAGACTGCTCCCCCGTTTCTTTACGACCTCTGACAACTAACTCTCGACCAGTGGTTGTCGGGAGTCGGCGACCGGTCGTTACTCCAGTGTGACATAAGCTTAAATGTATAGACCAGTTTTGGAAACGCCCCCCTCTCCAAAAATGAAATGGAAGCCCTTATTACCAATCATGTGAAAGAATATGTTTTGACTAATACGTGATGATACACATTTTGCCGGGGAACCGCCTACTAATTGATATATTTGGTAAATTATCATATCGATCCGGTCTGGATAGATATCGCGTAGCCCCATATACATGTACATTTTCTGTGTACAGTGCTTGTAACTTTACCAAGACTGGGCCAAATTTCTTATCATTTTGATGATTCCAGTACACACCAATACTTATATGCTAGATGGTCAACCTTTTCTGATCGATTCCACAACGTTTCTTTCACAATGCAATCGCATGACCAGAACTGGTCTATACGTTTAAGCAAATACGATATCCCCCCCCCCTTTTTTTTTAATGCGGTTGTCAAATTCCAACAAGATTATAAGCTTGTGTTTGTTTGTTTTCATTTTCCGTCAATTAAATCAAGTCTGAAATTATCAAGCATATCTACCTCTAGTATATATATTTATGAACAGTAGAGCATCATATAACTTTTTCGTACCTCCTTTCAACATTTCTCCAGGGCTAGTGGCTATGTTGCCCATCGCATTTCTTTTTCGACCCAAGTGTACATGAAGGTCAAAATTGTCCGGTCTGAAAAAGATCTTGGTTTAAAACAAGATCACATATACAGTTTTAAAAATCATCATGAACATAAATCACTGAATCAACATTTTTTGCATGAAACACATCACTAATGATTAATGTCAAGCTAGTTATCATAATTATTCAAATCATTTTATAGTAGAGCTTCCGAAAATCTTCCAAGGGAGTACAAATCCTTTTATCTTCTCTTTCATCATCTTCTCTTGATGCGGCATTTATCTGAACCCCACAAATAGAGCAAACTACATTTATACACTGTTGTCTATATTAGCTATCAGTCCAGTTTTGGTCTACTGCCTTATGTTTTATTAGAGAGCGACAGCTAATGGAGCCAACGGCCTAAGGAACCGAAATATCCACAGCTCGGGCCGTCTGTCCCATGTCTTCTGTCCACTTCTCTGAGGGCTCACTAGACTGGCGGTCTCATAGGCTGTCGGTCTACTGGGAATTCCTGGATCTACTTGAAAAGGTTTTCAACATCGCTCTTGGTAAGGTTGTAAAGGTGCATCATGTTCGAAAGATGACTGAACTGGTCCTTGAACTCCTGTACATTAATGAAAGCAGACAAATTAAAATGGACAATCAATTCAGAATTCCATACATTCATTCCGTTTTGCTTAAAGTCCCATGTGTGTCAAATGTAATGGAAATCCCTTTAAGTTCAAAAGATTGAGTTAAGAAGAAAAAAAGGATTACACTGACTTTATACGTTTTCATATTCAGAAAGACGTTCAGCGTAGAGGTGTCGTGGTCGAGGGGATATGTCACCGGACTGTGGTTCGAGTCCCGCCGTGGCACTAATGTCCTTTGGCAAGACATTAATCTACATTTTCCACACTCGACCCAGGTGAGGTAAATCGGTACCTGGCAGGAATTAATTCCTCGAAATGCTAGAGCTCCGAAATGGCAGCCATGCTAAAGCCGGGGTAATCATTTCCAAAGCTCCTTGGAAGCGCATAGTGACGTTATAAAGTGATATGCGCTATACAAGAACCTATTATTATTATTATTATGACTATTATCATGCAGATAAATGATGGGCCATTCGGGCATTGTACGCTACATGACATTTATCAATTTATTTTATCCAGAAATTGAAATCTCTTGATATGACTAATGGTTCGTTCTGGTATCAATAACATTATTAGACAGTCAAATCAAGATATTTGTAATTCGTTGATGAAATTATTGAAAGAAAGGACATATGTCATACATGACACATTTCACGGGATAGCCTTGATATATCATTGTTTTGCATACCTTTGAGATGTTTGAGCAGGCTCCATTCAGTTTTATTGGACGAAGCTTTGGCTGATTTGCTATCTCATTACAGTAATCCGTTACCATTTTTCTCTGCAAGGGATGTTCGTTGTAGTAAGGCAGATGATCTGACTCACCCTGAATTGAATACAAAAACGGTGGTTATCATACGTGTACAATATTTATCTTGTATCGTTATTGTCATCTAAAATCTCCTAACATCAAAAGTAATAATCAAGTTAGTTTCCATTTGATTAATGGAACCATTTTACAATTTTTTTGATTTTTTAACTCAACTGAAATTCCTACTGAAATCTTTTTTAATTAATCGATACGTGTATGTATAATTTCCTGTTCTTTTTTCTTTTTACAAGTACATAATCTTCTAACCTGTCCCCTTTACACTTCAATTCAATACCTAAATTGTATGACGTAATCGGTATTAAAGGTCTTGACGACATAGGATTTTACTTTTCTTTTCTCGTTTGACAGTCTTAATTCCTTTGTTGACATCAAAAGGTAACTGTGGAATGAAAAATAACAATCTACTGGGGATGAATTTTGTGTAGTTATGCTCTAACGTGCTATATTTAGTGAAAACATTGTCACCTGTCTCAGGTAAACGGTCCTGGTCGCATGATTGAGAGCATCAGCAAGAATGTTTACACATCTATCAGCTGTTTCTGATCTCGGCATCTCAAACAACGATGGTAGGTTGGTAAGCACTGAACGCCAGAAATTTGACAAGCTATCGAAGGAGGAATTAAAAAATGATACGTGCACTAAAAGAAAGGGCTTAACATACAATATCTACATACACGAATCAATAAAGGGTAAAATTTGCATCCTAAATCATTGTAAATTTTTTTATTTTATTGTTCAGCTTTTATATCATTTACATCTAGCATCCTTGAATATGCAGATATGCTTCTCTTTGAGGTTCTTTATTTTTACATCCAACATCCTTAAAAGTGCAAAATTTGCTTCTCTTTAGGGTTCGCTTTTTACATCATTTGCTCGTGTTTAAGGTTCTTTTTGACATCCAACATCCTCGAAAGTGCACATTTTCTTCTCTCAAGGTTCAATGTTTCACCCAACTCATCCAAGGTGCAATTGTGCACATTTTGAGGCTCAGATATGCACCCTTTTGTTGGGTTGCTGAAAACGTATGTTTAGTGGTGCGTTCTAAACCTTTATCTCTTAGAAATGACACAAACGCAATATACAGAGGAATTGTCATTATAACACAATCGATATATTAGACACAATAATTAGTGGGTATGATAAGTACAATATTGCGAACTTTAATAGTAATTTAGTAGTCATAGTAAAGTAAATATCATAAAGTGGATTTTTTTTTTAAACAACGAAATTTAGCGAAACATATCACAATCGAAAGATTATTTGCCATGTATGTCAAATTTATAAATGGGAATTGCATTAACCCTACTCACCAATTTTTCTTCCAATTTTCCGCGTAGGCTTCTCCATACTTCACAGCAAGTTCATCAAACGTATCAAAGACATGTTTGATTGGTAGAGGTACTTTCGCTGGCATCTTGAACATTACGTCGAAGATACCATCCACATATGGGCCGATCGACGCCTTAATTGTAAAAGAGATTGAGTTTGATCAGCGTATATTGACCCATGTGGATAAAATAAATTCTATCTGAAACTGGTGATCAAGTACATTGGAACATAAACACCACGTTGAGGTTTATATAAATCTTAAACCCAGATGAAATTGTACTACATGAATATGCAAGCCGGCTAAAATAAAACAAGGAAAGAGTGACTTTTATTTCTTGTGAGCCTGTGCATGAAACAAATCGAACGAAAAGTTAACATTCGATAAAAATTACCAAAGGGTGAATGTACAAAAAGCTTTCCAACATTAAGGATGGCTAAGACAATCAGCTTCATCTGTCTTCGCGAATTTTCAGTTCATTATTTCCCTTATCATACTTAGCCTATGAGTAAGAATGGAATACAGTAACTGTAATGTCGAGGATTTCTCTTTATTGATATCACGACTCACTTTCATTGTCAGCATTTGAGGAAATGCTAGATTTCGATCAAGGTCTGCTTTCTTCTGTTGGATGTGGTCAGGCATAGTACTTGTCTTCATCTTAGATTGTTCAAGATCCTGCACAAAAATAAGCGTTTATGTATTTTCTTTGTATCGTTCTCTCTCTCTCTCTCTCATTACTCATTACAGACCTACTTATCAGATGACCTATCCACACGATCCCTCGATCGCATAGACTTTCAAAAAATAAAAATGAGGAGTTTCTATATTCGTGTGCATCAATCGTTTAAATGTGCGAACATTACAATGTGACCTTTTGTAATCCATAGATAACCCCTAAGGAATATACAAATAGGACAGTAATATTCTCCTTGGGTTGATTTTCAAAAGTTGTTTTTCTTGTTTATTTATCTTTAGAAAATCAATGTCGGAAGATCATTGGACAATGTTATATATAAGGGTGATGCCATTATCAAATTTACAAAGTCTCTTTTCCATATTATGAGTACATTTCGATCCTGTTCTATAGGTCTTTTTTTCTTCATATCAAGACATATATTTAAAAAATATTGATAATTACCTTCTCGGTATGTACAAATGTTAAACAATTCCTGTTTATTCATGAGAGTAAAGATTGATTTTAAGAAAAGAACAAAGCTAGCATAAATCTTCTTTAATGGTTGTAATAACATAGAATTCATCGATCAACTGAAAGTATCATACCTTCAGATGAATGATCTTTGAACATTGTTGCGGAAGGTGCGAATCGAAGAGATCTTCCACGGTCTCGTACATTAAGGATACATCTAAATATGGATGAAAAAAATAAATATTGCTCTCCTCCCTGCCATTCTATCTCCTTTGTACCTCTTGCCATATATTCACGAATTAGCCGGCTCAATCCATTTATTACTGTTTCATCTTCATAATTATAAACACTAAATAAGAAGAAATTAAGAAGGAATTAAAAATAATCGAATCTTAAAGAAAATGAAACTGATTATTGGATGTCAAAACTATTTTCATTTTGAACATGATTTTTTTTAAATTACAGATATTTGAGACATGCATCTTCTAAAGAAGCCAAAGATTTCTTACACTTGTCTGAAGCAACTTCCTTCAGATCTAGAGCTTGATATCGATCACCTTCTCCATGCTGCTTTGGTATCAGTGCTACACGACGTCCATTTTGAATCTTAAAGCATGAAAGTCACCAAACGGAATAATGCAATGAAGTGTGCTTATTTAAGAATTATGAACCATCTGCACAATCATGTCCTAGTATATCGGGTACTAGAAACGATTTCTTTCTAATAGATTTCTAAAGTATATCGTAAACCGTGGATCACTTTTATTTTACACTTTTTTTTCTTCTTTTCAATTCTCATTTATTTCATTCTCGGTTAAAAATTACATTGATACAAAAGATACAAAATAATTCATAAACATATTTAGAAAATGAAATGGGGAAGTACATAAATAAAGCCCATAGGCCTTGTACAAGCGTAGTTCCCAAAGCATTCATAGCATAATGTAAAGCAAAGATAACAAACAAAAACAACAACAAAAACAACAAAAAACACATTAATAAAAAAATTTAAAAAAACATATAACACAAATATAAACAAAAGATAAATAACTATACATATTTGAGATAAAGAAACTGCTTCAACTTTTTTTGGAAAGAATTAACTGACTTGCATTCAGAGATAGCTTTGGGAATGGAGTTCCAAATCACCTTCATGCTTCTCTTATATTGTCAGTACGTTAATATTCGAGTATCTAGATATTCTAAATCTGAATTTGTACAATTCAAAGTACTGAACCCACAGACACAATGTTAATAAACATTGACTTACCTCGTAGCTATTCATCGTATTCGCCGTTGTTTTTCCCTGAGCTTCAGACGTCTCATGAAGCAGAATGGATTGTTTATTAGTTTGAACCAACACTGTGAAATGATGAGAGAATTCAAGAATAACTCAGAATATAATCAATATATAATCATGGGAGTGATAATATATAGTTTATATGTACACATTTTATGCAAGTTTATGTTGGTAATTATAATTCAATGGAATATGATTCATTAAATGGAATATATATAATATTCATGTTTATGAACATATTGAAGTATATGTGCTTTCATTAATTGCATGTTTTTATCATTGTTGTATACGATCTTTCTCAACTCAGCTACTGGCTGGGAAATTCCACCCAATTGTAGTTCTTCATGATTTTACAAACGTGATTGAATAGGCTGTGTTGTTACGAGCTCATATGAGGAGAACACTATGCGTTTAAGTATCTATGAAGAATGGTTAGGATGGGTGTGTGTGTATGTGTGTGGGTGTGTATGTGTGTATGCAATCTGAAGGAAACACAAAACACTTATGTACATGTAGTCCTCTTTTTTCCATCTGTTAGCTTGAGATGATATTCATTATATTCTCACCGAGGTCTACTGCATCCACGTCTCTGGGTAGCAAACAATAGCCCCTTCTCCACGCAGAATCTAGAACTTTCTTTTTGACCTGTTTGACGCTGTCAACATCCAGGACATTCACATGAAGATAAACCTGACCGTCTTCATCTACAACATCTAGAGCCTTCATAAAACAAAATGTTTATTCAATGGATGAGAAAAATAATACAAAGAATGAGATTGCAAAGACTTTCGAAAAATCAACCTGAGGCAATTTCAATATCCATGTCCATCACCTATTGAAAAAACGCGAACATTATTGCAATGATGTATTACGTAATCCAACGTTATTTCTACGGGATACATAAAAAGGTATCGAAATTGCACTTTAGTTGGTTTCTCGAAAGTATTCGAGATCGTGGTGAAGATATTTTAGATATACAGGAAGAATATTATTTAACCCCATCTTAATAATTAACTTTTTTACAGATAGAATATATACATATACCTGTGTATTCAATTATATTCTTATATTTATACGCAAGGGGTTTACGTCCAGGAAAGTTTTCAAATGTGAACACAAATATAAAGACACGGAAATAGGAATCACACACAATTGAGTTTACTTTGCATAAACCGTTTAGCATAGTGGCAATATGATTTGACATAATCATAGCTTCATGATTTTAATGCAAATATAACATTTCAAGGCGAAGCCGGACATTACATGTACTTACGAGAGAATGAAATTCCACCGTCTGGTCAAATAGTTTTTTGTACTCTAGCGTATAGTATGCTTCCCCTGACCCTTCGTCTATAGGACCCTTCTCAGCCTGGGTCTTTATTGCTTGATACAACATGTACAGTGGGTAGAAGGCGTACACCTGTAGTATAACAAACAAATTATATATTGAGACATTGTGAATGATGCGCAATTCAGCCTCTGGCTGCAAAGCATTGTCAAAAATAAAATCATTATAGACTTTAACTGAAATTCAATACGCGTATATTACGTAATTTAAAAAAAAAATTATATGGGATACACAAAAAATATCAAAATTATGAATTTATTATGAAGGCACCAGAAAACTGTTCAGTACATGGGAAGAAGATAGTGAAGTCGTATGGAAAAGGTAAGGATACTTGTACAAGATTAGGATGAAGCTAGACTTAGAATGAACTTTAATACAAGACTAATAAAAATACCCCCCCCCCATATTATAAAAAACAAAATCCGAGAAATCGTAGTAAGATCTTAATTTCATGAAAAATATTATAAATATTACCTTCAAGTAAGTGAACATGAACAAGGTAAACCAGCTGCTGACCAGTTTTTCTGCGATTGTTTCCGTGCTGAACACGTGAATAAAAATTATAAGAATATTATATACAAGTTTATTAAAGATATACTTTTTCGGAAGTTACATATGTGCTATATGATTGTCAGTGGCAACATTTCAGACGACCATGAAATTTCAATGTGTGGAAAAATCAAAATTTATCATTATATATATTTAATTGGTGTACTATTCAGTAACAAACAATATCAATGTGTTTTAGCGCACAATACCGCCACTTTCTAAATTCAGTACACAAAAGTAAGCCTATTATTCTTGTTCAATCCGGCTCCCCGCCTTCATGACAAGCCTAGTGCGCTAATATCCTATTCAATATTGTGAGAAGTCGGGAATGTACTTTATAAGACGCATTCAGAACCATAAGGAACAAGTGCTATCTCTAAATAAGTATTATAGAGATGCATTTAAAACGTTACTTGGTGAATAATGTGTCCATCTCTCTACTGGATCCGGATGCCATTCTGATTTCATCTTCAACAAGTGACATTACGACGCTGAAAAGAAAATGAAATGAAAGAGTTGCCGTAAGGTCACACTTTAATCTCGAATCAAGAATGCCGGTGCGTAAAAAATTATTAGCTTTCATGTTTGGCTATATGCTTGTAATTTAGTACATTATATATGTATATATTATTATTGCTAACATTTAAACAAAAATGCAAATTAAGTTCATTTAAGCCCTCTAAAGTCCCTTTGGATAATCTGATTCTCCGCGAGAACATTTCAATATATAAATATATAAATATACAGAATCTTGAGTTTCACTCTAATCATTTCGACATTTTCACTATATCTATCTTTTACAGAGAGTATTGGTGTATCCTACAAAATTGTAGTGCACATTGATCTATTCTTTCGATTAATGGAAAGAAATATTCGCCTCTGGTCGAATGTTTAACATCATCATTATTATTATAATTACTTAATTCGACATTTCAACATACAAAATAAATGTCAACAATATAGTACACCATAAAGAAAAGGAATTAATGGATGTTGACCGTACATGGCCAGGTTGCCTGGGAAATGAAAAAAAAGTAAAACTAATTACATCAACCGGTCATCCCATTTGTCCTATGTCAGATCCCCGTTAGTTCTATCCTAGGCTACCAAGTCTACGCTCTGCCCCACAGCACTTTCCCCTCTCTCCGCCAATCTGTCCTTCCTCTATTCTGTTCCAAGAACCCACATGTCTTTGGTACCCGTCAGTCCTTTACCCGACAGTCCAATGCCCTGTCGGTCCTTCGCCCCGTAAGTTATTTTACTTCTTCAAAATCATATAATTTTACATTATAACATGTGTGATGTTTGGAAAGCATCAAAATATTCGGCAAACCGTGGATGGAATTATTGGGTTTATCGGCACTGAACTTATAATAAAATGAAATCGTATTTTATTCGTTTTTACAGACAATATATGATGAGTAAAACGACTAAAAATGTTATTGCACTTCATCTTTGAGCTACAGTGAAAAAAGGGGTATATACATATTATATATATATATATATAAATATATGTATGTACTTTAGGAATATATAACTACTGACTTACTCTGTAAAATGGATCGATTTTCCCTCGCTGACAAATGTGATTGCCAAAAGAGAGGCGATGATTTCCCTAAGAGGTGGAAAATGAAAGCCATTTTGCCAGTTAAGTTTGCATCGTGGCATGAATGCAATAAAGATGCTCTACGTCACGAGTTTTTGCAGCGAGAGAGTGTACAAAACTGCATAACCATTTATAAGTAAATTCATAATCAATTGATAATAGTCCTTTGGCAATTAACACATCTACATTTTCCCTTCTCCACCCAGGTGTAAATAATATGGATACCGGTAGCAATGAATTCCTTGAATGCTATGAGCACCGAAAACGGTAGCCTCACAGAGTCGGCGCACAGTGGGCCAGGAAGGAACCAAAGTGCGCCAAAACGCATTTTTGGTGATTTTTTTTGGTTTTTTTTTGTTCTTGCCCAGTTGAAAGATATTACATTGTCACGCGCCCCCACGCGCCGTAATTTATAACCGCGAATCCTTCATGATTCAGCCGCGGACCAAAATAAACACATTTTTCGGGGCAATGTTGCAAGGAAAATCGGCTCTAACATAATAACGGGCAGAATCGGGCAGCCAAATCTGGTATCAACTTAAGGCTTAGACATCAGAGAAAATGTTGGTAATAAAATTAAAGCGGAAATCCCTGAAAAAACTGGAAATCCAAACATTTCCTCCGGATTTATTTAAAACATGGATAATTAGTCCATTTTTCAGTGAATTACCCTATAATATATTATGAAGATTGTGTTTCTATCCACTTTTAACCCATTCATGCAGTGAAATGAACTATCAGGAATGTGCGAGAGAAATTTCATATCAATAACTTAAAAACTTCATGTTATATTGAAAGATTTATAAAAAAAAGTCACTTTTGCACTAAAACTGTGAATATGTAAGATTTTGTTGTTTGAAGGAGTAAATTTATACCCTTATTGTGCATACCGGAATTAAATATTTTACTGAGGTATTTTGCAATGTACTATCTTTCAACTGGGCAAGAAAAAAATAAATAAATAAATCACAAAAAATTAGTTTTGGCGCACTTTGGTTACTCCCTGGCCCACTGTGCGGCGGCTTGAGCACTTTGCGTGGTGACTATGTATGTATAGTTTTATCATTAACATAAATCATACTTATTACTGTTTAAGATTATGACCGAATGATATCGATTCAAATAACTGTATTGTTATTATTTTTTTTTAATTATTATTTATATTGTGGGGTTTTTTGGTGGGGGGTTAAAGTCCTTTAAAATACCTTTCACGACCACGTCCTTCTTTCTTCCTCTCTAGTTGTCTGATGAAGTCTATCAAAACTTCCTTCTTCTTTAGCATACGGTAGAAGGATATCGCCGAGTATTCCATACAGTCTTCCATGTACTACAAGTAAATATTTCAGGATAGACATAAGATCTTGATGGTGCACAAGTAATAATACTCAACAATGATTTTTATGCAAATCAATTATATGCTTTTCGTCATCGTCTCAATGACTGTAACCGAATGTAAAAAAACTAAACCTAATCGAAATGTGATTTGTCGTGAAGAACAAATCACATTTGTTTTCAACTAGTGCTGTTTTATTATCCAATCATGCTCATATTTTATTGAGAATTCGTAGTTTGAAAGTTACATATGCAATAATTATTTTCATGATATTAACAACATGATGTAGACTTTTCGGAATAATTATTCCATCATCTGAAATGTTTTATTACCATATCCTGATATTATCTGTATTACCTCAGGGTCCGTTGTTTCTGGGTGAACACCAAGCCCTTTAAACAACATCATTGTCACACAGTGGACGTCTCCTCTAAATGGAACCCCTTGCTTCTGTGTTCTGTCGTCAGCTTCGGATACATCCAAGCTCGTGTTACCAACTAACAGCAAACATGAAAGATAATTTACTGTAATCAATGAGCATTTCATATACTTTATATTTAATCAAGGGTTCTAGGACACCTACCTCCTGGACAACCATCCCCAGGATAACCACCCTCTAGGACAACTACCCCCTAGGACAACTACCCCCTAGGGAAACCACTCTCTAGGACGACTATCCCCTGGACAACTACCCCCGGACAACTACCCCCCGGCAACTACCACCTAGGACAACTACCCCCTAGGACAACTACCCCCGGACAACTAACCCCAGACAACTACCCTCTAGGACAACTACCCCCGGACAATTACCCCCAGACAACTACCCCATACGACAACCATCCTCTAGGACAACTACCTCCATACAACTATCCTAGGGGGTAGTTGTCTGGGGGTAGTTGTCCGGGGGTAGTTTTCCTAGGGGTTATTGGTCTAGGGGTAGTTGTCCGGGGGTAGTTGTCCGGGGGTAGTTGGCTTAGAGGGTGGTTGCCCTAGGGGGTAGTACGTTCTCATAGAGGGTAGTTGTCCTAGAGAGTGGTTATCCTAGGGGTGGTTATCCGGGGGGTGGATGTCCAGGGGGTGAGTGGCTGGATACGATAATCAAGTTATATCACAGTGTTGAACATGAAAACAACTGTCGAGTAACATATTTCAAAAGAATAATAACATTAGTAAATAAACACCACCAATTTGTTTTATAGAGGGGGAAGTCACAAAGAGGCGCCTCTACACCTGCTCCACACCACACGCGTACACATACATACATACATGCATTATATATCCAAACTTTGTTTTTACTTTTTGTTAGACATACCTTCTTGTATTCTCTTCATGAAGTTACTACGGACCATTTCTACTTCTTCCCTAGTTCGTTGTAAGTGACGTTGTTCCTTCCTTAACCACCAAACCAGAATGATTATCAGAGTAATGATCACAATGAGTCCCACCATCACAATTGATATTATGATGGCTAATACTGGACTATCACCTGTAGCCGACCATGCTGAAACAAAGCCTGGGTAAAATCGCAAGTTCCCGTGCACAACCTAACAAGACAACAGAGTCAATTTTAATATTATGTTATTGTGTGGGTTTACAATGGCTTGCACATTATAATCCTTCTCCATATCCCCTTCAATATCACAAACAACAGATATACGCCTTTAAAACTAAATCAAGTGATTCAATAGTTTTTACAGCACTGTAATCTGTTGATTAATGAGCATTTTCAATAATATGTCGACCGAGGTTCGCGAAATGCTCGCTTCCAAGGGAGATGGAAATGAAAAAAAATAAATCTGTACTCGTTGACGGTGCTTTCCCTACTGTAGTAGCGTATAAAAAGTGCAAGAAATTTAGAAATTGTTTATAGTTAACAACTCAATTATTTATACTCCTTGGAAATCTGTTAATTCTTTTGGATGTGCTTTTCGTTACTACAAAATATAAAGTAGGCTGGCTGAATTAGGGCTTTTCTAGAATACTTTTAAATGTAAGATTAATATGTCACATTCTCAAGAAAAATACACGGGGACAAATCGGATTTTCGCATACTCAAAAAAGTCCATAAGTTATTAAGGGAATAGTTTAGTTATTGAATTTGTATCAAAGAAAGGTACATGTATGTGCTAGGTAATAGTTATAGGTGTATGACTCGGTATTAAAGCAGCGCTATGCAAAGCAGGTTCTACCAACCAATATGATTAATATGAAATAATTGTGTAATGTTAAAGTAGGCGAAAATGATAAATGCTGTTATATTGGATACGTGTATACTTACTGTTACAGCTGGAAGATTCTTTACACCTTCTCGACCTAGTGTTCTATTCAAGTATCCTGCTTGAGGCTGGCTTTCTGGTAGCTGACAACGCAGGACATTAATGTTAAGACCATCAACGTGGCATTGTCCATCAGGTCCTAACAAAACTAGTACATCGTCTTCTGTACTTGCCAAGGTTAAACCCATTCCCTAGAAAAAGACAAAACAAAAAGTTTGGCTTCTGCCACTTATTCACGTGTTGCATACGCGGACAAACCTTTGAATTAAATATTAATTACCAATAAAAACCTAAAAATATTATGAAATACTGCCGCTCTTTACTAGATTACAATCAATATGATAAATGTGCATAAATGTTACAGTGCACATTCTTATAATAGTTAATATCCTACTTCGTCAACCACGGAATCCTTAACATCAAGTGTTAATGATTTGAAAATAAGATAGAGAACATAAAATGTCAAAACCACTAAGGCGTGTTTGAAATGTTAATCTACATAAATACCAATTTCGAGTGTTTTTGGTACTAAATTAAACCAGCATTGTATTTACAATTCCAATTTCTTGAAACAAAATTGATGAAAGAAAAGTATTTCAAGATCTAAGATTCGGTTCATTTAGCACCTGTCAGCAATGTAATATATTATATTTACATAAACCATAACATATAACTACATGTATGTTCTGATGTTAAAATATGATCTTAACACACTCATAAACATCGCCATCCACACCACTGCACCCACCTCATAAACACACACACTCTCACATACACACAATTTACAAAATAAATGTAAAATTTATTTTCAACAATTTTCTGGCATACAGAAAATTTATCGGCCATCCAAAAGTATGTCATTCCTGGTACACATGAAGTGATAATTTGTTGCAATTCTTTTTTGTTTGTTGATGAAGATTAATTGATTGCAGTAAATTTATATTCTAGATTAAAGATGGCATGTTTTCTCCAGCTAGTTTACTACAATCCTGAGCGTATTGTCTAACTCAGATAATGGATCTTATGGAGAAACTCCTGTGACTCACACTAATCTCAAGTCTTTTGTTATCACTGTCATAAATTCTGCTGTCCCCATTAAAGCTTTCATACACAGGGTCTGGGAAGTAATCAATTGTGCCGCGATCAATAACATATCCGTCAAAGTCAAAGGTCAGTTTTGCTATCATTGCATCATCTGTTGCTCGTCTTCTGCTGGCAGGGATAGCATCATCAGGAAAACTTGGCGTTGGGCAGTTGAGAATGGTTCCTGTTCCATTGCAGAGCTTTAGGATATAAATGTCAAAGCATTTATAAAGAAAAAAAGAAAAAAATTACATAAAAAGTATTACAATTTTGTTTTCATTACTCATAATTGCATTATAATCAAATGCTTGAATGTACCAAAGCAGTACAAAAGATCTTATAATTAATGAACAAAACTGAATGTGATTTAAAAAAGAAAATTGGGAATAAACCTGACTTTGCGAATGTAATTCTGTATGCATGCTAACATATTTCATATATGTGTATCATAAAACTGACAACTCGCATGTACTTGCACAAGCGAATACAAAGTATGCTAAGCAGTCTGTGTCACATATATTTATCTAAAAGTACTAAATACAATACACATGGTTATGCCTGAGAAGTAGCAAAACCATCCAGTCATCAACAGTCAACAGACATCTCTATGTGTACCAATAGCCTAAACAAGTTTGGGTATAGCTAAAGTGTCTTATATCAACTTAGAAAAACAAAAAAACCTAACCAATCATTCTATGGGATATAACATAATTGAGGAGAGTGAAAGAATAAAGGATGACATGTGCCTTATACAATATACTTGTACTATTGTTTAATGAGCGTATTTAAACTTGCCACATATCTTTGTAAAAATAACATTTGAAGCTCGCATTTTTTAATATAGTATCAAGAAATGAAATCCTGTACACACAGAGCAAACTATTTTTTGAAACGATTGATACCCTTTCATAGGTCTTGAATAAAATATAGTGAATGGATATCATACCTCAGACTTGCTAGCATTAGTTGTGAGAGAAGTGACAACAATCCTGGGTTCTTGGATCAGATCAAATCGAACGCCTGTTAGTGTGATATCGAGACCCCCTCTTTTGAAATAAAAATAAATTTACGGAAAGCTTTGAATAACACCTAAATATAAGAAAGCTGTCATATGTGGAAATTACAAACGGGGACGACTTAACAAAAAGTGGTCAATTGTAAAAAGAAAAAGAAAAAATATTTTGTAAATTACTCAATGTATTAAATCCCTCTTCTCAATTTTTTTGGTGGAATAGAAACGTGTAAAATTATGTTTACCATGTTGTTTAATGTATAAAATATATATTCTATTAACAAAGTATAAACAAGGATATTTCTAATAATTGCTTATACATAACAAAGGCAGAAATTTGTATGCATAGTATCACACATAACTGCATTTCCTATGGGCGATTTTTAATCCCACTTGTTATATCCACTTTCAAAAAACACTAACATTTCCAAATCTTCTGTCCTTTTTTTCTGAAACTGACAAGTATTTGTTTCTATTTGAGTCAAATTTCTGCAATAAAGTAATTTATAATAGGCTTATTATGACTGGGTAAACCATGGTGGCTTATCACAGTGATCCTTTTTAAACAAATGAATGAATGACAATTGAGGAAGAACAAATTAACTTGAAAATTTATATTCCACTTTTAATACTTACGACATGATAGATGTTTTCCTATCAATATCTTTAATCCTTGGATTTGGCATGTAGGTAAAGGTGTAATTGGTGAATAGTCTTTCTACTCCATCAAATGCCATGGCTAGGGTTACAGTAACCCGTTCATTCTCTGGTATGCTGCTTGTGATGCAGGTTGCAATTGTGTCTTGAACAGAACTGCAAGAATATCAAATAATATCCACTTACATTTTGCATGTACTTCCATTCTCTCAATCTCTGTCTGTCTGCCCGTTTATCTGTCCGTCTGTCTATCTTTCTCTCTTTTTCACTTTACTTCACTTTTTATTAAACCATTTAAAATCAAAAATACAAAGCATTTGATACAAATGATAGTGCAAAATGCTTGATAATACAAAGGCTTGATAAAATGGGGCACCCAATACATATTACAAGTATACAGAATTATACCAAAAAACAACAACATAATATTGAGTAATTCTCATATTTTCATGCATATACGTACAAGTAGATCCTACCATTAAAAATAAATTTGTTTGAATTTATGGAGCGTTTCAAGAACGGTCGTGAGAGTTAACATATTCATTAGAAATAATTTTACAATTGTATGAATGAACAAATGTGTATATTGACGTATTTCTCAAGGCCCATTCACTATACAAATTCTTCCCATGAGTATTCTAATGTATTTCATTACTTATAAAAACAATTAAAGATTAAACAGTAAATTCTTATTCAACAATTGTGGCTATGATGGACCGTACAAAATAATCGAGCAATGGATGCAATACACATTACTAACATCTCTACGCAATCTGCATCTCCGAATGAAGCAGTAATGTCCCTTCCAGTGTCCAAGTACATGCCACTGATAGTGATTTCTGTACCCCCTGCCACTGGTCCTTCTCTAGGATTAAACCCTGTGATCATAGGATCCTAAACAGAGATTTAAAACAAAAGTGATAAAATATCATAACATAACAAGAACAATTTCAAAGGCCGGGTTTTCAACCAACTGCATGTTCGAAAATGTTATCAATGTTTCATGTTCAAACCTCGTTATTATTAAAGAAACCTTTCATTTTCAATCTTTAAAGGTGAAATTCTAGGATAATCCCAAATATTGAGATAATCACATCAATAGAAAGCTTTTAACCCCCAGAATAACACTAAATGGCGTTCAACCGACAAAACAAGTTCAGAATAGTTAATTTATGCGAGTAAACTCCACCAAAATCTCGAAGTCGGAAACCCGGAAATGCACGGAATTGCCGGGTCCTCTATTCTTGACGTCACGACCGGGGATCATGGGCTGAGTGAGTGAATGCCAATGATATGCCCACGTAAATGCTATCCTGTTAGAGCTTAGAATTTTTCTTGTTAACGAGTTTATTTGATAGATTTTCTGTTTTTATTTGAATGAAGAATAACTAAGCAACGTTTTCCAGTTGCTGATTTCTTTTTATATCCTCACATTATCCTTTTTGGTAGAGTTTTAAGATGGGTTTACTGCTTGGAAAATAAGGTTAAATCATATGCAGGTATGAATAGGCGGGTGTACATATACATTATCTTGTCATCAGATAAGGTACAGGAGCAGTTTTGTGAAACGAATAGGCCTAGAACTGTGACTGTAGTTATCATGGATGTGTTTGACTGCCTCAAAAAGGATACAGAACCAGTTAAATATTTGTTTTAAATATATATATCACACTTGAACGAGATCAAGCTTCCTCTATTTAGCGGACGACGTCTATGAACGATATTCATCCGCTCTTGCACGAACGTTCGTGAAGCGAGCGGAATCGGCAGGTAAGACCAGGCCGCTGCTCTAGGCGGCTTGTTGAACGTACATCGCCGAAATTGAGCTCCGTGTTGAAATTCTTGCAGCCGTATTTTAAACTGTTACTGTCAATGGATGACGTACGTCATCTTCCTCCATGCGCAGTAACAGTTTAAAATACGGCTGCAAGAATTTCAACATGGAGCTCAATTTCGGCGATGAAAATCCGGAAAAAAGACCCTTAAACGCATCATACAGTCAATCTGGTAAGTGGAACCGATGTAGTTTAGCCTAGGCCTAATTTACAATAATAAATGCATCGGATATGCATCGGGTAAAATGTAGTATTTTGGGCATAAGTTTACTGCTCGGACGCGAGCAGTAGTTTGCAATGCAGTCACTATGGTCGGCTTCTGTCTCTAAAGAGAGGAGCCGACCCTACCCAAATCAGAGGCTAACGAACGAAAGAGACAGAAATCTTCGGTCAAGAGCGCTAGGTGCTATACCGCTACTCCCCGGCCCCGGCTGCAGGAACGTCGACATCTCCTTGCTCTCCGACTTCTCTATCGTCTTCTCCCCCACTTGTACTTGCGTCCTCCCAACTTCCATCATCCTCGTCTGCACTATCGTCCCTTTTTCCTTCATTACTTTCATCATCTTTCTCCATAAACTCTTCAAAATCCATAAAAGATCGTTCTGGTCAAACTCTCCAGCCATTATCAATTGATATAATTATATAATATGTACCGTACGTGAATCGAAAGTGTATATGTATAAAGCGAGCTAGACCGAACGCGAGAAAGACTCGAACGAAGCCAAACGACCGTATCTACTTTACCGAGCAAACGAAAACAATCTCACCAAATTCAACACACTCAAACAAAATCACATGGTGAAAATATCGACTAATAGCGCATCGTTGGCTTGTTTATGTCATAATTCTGAAAAAGGGAATTGATATTAGTACTATGAAATATTAGGGGAAGGTGAAGAATTCTACACAGAGTTATGAAACTAAACTTTGAAACTAAATAGCAGAAATTCGTATCTCTCTGCCCATGTTTTTCTATGGAACATCCGGGTACGTGAATATACTCGTCCCGGGCGTGACGTCACAAATAGTGGACCAGCTCCGTGACTGACTTTCTAGGCAAAGAGAGGAGGCTATTTTTCGACATTTCAATTGAGGATATCCAGTAGCTAGAAGATTTTTGTGATATGCAATGAAAATGAACAACTTCGAAATAACATAGGCTTGCCGTAGGTACCAAATTAATGGACATTTATTGTCCTAGAATATGAGCTTTAAATCCCCTACTGTAAAAGATACTGAATATGCGGTATGAGTACCTAGATTTTTCCTGCAATTTTTCTGCATAGGTAAGAGCTACCAAGTGTCAGGCATAATGCGTGACAGTCCCGCATTGAGGGTCTGAAAACGCTGTCACGCATGGCAACCATTTTTGTCACGCATCAGGGCCAGACTTGGAAAAAAAGGGGAAAAATGTAGTAATTGTGAGACTACGTACTGGCCGACCGCCTCAAGGCCTCAGCTAGCTCCTCGCTGGGTTCGTGTACGTATATCGCATGCACGTAGCATGCTTGCAGGCCGGCTGTCACGTCGCGTCACGCGCGCGCGCGATTTCGAAACGTACACTATACGCTATACGTACGCTACACGCTATATGCTATATCCTCGCCCGTGAGCTCGCGCGCCGAGTCATGAAAATGTCACGCATAGCTGATCTTTGAACTTGGCATCTTAAGGTTACATTTCTGTTCTGTATAAATGACTTTTCAATTGCAATGGTTACAAGGTCTTAGTATCATATACCATAGAAAGATATTCAGAATGGATATTTTGCTGTACTCACCCTAAACTGAAATTCCGTAGTGCTCTGTCCTGTCTTAATTCCTTCCCCTGACGCCACTGTGATTTCGATGCGTCCTGATATTACTGCAGTAGATATCGCTGTCATACAACTTACACTGTAAATAACAATAACAATAATGATGTATATGTGATGAGAGGTATACGCATGTACTCGCATGATTAGACATCTGTGTGACAACGACGTTCATCTTTACTTCACACTATTAGTTTATCATCTTGATATTTACAACAAATGTCAAGGTAAAATAATATTCAGTATGGTACAGGATAAACGTCTGCAAGATCAACGAAAGATTTCCATCAAAAATTTACAGAAGTCGTTTGGTACCTGTCACGTTGATTAACGAGAATCAGGGGTAATAATATGATTGCAGGGCCCTCAAGGATAACAGTATTAATACTGATGGGGCTACCCTGGGGAAAACACGATATATTATTATTAATATTATTATTATTATTATTATTATTACTATTATCATTATTATTATTATTATTATTGTTATTATAATTATTATTATTATTATTATTTATTGTTATTATCATTGTTATTATTAGTTGATCTCAATATACATGAATCTTCGTTATACAGACATCGCGTCAGTGTGATTTAACAGAGGGATATAATAGAATGACTGTAATGTGTATCACATTGGCCTTAATGTTCTTTTAGAATGCATGCATCAAACCAACTAAATTTGCTTTAATATTTTAAAGAAAAAAAATGTTTGGGAGGTTGTTGAAAAATAACCTGTAATGATATCACAAAAATGACTTTCAAATTATCTGTATGTAGATCACTTTGTTTAGTGTTTTGCACTTTTACACGAGCCATTTATTTTTTTACATAAATCTGTAAATAATAGACTTGTCTAAAGCTCTTATGTCAGTCCTCAGGATAAGCATCATAGCCTCATAGTGAGATGATCTTAATGTACTCTGTAAGATATTTAACCCTACTTTGTGATAAATAAGTAATATGCATACATGTATGTAAGAAATAAATTACATGTAAGATTTACCTCTGTCCTGGCTGGTAATATTCGCCCATGTTGTTCAAATAACACTCCAAATCTTGAATAAGAATTCGACGTACATCATCAAATACCACTCCAATGTCGGTTCCGATGATTTCTAATCTTGTATTGCCATTGATAGGACCTGACAAGGGGCCAAACTTCAGGAAAAGAAAAAGCAAATGATACATTGATCTTATCGTATCTCCTTATATCGTACTACTTCAGTCTATCAGTACCATTAGAAGGAATAATTCCAAAATTTTAGAATTGTTTATTTGTTTGTACTCGTGTGTCAAATGTATGTCTCTTTATGCCCGTGTACATTTATAATACGAACAATGAATACCGAATATACATTTATGACATAATTTTCAAAACTAAACTTTTCTAACAATATAAACCCTCGTTCAGATATGCCGCTGTAAGCCATGGCGTTTTTTAAACGTGTATATGAATAACAACTGCGCGCAGCAAAGGTCATACGAATATTCACTTTATTAGCTCTGCATGTGTTAGAAGATACCCAAATGTGAATCGTTTTATACTTGCGCCATCATAAAAAAGAACCACCGCGGTTTACCGTCGCATATCTGAAAAATGTAATAGTTTGGATATATTTTCTGTATAAACAAATATTCTCTTACATTAGTGATACCTGGTGCTGAACATAATTGCGTCTTATGCTGAGGGATAAACTGGTTGTTCTGACAAACATCACTTTGAATGACATTGCAGTCATCACCACACCAACCACACTTCAAGATGGATGGAGTTGCTTCTTGGGAAAGGCATCGACTGCAACTTCCACTGTTAACTGAACACTTGTAAAGGGTGACTGCAATTCATTGGAGGAAAAGGAGTACAATCAATGAATTGAACTATAAAGTTCTTTATTTTCAAGCTGTTTAAATTAAATTAAAATTGCAATTTATTACTTTGTTGATTACATCTCTAATGAGGTTCAAGAGACTTCAACAATATTTCACGGTTTAATCTTTCATTGAATTTTCCATTATTATATTGTGCATATCATAGACTTTGCGTGTAGGTAAAAAGCTTACCATATGTTTCTGACAGGTCATCTATCATGTTCTGTCCATTCCATTGTACAGAGACACTGACATTCTTCTGGATGATATTCTCTTTGTACATGTACTGAAAACAAACAAAAATACAAAGTTTCGAAAAGTTTCAGCAGCAAATGTAGTTCGCTTCATACATTGGGAGAACAGACAACTCTGCAAACCTGCAAATAAGACTTGCAAAAACATTATCAGATCCATTGTTCATAAGTATGACTCTCCGATAATAAAGAGATCTTTGAGATTCAGAAATATTTTACAAAAAGACTTTAGGCCTAACATTATGTTCATTGTGCAGTAGTTGTATATAAGGCATAATAGTTCTTATTTTACTGTCAATATATCCATTATAACATATATACAATTATTTTGAGCATTTTTCTCATGAATAGATGATTATCTATCACTCTGTCACAGAAGAAATTAAACCTTCACGTGTTAATTTTTTTGGGGTGAACAAAATTATTTTGGACAACAAGAGTGGAAATTTGAAATAGATCCGACACGTAATAATCAAGTTTAAAGACCCGTTACGTACAGTATCCAAGAAAAGTAAGTACATTTTATTACTATTGCGTGCAACAGTGTAGGTTATAGGACCCTTTGACAATGCAGAGTATAATGTCTTTTTTTTTTTTACCTGTACATCATTGCAGAGAATGTAGGTTTCATTAAAAGTGGTACTGCGTACTCTCACTTCTTCTCCTTCAATGTCAAGGATGCACTCATATGTTACTAGGCCCTGGAAATATACAAAAATTCATGTTATTCGAAAGATATGTTCAGCAATCCGCTCCAATCAGCACTTGTACTCATGGGCGTTTATGTACGTGCCAAACATACATAATAAAGTCGGATCACAGTCGGGAATGGATCTTTCCTTGTTAATCATAATATATGTTGTGCACGTTAGAAATACGAAGGAAACTGAGAGGAAAAAATCGTGCATGTTGCTAAAGAAATATACATGTAAATGTTCTCAACGTACCTTTAGTTAAGAAAAACAATTACCTTTGACTGATCTGTAGGCAGGTTCTTTGCAGACAGTGAGTAGCCAGAATGAATCCTGACTGGTATGAGAAACGATTCTGTTGTTTCAAGCAGCTGAGGGCAAAACCTCTGTCCTTTGTTTCCAGAACCATCAGTATTCTATAGAGACAAACATACAGATAACATGTGAGCACCGAAATCAGTAGCATTGAGCACCTTGCTTGGTGCGTATATACACATGTGCGATATTATTATTACATGTACATGTAGTAAATGAGCAGTAATTCAATCAAATACTTAAACTTGTGTAATTAGTCTATGCATATGCATTGTAAACAGTTGTTTATATATTTAAGCTTGGATTCCTGATATATGATTTGTATTAAAGATAAAGCCCTCCAAAAGCAAAGGATTTTGGGGCAAAAATTTTCCAAATTTGTTTTGGTTAAATTACCATAAAACACAAGGAGATATATCTGTAAATACCATTTGATCAAGATACATTAAACTTTGTTTGAATAAATGTATATTTCATTCATTTAGGATGCCAGACAGAATTTACGAGAGGGCCTGTAAACCATTTGCAACGAGTGATTTTGCACCCTAGGAAAAGCTTTAAACTATGGCATGAAAACACTTGCATGGGCCAGAAATCAGGATTTGCTTGAAAACTGGTATCCCTGCATGTACAGTGCTTACATTTACTCCAATAACGACTGTATCTCTTGTCTGACATGAGCTGCTATCGTCTGTACATTTGTTGTCATAAACACACCAGTCACATGGGAAGGGGGTCGTAACACAAGATGAACATCTGCAAGAAATTGAAATTACTTTGGTATTAAAACTAATACCAAAACTACATGACTATTCACAATGATGCAAGTCAAACCCTTTCTACAATACTGCCTGAATTTCCAATTGATCACTATACATGTACAATAAAATGTTAAATTCTGTTCAGTTATTAGTTATCAGTAGATTTAAAAAAAATTAATAAAATCTCAAATTCTGTGAAAGTTTTTATAATTTGCATTTGTTTCTCTTAAGCTGCATAATAACAAAGATACAGGAAAATATATTGAGCAAGCACAATAAGAAAAGAAAGTAAATGTATTCTTAAACATAGTATACATCTTTATAATTAATGATGCAACTCTAATAAAAGATATTGAAATATATCATTATAGTTATTGTAGTAACGTAACATAATGCAGCTGAATTGATAGGATATAACTTTGGATTGGGTTGCCTGGAGTAAACCTAATATAAAACTGGGTGAAGTCTCAATCAAAAACGTGGTACTCATAAATGTAGCCTTTTTCATATTGTAAATACACATGTAGTTCTAAACATTTATACACAAAATCAATTCATGCAAAAGCACAAGTCTTCTTTAATCCTTACTATGAGATCTAGATTAGGGAATGGAAAAGTGTTCAGAAAAGTAACTTGAACTTCTGAACCGAAACCATGAAAGAATTTATTCAGGATAATGTTCCACAGTGTCTGCACTTTATAAATGTATTATTCTTTTTTATTATTACTATCATTATCATTATTAATTATTCAATGTGTACCTATGTGTGTTATCAACATAAAAACCCTAATACCAACAAGAATAACTAGTACTACCTTGCTCGCTGAAGTATAACTTACGATTTAATGTGACTGCAGTCAAAGAAGAAGAAATCTGTGGTCAAAAACTTGACATCCGTTTCAGTTGAGATGATAGACAGAGGCAATTTCAAGAAGTACACTAGCAAGCAAATGAAAATAAATGTTAAATGTAGAATCATATTAATGATGCAGACAATATCATTTATGAGTGCAGTATGATAAACGACGTTCTGCATTGTGTCTAATGACAATAATTTTTTGAGGGTCAGGGGTAACTGCTGGAGAAGAAAATCAAGCAGATTATTAAAGGACAACCTGATAATAAGAAAAATACCTTGTAATTAAATTAGTCCTACATATACACTATATCATAAACCTATGATAAACGACGTTCTGCATTGTGTCTAATGACAATCATTTTTGAGGGTCAGGGGTAACTGCTGGAGAAGTAAATCAATCAGATTATAAAAGAACAACCTGATAATAAGAAAAATACCTTGTAATTAAATTAGTCCTACATATACACTATATCATAAACCCCTACACACCTTTAATCCTCCTTCAGATATGATGCAGTTTTTTCATAATAATGACGTAGAGTGTAATGCACTTCACATTTCTGTATCTCAATATGCACAATATCTTTCATTTGAACGTTAACAAAAATGCAGCGTGTTTTTTTTTGGTGGGGTTTAGCACGTTCGTCATATCCGAATGAGTCATCATTGAACTAGGAGATCTCAAGTCAAGATGAACTGGGAGGTCTCAAATCAAGATGAACTGGAAGGTCTCAAATCGAAATGAACTGTGAGGTCTCAAATCAAGATGAACTGAAAGGTCTAGCTCAAATCGAAATGAACTGGGATGTCTCAAATCAAGATGAACTGGGAGGTCGAAAGCCACGATGAACTGGGAGGTCTAAAGTCAAGAGGAACTGGGAGATCTCAAGACAAGAAGAGTTGGGAGATCTCAATCAAGAAAAACTGGGAGTGTAATGCACTTCATATTTCTGTATCTCAATATGAACAAAATCTGTCATTTAAACGTTAACAAAAATGCAGCGTGTTTGATTTTTTGGTGGGGGTTTAGCACGTACGTCATATCCGAATGAGTCATCATCCAACTGGGAGATCTCAAGTCAAGATGAACTGGGAGGTCTCAAATGAAGATGAACCGGGATGTCTCAAATCAAGATGAACTGCGAGGTCTAAAACCAAGCTGAACTGGGAGGTCTCAAATGAAGATAAACTGGGAGGTCTCAAATGAAGATGAACTGGGATGTCTCAAATGAAGATGAACTGGGAGGTCTCAAATGAAGATGAACTGGGAGGTCTCAAATCAAGGTGAACTGGGAGGTCTAAAATCAAGATGAGCCGGGAGGTCTCAAATCAAGATGAGCTGCGAGGTCTAAAACCAAGCTGAACTGAGAGGTCTCAAATGAAGATAAACTGGGAGGTCTCAAATGAAGATGAAATGGGAGGTCTCAAATGAAGATGAAATGGGAGGTCTCAAATCAAGATGAACTGGGAGGTATTAAACCAAGCTGAACTGGGAGGTCTCAAATCAAGATGAGCCGGGAGGTCTCAAATCAAGATGAACTGGGAGGTCTAAAACCAAGCTGAACTGGGAGGCCTAAAATCAAGATGAACTGGGAGGTCTCAAATCAAGATGAACTTGGAGGTCTCAAATCAAGATGAACTGGGAGGTCTCAAATCAAGATGAACTGGGAGGTCTCAAATGAAGATGAACTGGGAGGTCTCAAATCAAGATGAAATGGGAGGTCTCAAATCAAGATGAACTGGGAGGTCTTAAACCAAGCTGAACTGGGAGGTCTCAAATCAAGATGAACTGGGAGGTCTCAAATGAAGATGAACTGGGAGGTCTCAAATCAAGATGAACTGGGAGGTCTCAAATCAAGATGAACTGGGAGGTCTCAAATCAAGATGAACTGGGAGGCCTCAAATCAAAATGAACTGGGAGGTCTCAAATCAAGATGAGTCCGGAGGTCTCAAATCAAGATGAGCTTGGAGGTCTTAAATCAAGATGAACTGGGAGGTCTCAAATGAACATGAACTGGGAGGTCTCAAATCAAGATGAACTGGGAGGTCTCAAATGAAGATGAACTGGGAGGTCTAGATCAAGATGAACTGGGAGGCCTCAAATCAAAATGAGTCCGGAGGTCTCAAATCAAGATGAGCTTGTAGGTCTTAAATCAAGATGAACTGGGAGGTCTCAAATCAAGATGAACTGGGAGGTCTCAAATCAAGATGAACTGGGAGGTCTCAAATGAAGATGAACTGGGAGGTCTCAGATCAAAATGAACTGGGAGGCCTCAAATCAAAATGAGTCCGGAGGTCTCAAATCAAGATGAGCTTGGAGGTCTTAAATCAAGATGGACTGTGAGGTCTCAAATCAATGTCTTGTACTATGCTTTTGTGTTACCTTTGAATATATATTCAACATTCAACTAAATTAAGTTTTGGGATTCGTAGAGGTCTTAATTGATTTTAATGTGTTGCATTTCATAATGTCAAAAAATAATTATAAAAGATATATGAATATGCAGGCCTAATAGCTTTTCCAAATATTAAGATATCCGGCCACATGTATTTCAACAATATTCAATATTCAATGATTTCCATTTCATATCCATGGTCACTACATGCTATAGATGTAATTATATTTGCACAAAGCAAACGTACATATAAAATGATTCACTTTTCATCTACATATACTTACATCCATCTGGAATTGTAGGTATACTGTTTGCAGGAGGGGATGTACAGGTGACAGTATTACCGGTTGTTCTAGCAGAAACCTCATAAGAGTTAAAGGCACACATGTATTGAAAACTGCTCCTAAGATCTGGGAGCTGTTGTACTATCATCCTGATCTACATGTTTTACAAGAATGAAAAAAGTGTGATTTCTTGATAGGACTCACATGCACAGGAACTCTTACATGTCATTGTTTAATTTATTGCTTTTGCTTTACTATATTTCACTTCCTGTGGAATTTGAAATATTAGCATGAAAAGGAATAATAAGGGGTAATAAAACAATTTGATATATTTATATAACTGATCAAGCCAGCTGTCTCTCTAGCGAGAGGTCCAAATAAGCTAGTAAAGTATCACTTATAACTGATATACATGTAGTGCAAAATATACTAATCACTGATAAAGTAATTAGACCAGCATGGATTTGCGGAAGGGAAAATGAAATCTTAGAAAGTAGAAACATAAATGTATTTACTTCTTGTTGTGTATGATGATGAGGCAGACTGTTCGGCTGGACATTTAAGATGGATACACACTGTAAGGCATTATATGATAACCATCGAGTTGACTCATCACGTAAGGGGCATGCCTCATATCTTGTGCACCTTGGGAAGTAATATAGATAATGTATAAATAGTTTGCATGTTACAACATAATGTCGTACAAACATACCTCCATAAGAATACCAACAAGAGAGGTTGGGTATTCTTTGCAATATTCGTAATTTTTTCATTATATATGATCATATCATAAAGACCACACAATATATACTAAATGTATTCGATATATACATGTTTCGGCATTGTTTTAACTTATTTTGTATATCTATGATCTGAAATTCCAAACCTTATTCCTATATGTCATGTGTCTCTAATATAGCTTGTATAGTACAGCTTGCATGGATCACATGATGAAGTAGCTTTACCTGGTATCTAAACTATTTCAAGTAAAAGCCTCCATCATAACATGTACCAGCTTTTCAAACTTTACAAAGGTGAAATGAAGTGGTATAATAATGTTATACTAAGGGTGGCAATAAGATTTCTTACTCCTAAACAACTACTAATCTACTTTAATAATGTACGTGTATATATCTCTGAATTTATGGTTATTCAGACCATGATGCAAATGGAATTCTCATCATTCTTATTGAAAATGAACATTCCTTTTTTTCCCTGTACTTCACACCGATCATTGAGAAAAAACAATTAGAACAAAAAATTAATTGACATATTCTTATAAGTTAAGCCTAATAACATTTAAAGACCATGTCAAAATGTTAAAATATCAAATTTAACTCTTATTCGTTCAAATAATAACTAGCATGGAATGAGCTACATAGCTACCTTGCTTCCAATGTACACCATCCACAGTATGGATCCCCATCTTGCTCTCCATTATTTCCAATGCACTCGTCACAGGTTAAGTACTGACTGCAGTTTACCACAGACAAACGTACAAGCTATTACAAAAAAGGGGAAAGGGAAAGTACTTGGTCAATAACTGATTAAGAAGTTCAGTCACTGCATTGATACACTTCAATCATATGTACCTGTAACTCCTGTCAAATATAGCTCATTAAATTAGCCGATGTCCAATCCTGCATGTCAAATCTTTGATAAATCGTCTGCTAAAAGTCAGGAGCACGTTAATTCTATGTAAAAGTATACAAGTTAACCCCCTTCTGGCTCTCAACAGACAAAATGTGCAGCTTTATGGTGGACCTATGTTATTAAAATCCATCTGAACATGGGGGGCCGAGCGACTTCCAAAGTGGGGGGGGGGCACCAAGAAAAAAGGGCACTTATTGGAAAAAATGGGCACCTACAAAGGGAAATCTCAAAGCGAAAAGATTTTTTTTTAAACATTGGTATATACCCCTACATTGTAATTACATTATCAGGGATGATTTCAATATTTGATTCACTTTATACACCATTGAAGATATTGCTTAAGCATCATACCTTGCAGTTTGGTTTGATGGTCTTAAAATTTATTTGCGAGCGAGCGAAGCGAGCCAGGAAAATCTTTTAGATTTGTGAGGTCGCAGTGCGAAAAATTACATCTTATAAAGAAAGAACCCTATCCTGATGGGATTATAAGCACATTCTCATAACGGAAGACTGAAAAGACCTTTGATAAGTAACCTCAGTATATCATCTATAGATGCGTGCGAGCGTAGCGAGCGAGCTTTGGGGGGAATAGCTCTTAGTCACTTGAAATTAGGGGCACGTTTAATGATGAGAGGAAAAGGGGACACTTATCAGAAAAGAAAAGGAGCATGTGTCAAAGTACAAAGAGTAATTATCAGAGGTGAAAATGGGGCACTTCTTACACCCTCAAAAACAGGCACTCACCAGGGATGAAAAAAGTCAGTCATGAGAATAGGGGCATGATAGGGGCATTTATAAGAGGTGAACAGGGGCATTTATGAAAAAAGAATAGGTCCCTTATTAGAAAGGAAAAAGGGGCACGTTTCATTGTTAAAAGGGAAATTATCAGAGGTGAAAAGAGGCACTTACCGCACTTGAAAAGGGGCAATGACCAGATATGAAAAGGGGCACTTATGTAAATGAAAAAGGGGGCACTTATAATAAAGGAATATGTGCATTAGTTGAAAGAAAATGGGCACCGATAAGATTTGAAAGGGGGCATTATCGGAGGTGAAGAGGGCACTTATCTGAAGTGAAAAGGAGTATTTTCTCGTACTTAAAAAGGGTCATTTACCAGAGAAGGGGCACTAATGAGAAGGGCAAGGGGCTTTTCTTTAATGGGGCACTTACCATTAGGAAAAGGGGCACTTATTAGAAAGGAAAAGGGGCACATGTGAAAATATAAGGTGCACTTATCCGAGTTAAGATGGGGGTAGTCATTAAAAGGGAAAGGGGCACTTCTTTAAAAGGAAAAAGGGGTCTGTCAGATTTGAATAAGGCAATTATCAAAGGTAAAGGGGGCACTTATCAAAAGTGAAAAGAGGCACTTCTTGTACCTGAAAAGGTGGACTTACTAGAGATTAAATAGGGCACTTATGAGAATGGAAAATGGACACTTATTGCAAGGAAAATGGGAGCTTGTCGAAGTAAAAGGGGCACGTGTCCAAATAAAAGGGGCACTTATTAGAGTTGAAAAAGGGAAGGGGCACTTTTACAAATTAATAAGGGCACTTGTGAAAGTAAAAGGGGCACTATTCCTATGTAAAAAGGTGCACTTTTGGGTGCTTGAAAAAGTGGGAGGGCACTGTGCCCCCCCCCGGAGGGCCGCCTCTGCATCTGGAATCCCCTTTGGTTTGAGAATTATTCAAGGATGTGAAGGACCAAGGAATTGAAAAATAGTGGAAAAAAAAGAATGAAGACATCAATGAATAGAATTGGCTCAGGATGATTTCCAATATAGAAATAAAAACATACAAAATGAAGCTACATGTGTACATGTACGTGTATGAACATCATAATTTGGTAGACAAAACGACACCTGCATTCAACTTGTCTACTAAAAGTATCTACATAAGCTCAAAAGTATGTTGACTTTTTTGTTATTGTACCATTCATATTTTGTACTTGAAGTTTTTTTCATTTCTTGTTTTAAAAAAAATCGCACA
Source organism: Mesocentrotus franciscanus (assembly GCA_037976565.1). Taxonomy (NCBI): domain Eukaryota; kingdom Metazoa; phylum Echinodermata; class Echinoidea; order Camarodonta; family Strongylocentrotidae; genus Mesocentrotus; species Mesocentrotus franciscanus. The sequence continues at coordinate 1,525,919 of CP137666.1, read as the reverse complement.
ATTCCGTTTTAGATGCAAAGATTTTTATTGAATAAACCATGCCAAATTTAATCAAATCAAATTTACCTTTTGTTCTGTGAGGAGATAAAGATGATCATCAGTGGCGTTGAAGTAGGTATCCTGCTGCACTCTGGTATCTCCTACTTTTACGTCTTCATACATCCTAGCATAGGTGTCATTACTGATGTGAACCTTTAAACAAGAGCAAAGCATCACAGTACAAGGTACAAATAAAAAATGAATGCAAGGATTTCTTAAATAATAGCTTGTTCATACATGACGCGAAAAATGGTGGCATTTAAAAAAATATATATTAGTAGTGTATCTAAGTAGGGATTAAAACAAAAATTGCTAGATACAACAGAGGTCCTACATGTACACATACTCACTATCTGTGTATCATAAGATATAGAAATAGGAAAAAAATAATAAGGTTTACGTCATTATAAAAAAAAAACAGCGTCATATATGAACAAGCTTTTAGAAAGCTACACGTACCATTAAAGAGGAAGTTAAAAATAAGAAAGTTTTAAATTTTCAGAAGTTGTGACTAATTAAACACAAATTGGCAGCTCTGTGACATACCTTGCGAGGTTCCCTCCCATTTGCTCTGTGCTAAAAAAAAAAATCAGAAATGTCTGTTTTTCCCTCAAGCAGAATTTCAATCATACATGCACCCTCTGTATGTAACACATCTGTTCAGTTATCAATAACTTTGAGAATGAAAGTATATGAAATTTCTGTACAAAGCAAATCGGAGAGGATATGAAGATACATCACAGTGTTGCTAACTTTGTGTTTCACTATTGACCCTTTCAAAATTCATTACTTTCTTATTTTTAAATTTGTTTTTGTTAAAACTTTCACTGACGTGTCCCTCTAATTTTCCTGCTTATGGTAAAACCAACGGAACATCAGGGTGGACTTCCCCTTTAACTGTGTTACTACTTTGATTTGTCCCCATAATAATAAATGTAGGTGCCAGCCTAAAACATGTTTTTCATAGCACTTCTTTCTTTTACTTTCTATCCTCTCCCTATTAACTTGAGTGAATTAAATCTTTTTAAATGTGTCCTTGCACAAGAAGTCAAACATGTAGGATTGGTTAAAGCAAAATGTAATGAAACAAAAATGAGCAGTGAACCTCTTGACATTGCTAGCATTTGCATCGTACAAAAAAAAATGACAAACGCGACTGCATCTCCAATATGCCTCCGCCTTAATTCAGTTAAGATCGTGGCTTGAATTGTTGTCAAATATCACAATGAGAACAAACAGACTATACTTATTTTATGGGGCGTTCCCACTATCGTGCGATCTGTTACGAACCCCATGATTGGCCACTCAAAGCTGATCGTGGAACTTCTCTAAATTGCCAGGTTTGGATACGAGGTGATGCGAGTCGATACGTTCTGGTACGATTTGGTGCGCTTGGTTGCGATATGGTCACGATTGGTCAATTTCAGGTGACACGATCTGGTCTCCCGTTCAGATACGATCATATACGTTCCAATATGATTGTCCTGATTGAGTGCACAATTGGGTCTCGATGTGACACGATCATCACGATCGGTTTTGGGACGATCGGGTGCGTTCAGATACGTTCGGATACCTTCCGATACGTTCATCACGAACCGATGCGCTCTGTTGCAACAGTATACGGTTGTGGTTGCGATGTCTTTCATGATAAGGGTCGAGAGTGATCAGGATTTGAGCTACGATTGGACCCCGGCGGATATATATACAGGCCAACTGACAATGGACTTCATTGTTTCTTGAACTTCTACAGAGTGACCAAAACAGCCCACAACCATTGATGATGACAGGAGTTGAGGATGATGACAACGTGACATTTGCAGTATTACTGTATGCTTATATTATTATCGCCAGAGAGGAAGAAGACGAGCAGCAGCAAGACGGTACAGACCAACCACAGCCCCAACCACGTAAGTACAGAAGAGCTGCAGTCAGGCAGTTCTGGGTGCAACCATGGCTCACAGAGGAGACGAGACAACAGTTTGGCCAGTTCTCCAGCCTCCTAGACACCGAATTGAGGCTGGAAGATCCAATAGCCTTCCAAAACTACACAAGGTTAACACTACAGCTCTTCGATAAAGTCTTGCAGAGGGTGGCCCCAGCAATCGAGTGGGAACGCCCCAGTTTCAGGCAACCCCTCTCACTTGGACTGAAACTGGCAGAGACACTGAGGCACCTTGCCACTGGACAATTATCGGTCCCTTGCGTATGCCTTTAGGTGTGGAGTGTCCAGCATCTCAGAGATGGTTCCGGAAGTGTGCCAGGCAATTGAACCAGCGTACAAAGATGAGGTTTTAGCCTACCTGTCACCCCTGAAGCCTGGACAGCCGTAGCTAACCAGTTTGAGCAGAGATGGAACATACCCCATGCCTTCGGGGCCCTAGATGACAAACACATTACTATCAAGAAGCCACCCCACACTTGAAGACTGTACTTCAATTACAAGGGCTGCTTTTCGATACCACTCCTAGCTCTGGTGGATGCAGATTACAAGTTTGTGTGGATCGAGCTTGGTGGAAAAGAACACATGTCAGATGCTCAAATATTTGGCGACTCTGAGCTGTTCAACGGCCTGGAAGAGGAAGCCCTCGGACTCCCTCCACCCTGCCCTTTGACTGCAAGCCCTGATGACCTCCAAGACATGCCCTTCTTCATCCTAGGGGATGACGCCTTCGCACTCAGGAACTACCTCATGAAGCCATACGGAAGAAGAGGGATGGCCGGGGAGGAGACGATTTTCAACTACAGACTCTCAAGGGGGAGAAGAGTGGTGCAAAACGCCTTCGGTATCCTGGCCAATAGATTCAGGTGTCTCCTCAGGGCTCTAGAGCAGAAGCCCAACAATGTGAATGTTATGGTTGAGGTGGCAGTGGTTCTGCAAAACTTACTGAGGCAGAGGCATCCAGGTATTGCAACGCAAGAGGCGGACCATGAGGCTGAAAACCAGAATGTCATCTTAGGAACATGGAGGGACCATGTGGACTGGCTAGATGTGAATCAACCTCCTGTACCTCTCAACCTAGCTACAGCAGATGCAAAGCATCACAGGGAACTCCTGAAGGCCTTCTTCAAGTCTCCACAAGGTGCGGTTGCATGGCAGGAAAGAATGGCCGGGCTGCATGACGCGGAAGGTGGAGAGGATGATATTTGATATTTTTATTTTTATTTTTGAAAAATTTAGGAAATTGATATTGAAGATGCATGATATTTTTTCTATTTTTACTGACTATTCTAAGTCAATGTTTTAAAGAAATGTAAAGTCATTTTAGGTTCATTACAGCAAAGTTGTTAAATATAGGTGACATATATTTATGGATTGAGAAAAGGGAGAGAATTTTAACTCATTCATTGTCCATGTCAGTGCAAGAAAAAAAAACTTCCATGTGAAAGATTTACTATAATGTAATACATTTTAAAAGATGTGTAAATAGCAATTATCTGAACAAAAGCTATTTTTGACCTTATACTTAATAGTATGGCACTATAGTTTACACACTGCCATATTGTCACAGCTGTATGTATATATCTGTCTATAATGTTATCGAAATAAATAGAGTTGGTATCTATCATCTTCTGATTGTATGGGCACAACTTCTATTTCAAGTCTGCAAATTAATGGTATACATGTTTACATTAGCTTTCCATGATTGATAAGAAGAGGGAGAGAGAGAGAGAGAGAAGGAAGGAGAGAGAGGGGGAGAAGGAAGATTAACAAGAAGAAGAAGAGAGTGTAAGGTTGAAGAAGCTGAAGGAGTGAAAGAAAAGGAGTTATTATGACTATGGAGAGAATGATAGTGAATGAGAAACAAATTAGATGGTTGAGAGAGAAAGAAGAGACAGATAGAGAGAGATTTAAATTTTTAAAAAGAGAGAGGGAAGGAGAGGAAGTGTAAATATATGGGCGCGAGAACTCGTAACAGATCGTAAACGTCTGTGAAAAAGCGTGACTTCTCGTATTTACTCGCATTTACTCGTATCTAATTGTATGATCTTGTATCTGCTCTCGAGTGGTTCGTGTCATGTCGTGAGCAATGGTACCCGACAGAGCGTCACAGGTCGTGGCAGATCGCAACACATCTCAACAGAGCCTGGTGTTTGTCTTTTTCTAAGGTTGATCCCGATCACCACGATTAGGAAGCACGATTAGATGCGATATGTTGCGTTTTATTACGATCCAATACGATCTGATGCGATGATCACGATTGACAATTAATCGTGTTGATCGCAGAAATTTTGAACCGTCCAAAATTTCCTACGATCAACACGATTGCCACGACTGACCTCAAGATCTGATAATATCTGATAGGATCACCACGATTACATCACGATTAAGACCACAATTTCAATCGTGGCGCCAATCGTGATAGTGGGAACGCCCCATAACCGTCCAAAAATTTCCTACGATCAACACGATTGCCACGACTGACCTCAAGATCTGATAATATCTGATAGAATCACCACGATTACTCCACGATTAAGACCACAATTTCAATCGTGGCGCCAATCGTGATAGTGGGAACGCCCCATTACCTAATGTTGTGTGGTTAAAAATAGGTGTAAGCAAGCGTGCATCCCACAAAGCAAATTTCGAGAATCTTGCTTCTATGGTTTTGATTGCTCAATACATATTATGCCATTTGTTTAACATGACTGGGATTTTTCTCTTTATCGACTATTAAAAGAGTGAAAATGAGTGGTAAATATCTAATTTGTGTATATCTAAACATATTTTCGAAGTCCCAAGCATTTTAATGGTCACGCCCTTCTGCCAGCTATGAGACGATATCTAAATGAGATAAATTTAAAAATGAGAAAAATACCTACCTTGAGAAGGTTTCCAGTGCTTGTACCTATCAGGGCCACTGTCTTATTTCCCGCAGTCACTGTTCTGATTGAAGTGGCCAGTACATTATCCAATGGGATAACACCTTCAGCATGAAGCGGCTCGGTTCCCCTGGCATACCTGTACCAATTTGCGTTACACAGGTCGAGGTACAGTGGAGCCTCAATCAATGACATTATGAGAGACCAATCAAACACACATACAAACTGATGTATTGGAAAATATAAAATCAACTCTGAAATACTACAAAATATAAACATGGTTAACGACTAAGAGCCTATATGGACTAAACAAAAAAATAAGACAAACATTTAAGCATGGAAGTTTTCTCAGAGACGAATGGCAAGTGTGCCAAATATTACACACATTTTATGATAAATTGCTTTCGTTTTTATGTTTAGTCTAATTTTGGTATTGAATCTTGCAAATATTTTCTAAAGAAATAAGATAAAATTATTAACACAGTACAGTTTTAAAGCAATATAAACCAGCTCACACTTATTATGTAACTACTAATCATGTAGTACTACACTACTGCACTCAAACTGAACCAAGAAAGCATGTTCAAAATCATTACAGTTTAGGACTATCTGCCATGCAAACCAGAAAAAAGAGAACATGTGAAAAATAGATTTTTACACTTTTTATGAGAAAAAAGTTTTGTATTTTTGTTGTTTATGCAAAAAGAGGTAGGATTCCAAAGATACGGAAATGGACTGTACATAAAATGAAATCCTAACAACTTCAGAATGCTCATGGAACATTGATAAACAAAGGATTTTCACTGGCTTACCGGTTCAACATTGTTGCATCTGGATTGTAAATGCCGTATTCCATGGACCCCAACCTCTCCTTTACTCGTACAATCTTGCACTGCAGTTTTAAACTTTGCCAGTAACTCAGACATCTTGTAGATACATAGCACAGAGTGAGCAGGATCAGCAGCTTCATCCGTGTATTTAGAAGACTCAGCAAAAACAGCATAGAGGAGACGATCTTCACTGCTATTGAAAGATTCACCAAGATCTTTCCCATGGATAAACAATTCAATGGCCTGAATGAGGTTGTAGGTTCTGCCGCTGCCTAAAGAACATGTTAGCTGAACTTCTGTAAATGAATCAAAACTGTTGCCCTCTTGGCAAACTCTGTTAATCTTAGATATGTAATCGTGATCTTGAATTGGTTCATTACCAATTAATTGCTGCTGATTGGTGACAAAATACGTGAACCCTTCAAATTCAAATCCATTGACAAAGTTTAACGCAAACTCCGACTGACTTGCACGAACGTTCTGAGAATTGAGCTTTTCCCGCAAAGATAGCGACTCCAGATGCAATTGGGTGACATAGGAAGGAGAATTAACAGGATTAGGGAACTCTGGACTAACTCCAACATACATGTAACTATCATGGAGAACTGCCACTGCCGGGGTTTTTGCATTGATCACTATTCTCGGGTACTCGAAATAATCTGATATGTTCACAAGCTCACGATACTGACACCTGCGTGAAAAGCTTTCACAGGTGATAAGCTTTTCTATGGAAGATGGTGCAACAGCAAGGATCCTGTTGTAGTTCACGCAGGTTTGTGTATCCTGGCATTCTGCAGGATCAGGCGCAGTACTTACTTCTCCCTGTAAACTGAAGTCTGAATGGAGATGAAATAAGGAGTTTTTCGCTCCAATGTAAATATCACCAGTTCTTTCATCCACATCAAAGTTGGCAAATTGTGGATCGTCTGCTTCGCTAATGAACTCTACAGGTCCGTATGCCTCTAATGTCCCAACCACACTGTTTGGGTGATGCAAAAAGATGACGAAACATAGAAATATGCTCACAAGTGCATGAAGTCTGCTAAAAGTTCTTCCATTTTGTGTCAGGAGTAAATTGCACAGCATTTTGTGCTTCTGCTCCATAGTGCCTTTGAGCATCTCCTTTGTTTCCTTGAAAATCGTTTCCTGGAATATAATAGAAAAAGGAAAGCAGTCATTAGTATGCTTGCCATGGCTGTTTGAAATTACAACTAAAAAAATTACAAACTCGTAGGCCTACATCAAAGAGGATTGATTTTTATCATATATGATGTAAAAAATAGAGTCAGAGTTGGTCTTAAACGTGTTAACGTTATGAGGTAAACAGCCTCCAGTTCCCAAAATAGGCAAAATAAATTGACTTAAAAAAAGAAAAGGCAATGTGTGCTTCCAATTTCTGTACACGTACATGTATTTTTGTATTATTTTTTATTTGTGTTGCCTTTGCCATTTTCTTTTAGTTGGTTTTATCCCGTCATATGTGGAAGGAGCTTTAGGGACTGACTACCCTCAACGATACTGTGTATTTGTCACAAAGCAATTGAGGGGGAAGATACCAAATGAGGGGACAGGTTTAAAGTGTTATCAAACCCGTGTAATAACTTCATTGGTATAGAAGCAGAAAACATTAGAAAAAGAAAGGCGACAGTTTGAAATAATCAGGCCAAATATAAGGGAGTTATGAATGTTTGAAATATGAGATCACTAAATCCATGCAAATCTCAAATTAGCAATTTTGAAATCCACCTGCGCAATTCAATCAAATACAACAGTACCTAGAAGATCACCCAACTGGGAGACAAAATACCAAACAAACTTACTCACAAATCTCATCTGTGTGACAGTTTGACCCCAATTCTTTGATAGTTGGTAAATTCACAAGTCAATGACAATGACCCCTTGGAGCAGGACTTAAAGTGCATTCTTTCTCTACCTTTCCGATTTCTATTTTCTAGAGAAAAACGTTCCATTTCCCCTTATCACATTAAAACTTGAGTTTACATTGGGCCTGGGAGAGCTAAATGTGTGCCTATAATAGGCTACTTGTAAACTGATAAACAGATCTCAAACTTTTTTGAAAAGTTTTTTACAAGATTAGCTGTGAAGCAATAGTTAACTCTAATCTACATGTGCATGTATGTAGCAAGTGCTCACAAACAGACATAATGATAGGAGACATAGGAAAAACAAGAAGAAAAAAAAACCCAAGACACGATCATGATGAAAGGATGTTGTCATGTACATTCAGGCCTACCCTAACCAGCAAGACTCTCCAAGGTGCACAAATACGAACATCTGCCTGTCTCCATCCCACCCCACCCTCCCCCTCTCTTTCATTGTTTGTCTCTGCAGCTTTACATTGTACAATGCATGTTAAATTATAATCATCTTTGAAGCTTGCTGAAGAATGTCTGTACTTTGTGACCTTAACATACAAAATAGGGATTTAGAAGAGCGGCCATGGGTGTCTATACACATTCAATGGATCAGCACAGGCCAGTAAAGTACAGCGTATGTACAGTATAGTGGTACCGATTTGCACAGATTTTCTGTCAACCTTGAACTAATTGACAAGTTATTTACTCCGTGTCAAAACCAAAAAGAAAAAAGTTTATAGATTGTTACTTACCCCAAGCTTTTGTTTTCATTCAGATTATAGACATGTTGAGTGAAGCAAACTTTGGGATGTGGTGTTTTTATGCAACTTGCCATCCTTTCATTGATTTAAATGGTTATTTATGTTTTATATTTGCTACAACATCAGATTGATTTAAGCAAGTTTAGATGAAGACGTACATGTACATGTATACCATTTAAAATTACTTATTACATTACAATTAAATAAATATTATGATAATTAACCATTTATCATTTACATTCATTTATCTAATTATCCTTTTCTACACATTTTCTACCACATAGCTTGATTCAACCTGTAGCAATTGGAATTGGTGATACATGATATTTATTTTGAAATTTGAATAGTATTATAAATGTTTCAGTTTATGCAGAGAGGAGTAAGAAAGGAGTGGAGTTAATCCGCTTTCCTTTGACCCCATGCTCCAAGCCGCCGAAAAATTATGCGCTAATCTTCAACTGTTGACCAGATGGTGAGATAAAAGAGCGCATGACATTTCAGGATTTTGAATTCCTACATCAGAAAATGTTATCCCAGCAACTGTTCGCTGTCCCTTTTTATTGGTTTCTTATCAATTGTTGAATGTGTAATGAGTAGATCAAGCGAACACAAACTTGTGTAATTTCATCCTTTCTTCCAACTGCAAAAATACAAAAACACGCGAAAACACGCATTAGCAAACTTAATGTTATTGAAGATTGTAAATCATGGATTAAGTAACGGGACATTAAAACATGCACAAATTAGTGCATTATCCTAAAATATTGAGTTTTTGTCAGGATCTAATTTTTCTTTTACCAACTCTGGCACACAAATTATAGGAAGGTGTCACGTGAGTGACTTTTTTTTAAATTATTTAAACTGCTACCTCATCAGAAACCACAACAGAACACGATTATATAAAGGTATAATGAAATTTTAATCTTCAGCCTACAAATCGAGGCGTCAAAAATTTAATGTCTGCACCGTAGCACTGACTTGAAGTGTTCTGCCCATTATTCTACAGCAACTTCCCTTTACCCTTTCTTTGCCAGGTCCTTAACATTCAAAACCTCCTAGGTATGCAAGCTATTTCTATTTCTATTTACATTCAATAGCCAACCCAAAATCATGCATAACCAAAACCCCATATACTGTGTGTCTTAAATGCAAATGTATGCAATAATGCATCCTACGCTTGGCTACCTCTAACTGACCTTTGAGTAGTACATTTCCTACCAGTGCTTAAACAAAAGAATTCCCTTCTCGCCTGGAAAAAGTTCCTTTCATGACAGAAGGGCGGAGTACTAAATTTGAAAAAATTGTCTGATGCACCATTCCCAATACAATCCCCATATAAAGTTTATGATTTACACTGAAATTTTGCCGGTAATTTAATATTTTGTAATAAATGTAAAACTGGTGCCCGGCCTCCGCAAGTCCCCGCAGTGGAAGCGCGGTTCGGAGCATGAAACTTCATAGCCAAGTGGAATGTTACACATCCCATTTTTCATTGTATGATGGTGTGACCAAAGTTCGCGCGTGACCAAAGTTCGCTTTCTCAAAAAATCGGTAAGATTTCGAAAATCTGATATCACCAATGGAAAGAGGATCATAGAATTACCCAGAAACGAAATTTTCTTTGGAATTGGGTGCGAAATTGTGAAAATATTGACAAAAGATCGGCAAATCTTGCAGTCATTTGCATCTGTTCCGACAAATTATCAACTTACCGAGAAGGGTTTGGAAATCTTCATTTTGAGAGCAGATATCCTCAAAATTGTAAGTAAAGAGTGGTACCAACTGATTGTATGATATCTTGCCTTGCAAATTATGAAATTACCTTATTTTTGATGTATCGCATTTTTGTATAAATCAGCTGTAAACCCCCGTGCGTGAACTTAGGTCTCGTTGTTTTTAAGACTTTTTTAGATGCAGCGCGCACGCACGATCGGACATCGAATTTTCAGATCGCGATATCTCCGAAATCCTTCGACGATAAATTTTCCAGTTGACCCAGTTTGTAGTAAAAAAAACTTTGCCGTTCGTTTGGTAATAATTGAAATAAACAAATTTATGTAGAATATGAGAAATCATAGATCGAATATCACATTTTGTGATATGTTCTAAAATGTCCGCGAACTTTGGTCACCCCTTCATATCACAAAAAAACAAAAAGTCAGCAATTAGCGACCACGTAACACAGCACAACCATACCATAACAGTGGCGGATCCAGGAATTTCTTACCGGGGAGGGGGGGGGGCACAAAATCGCATGGGGTGAAATATTTAAAAAAACGATGGAGCGAGGCGTCAGCGGCGAGGAAGCGGAGCGACCAAGTGGGGGTGGGTCTGGGAGGGGGTCAGAACCCCCTCCCTGAGTATGAAGCATTTGCAATGTTAGAACCACATTAGGCATTAGGCATTTTCAGGCACTTCCTGGAGTAATATGATGTAAAATTGCTTTCTCCTACCCCCTCCAAGAGTAAGAATCCACTAAGGGGGGGGTTGACGCAATGACGACACGGAGCATCGTCCACGAGCCGCGAAGCGGCGAGGCGATTTTTTGTTGTTGCTATTTTGAACCCCCGTAAGTGATGTTTTCCTGGCATCTACTAACACAATGGAGACCATAAACAGCAGTTCATGATAACGTATTTTTAAATCAAGTAACAGTTTGAGGGGGGGAGGGGTTCGAAACAATGACGATGCGGAGCATCGTCCACGAGCCTCAATGGAGACCATAAAAAGCAGTGCATGATAACGTCTTTTTAAATCAAGTAACAGTTTAAGGGGTGTTCGACCCAATGACCGTCCACGAGCCGCGTAGCGGCGAGGCGATTTTTAATTTTTTATTTATTTATTATTATTATTATTATTTATTTATATATTTATTTATTTATTTATTTATTTATTTATTTATTTATTTATTTATTTTTTTTTTTTTTGGGGCTATTTTGAACCCCCGTAAGTGATATTTTCCTGGCATCTACTAACACAATGGAGACCATAAACAGCAGTTCATGATAACGTATTTTTAAATCAAGTAACAGTTTGAGGGGGGTTCGAAACAATGACGATGCGGAGCATCGTCCACGAGCCTCGAAGTCCGAGTCGTGTAGCGGCGAGAGGCGATTTTTGTTGTTGCTATTTTGAACCCCCGTAAATGATGTTTTCCTGGCATCTATATACTAACACAATGGAGACCATGAAAAGCAGTGCATGATAACGTCTTTTTAAATCACTTAAGTAACAGTTTAAGGGGGGTTCTACCCAATGACGATGCGGAACATCGTCAACGAGCCGCGAAGTCCGAGCCGGGTAGTGGCGAGGCGATTTTTGTTGTTGCTATTTTGAACCTTCGTAAGTGATGTTTTCCTGGCATCTACTAACACAATGGAGACCATAAAAAGCAGTGCATGATAACGTCTTTTTAAATCAAGTAACAGTTTAAGGGGGGTTTGACCCGATGACGATGCGGATACTGTGTGGGTCTGGACACATGATGGCGTTTTTCTATTCACATCACATTTTCACTTGGCAGCCCAAGGAGGGGGGGAAACCTCCTAACCCCTCCCCCATAGATCCGCCACTGGGATCTTTGGCAGACTGGAAGCAATAAGCATTACATGTAGGCGATGGAAAAAAGTGCTTGCGAAACGGATAGAAACTTTGTGGTAGGCTCTTCGCGGCCACAGGGATGACAGAAAATAATATGACAATGAAACCAGCAACTGTGGCAGGATTAATGGCGGGGACAATCTGCATGCTGAAAGAGCACCTAGAATAGGTATATCGGAAAATTAATTCAAGACTAAGTTATAATTTAGAAGTTAGAAGTTATAAAGGAGATAAAATCTGTGGTATTAGTCATGTTTGACTTAAAATTGCATGCCCCCCCCCCCGCCCCTTACCCGGTAAAAAAACACCTTCTTATAATATCATCCCCTTTCTTTCTTTTCCCTTCTCATTATTCTCCTTTTCCCCTTTTCTCTCCTCCGTCTTTCCCCCTTTCTTCTTTTTCCGCCTTTTCTCTCCTCTCTCTTCCCCTTTCCCCCTCCTTTTTCTCCTCTCCCCTTTACTTTCCTCCCTCTTTTCTTCTGGCGATTTTTCTTCTGGCGATAAGACATCAGCCTGATGATGCCTGCAGCAACGAGTAGGCGAAAGTCTCACAGGTAAAACAACCTTTTTGATTGTGATACAATGAAAATTCAATTTATAGAAGCCTTCACACTGTTGAGTAGGCCAACATGTATCTACATGTACATGTACATCACTGTTTTTTGTATGTGTACTGCAATCGCTTGCATTTAAAAATAAAGTTGAGTTCTGGTCATGCGATTGCATGGAATCATCAAAATGATCAGGAATTTGGCCCAGTCTTGGTAAAAGTAACAAACACTGTACACAGAAAGATGTATATGGGACTACAGAAACATGTGCCATAAAAAAGTGGTCCTCATTTTTAAGATGTAACATGTCATATTTAGAATCTCAAGGCATTTGAAGAGCCATGCTTTTCAGGTAAAAATTTTTCTCCGATGTTCTTCCACACCTGCATAATAACAATGAAATGGCTCACAAATTATTTTTCACCTCTTCCTAGAACCCAACGTTCTCTTCAAGTTATAATACATCTTATTCAGAGAAAAATGCCAAACTTTATTATAGTTAGGTGATAGGGCTTTTTCAGTTGCCCCTAAATCCTAGAACTCTTTACCCCCTGTACTAAAGAATTGCCATACTCTCACAGCTTTCAAGAGGTGTCTGAAAACATATATTTTCTAATTTGTTTAATTTTCCTCTCTGTTTGTAATTATTGTTTAATTTTTGACTGATTATGGTCTCTCTCTCTCTCTCTTAGTTTGTTTATTCAACTACAAGTATTTCTTGTTTATGCGCTTTGTAAATGTTATATATTATTATCATTATGTAGAAAAAGGACAAACGAGGGAAAGGTACAAGCTTTAATCATAAAACCTTTTTGGGGTGCAACATCAGGGCTCGACTCTTACAGGAGCCCGGGACACCTTGGGGCCGTCTTATAAAGAGTTGATACTAATCGCAACTTATTTGCGATTGATATCGATCGCAACTATGTACATAAACAGCTAATGGAAGCAAATAGAAAGAAAAGTGTAATACAGAAATTAAATGTAAACGGAAAGATTATTATTGAGGAAAAAGAAATTGTCGAGGGACTAAAAACAGTTTTATAGTCAGTTGTATAAAAAAAATTAAAAGTTGTACAAAATGGATATCTAGATTTTTCCCCTAGTAACCTGCAACAATTGAGCGAGGCCTTAAGGGGTTTAGGTAAAGAAAAGATAGTAGAAAGGAGATGTAAAGAGATATTAAAAAATATGAAATTAACTAAATCACAAGGAAATGATGGCTTACTAAGTAAGTGTAGAGTTTTATCTTAAATTTTGGCCAGTAATTGGAGATCTAGTCCTTGCACCTTTTCAATGAAGCTTTTAAACATGTAGAACTATCAGCCTCTCAGAGACAAGCAGTTATCACCTTGGTACATAAAGAAGGCAAAGATCCAAACTGTATTAAGAATTACAGACCGATGTCTCTATTAAATGTGGAATATAACATTTTAACCAAGATACTTAAAGATACAAAATAAAATTTTACCTGATATTGTAGCTTCTGATCAACTTGGCTATGTTAAGAATAGGAACATTGGAGAAGCAATAAGGATAATAGATATGATTTTTCATAATTTTTAAAGAGAAAATGCTTTTTCGATGGCCTTAGATTTTGAAAAGGCATTTGACTCCTTTTCTCATTTTTTTGTATACAGAGTCTTGAAATAATTTGGGTTTGAACCATTGTTTTGTAAATGGGTGAATATATTATATACTAATACTGAAAGTTGTGTTATGAATGGATACACATCTACAGGTTATTTTAAGGTTGAAAGAGGAATCAGACAGGGAGACCCATTATCTCCATACTTATTTATTTTATGCATTAAACCTTTAGCACATATGATTAGAAATAATCACTTGGTAAAAGGAATTTGTTTTGGAAATACAGAAATGAAGCAAGTATTGTATGCGGATGATATAACACTCTTCATCAAAGATAGGAGTTCAGTTAAGGACATAGAACATGTTTAGAAGGTTTTTTAAAATAAAATATCAGGATTAATGCTATATAAACAAAGATAAGACATATATTCTGCCCCTGATTTAACTTTAATGGGTAAAATTCAATTGATGAAAGTATATTAATATTCTAAATTGATATATGTAACATCACTAATGCCAGTTCCAGAGTGGTAATATAAAGAAATTGAAGAAATATGCTTTGATTTCTTGTGGAGAGGTAAAGATAAAATTAGAAGAAGTACAATGATTTTAGGCTATCAGCAGGGTGGGCTCAAAATAATGAATATAAGGTTGTTTGTAAAAGCACATAGAATAATGTGGATAAAAAGGCTTGTAACAGGAACTCATGCTATCAAATTAAAACAATACTTTAAATATTTAATGTAGTGGTACGCTGATTTGGGCAAAACATTGATCTAAATGGGGCGCTATAGCAATAGAGGAGTTGGGTTGATTTGATCATTTGTAGGGTTATTAGTTAGACTTTGTATACATCTAAAGTTGAACAGAATTAGTATGCCAGGGACGGGTAAACAACCCCTGGACTTGAATTTATGCATTATATTTAAAGGTGTTAATTTCCGATAAACACGTTAGACAATAAACTGTTTTTTCGAAGTTCTGACATTCTCGCGAGGCTGTAGGCTCCTCCTATTTTCTCCGGTACGTAGTCAGAACCACTCTATCTATTGTGCTTTGTCATTGGTTATATTTAATTGAATGTATAACTCCGCTCTTGATTGGTAGGTTAAACTGATCTCCAGGTCGAGTGACTTACGGGTCCTTCTATATATATCCTATCTTGTAATTGGTTGTCTTCGTAAGGGCCCTCCCGATTGGCTAATGAGATCATGTGACATTGAAGCCGTGTCGGGCGCATGAATGTTTAAGCACCATGTGCATGACTTCGTACCTCAGTTTTAGTCTGATAGGTTTCTGTACGTAATAGGATGTGCTGCTGAATTCTCTCGATCTTTTAGGGCCGCCCAGCCTCTGAGAGAATAGTTAATATAAAATGCCATAAAATTAATAATCTTCGTTTAACCTACTGGAACTTCGGTCGAATTTGTAGCCACGTTATAAATAATGAAGTGGACTTCAACTGTATTTCCGAGCCTGTTTCGAATTCATTTTGTTTCTAAACTCGTAGTCACCGACCCATTACGGGCCCATTACATTAATGAGACCGATGGGAGGGAATTTGATATTTTATTGCAATTATTGGAGAGATACATGGAAATTCATGTTACCTTCTTTTCATCACGATCTTCTGAAAGCATGGAAATATATGAAAGAATATGTTAAAACAGAAGAGAGATACAGAGAGAATGAAATATTGTATAATACAGTCAAACCTGTCTATAGCGACCGCTCAAGGGAAACACAAAAAGTGGTCTTTGTAGACAGGTGGTCTTTGTAGACAGGTTCCTTTAGTACATGTTTCAATGAGAAACCATTTTCAAGGGAAACACAAAAAGTGGTCCTTGTAGACAGGTGGTCTTTGTAGACAGGTGGTCACTAAAGCAGGTTTGACTGTAATAATTTTAATCAGCTAGGAGGTCAAACCTTATTTGAGTAAAATTCGTTAAAAATAATAATTGTATAATAATAATTTTATTCAGCTAGGAGGTCAAACCTTATATGAGGAAAAAAATATATATCGACTTCATCACATTTGTGATGAAAATGTAGAATTGAAACCTGAAGCATATTTTACAATGTTGGGTTTGGGCAGAGAGGAAATTGATAAAGTAAACAAAATTTATACAGTAGCCCCTTGTGATTGGAAACAAAATGTTCAACCTCTAAGAAATTCAATTCACAGTGGCTTCAGTTTAGAGTTTATGTTTTTAAAGTAAGTTTTCAAATTTGAAGAGATAACTGCAAAGATGGTGTATCCTCGAAAGGCTGCAAATTAATGTCACTTTATAATATTTCAAGAAGAGAAGTAGAAAAGATATTTGTTCAACCAAGGATATGTACCTTAAGCAATAAAGTGCGAGAACTTCAGTTCAAACTGTTGCATAAGATCTTATATACAAATCATCATTTACGTAGATTCAGGTTTCATGAAAATGGGTTGTGCTCATTTTGCAAAATGTTTGAAGAAACTTATCAACATGTATTCTTTGAATGTAATAAAATAAAGGAGGTTTGGGGGAAATGTGCAGATAGACTTAATTTACCAATTCTGAAGAAATTATCCTGGAAAGAAATTTATATAGGAATAGATGACAGGAACATAAAAACAGAGCAATTGTTCACCCATATTTTTATTTTTATTAAATTTATGATTTTCCACAATAGAGAGAAGGGAAACCCTCCAAAGGCAAAATAAATGGAAAATAAATTACTGGATAATAGAAATGAAGAGAGTTTAACTTTCATTGGAAAAGGATACCCTGTCAATTCAATTAACGAAATGGTAAGCCTTAAAAAGTCATACGGTCCTCAATAATTTTTTTCTTCTCAATATACAACTTCTAGACCCTCTTTTCTTCTCTACCCTTTGCCTTTGCTTTCTCCTTTGTTTTTCTTTTCTTTGTATGTTCGTTCGTTCTGTTTGTGTGTGTGTGGGTGTGAGTTTGTTTGGTCTTGCTTGTTTGTCTGTTTTTTGTTTTTTGTTTTTGCTCTTCTTACACTGTTGTACTATTTATCGTTTGTTTTAGTGTTGTGTGGGGCGGGGGCAGTAGGTGTTCTCTTTATCTTTCTTTTTTCTTCTTCTCTTTTTCTATCCTTTTTCTTCTGATATTATCTTCTTCTTTCTTTTTTATGATAACCCTTTGTTTTTTTCTCTCGGAAGGAAATTTTGAAAAATTATTGTGGAAAAGAAAAGAATAATTGGAAATTTATATGCAAGCTGGTCGAGGAAATTGTAAAAACTGTATTTGCGATATGTTTAAATGTGAAAGTATAATTTTGAAACTACAATTTTCCGCCCAGCAGGCGAGCCGAACCAGCGGCCTGCTGATTAGTCGAGCACCGTGTGCGTCGGCCAATAGGCCTTGTGCATCAGCCGAACCAGCGGCCGAACCAGCGGCCTGCTGACTGGTCGAGCACCGTGTGCGTCGGCCAATAGGCCTTGTGCGTTATTGTTCCAATTATCGATCGAATTATTGACCGCCGCGCCGGTCCTCCCGTAGAGTATAGACCCCCGCCCCCCACTCCGAGAACGGAAGGATACCATGCGTGTTACCAAAATGTCCGGTAAAGGGGTACTTTTCGTGCGACAAAGTCCGGCCCGAGAATTGTAAAAAAAGGGGGTGTATTTGACTTTTCACCCGGATATTTCTTTAAAAAGGGGGTGTTTTTACTTTTTCTCTCTTTGGATTCCTTAGAAATTTAATAAGGGGGTCATAAAATATCTTGAATATCATAGATAGGGGGTACAGTGAGCAGTGTTCCAGATTTAAGGGGGTCTCCAAGGCAGGAAAAGCCCGCGAAAAGCCCGCGAAAGGGGGGTTCGGAAATGTTGGCAGTCCTCAGATAGGGGGTGCTTTAAAAAAGAGGGAACAAGCATATGCGTACCCTAAATAACACTGAGTGGGGGGCCGGGTATAGAACACGCTTGCTTACACGGTGCTAAACCAATCAGCAGGCCGCTGGCTCGGCCCGCCTGCTGATTGAAATCGACCGGTGCTGGCCGGCTGGACGGGGAGTGTCATGGCGGCGTATCGTACGCATCCAAAATTCGGGGATATCGATCCCGTTGTCTCTGTTGAAATCAGGGACTTTTAGATTTTACACGACGAGAACGTGGACTGCCACGGTGACATCCTTTTAAGGTATAAATGTGGCGTCCTTTTAAGGCACTGCCGGGCACGGGCCAGTGCCTTGAAAGAATGGCACACGTGGCAGTCCACGTTCTCGTCGTGTAAATCTAAAAGTCCCTAATTGGGATTGAGACGGATATTAATAGCTTCTTTAACCCTCCGTGTGTACCAATGCCGTTCTTGGGAAAGGCACTGAACCCTGTCCCAGTCTGGCTGATGCTATTTATCCCAAGCATGCTCGGCTACGGCTCAGTTGGGCAGTCGATCCGGTCTCGGCTGTCGTGGCCAACCTATTCATGGAGAGTTTCGAAGAAGAAGCGTTAGACACATGACTCCTCTCTTGCATGCCTCGTGTTTGGAAGAGATACGTAGATGACACCTTCCTCATAGTTCCCAGCTCTGAAACAGATAATCTGCTTAAACACATGAACAGCCTCGATCCAACCATCCATCCAGTTCACATCAGAGATAGAGTGTGAAGGGAAGATAGCATTCTTAGACACTCAAGTTCATAGAACGAGCCACACAACAACCATAAACTCTCCACCTCAGTCTATAGGAAGCCTACCCACATAGACCAGTACATAGCGTTTGACTCTCACCATCCCATATCGGCGAAGAGAGGTCTAGTGAAATGTTTATTTGACAGAGCATATCACGCATTGTGACAAGTCCACAACAGCCATGCAAAGAACGGACCCGTGTCCACAGTGCCCTGAGTCTTAACGGTTACCCACGTCGTTTTGTACACAACACCAAGAAGAGATCGTCGAGTCCCAGGGATCAGAAGGTATACAAGACATTCACAGTCTTGCCGTACATTGATGGTGTCTCCCAACAACTCAAGCGCCGCCTAGAGAGCCATGGCATCCGAACGGTGTTCAGATCAGATACCACGTATACCCTACGTCAACAACTAACACACCCCAAGGATCCTATTCCTCCATACAGATGGGACGGCATTGTGTACAACATCCATTGGAAAGGATGTGATAGATCCTACATCGGTGAAACTGCCCGTCCGATAAAAGAAGGAATCACTGAGCATAACCCAGCTGCTTCGTTCACTGACAATTCGAGGGACTAGCCCACTCAGCACATGATTCACAGGAGTTCTAGCATCCGAGGCCACCAGGCCCCACACGGGCAGCCAATGAGACTAAAGGGTGATAACTAATTAAGTTCAGATGTATATACAAATAAAATATTAATTATGGATTTAGTAAAATAAACTTATACAATTAAATGATATGATAATTCAGTTCATTTGGCATAATAATGAAGAATTAATTATTAACATAATTATAAAAAAATAATGGGAGAATCCCTTTGTGATACTGTGAACATGAAAACTGATATATTAAATATTGATAGTTCAAACAATGGGATAATTTTTAAATTAGCAAATAGTGGTAGATTTGGATTACGAAAGTCACTCTTTTTTATCAGTCGTATATTGCACGTTTTTGTAAAATATAAAGTTTAGCAGTTTAGATTGGTGGGTATAAAATATCCGAGTTTTGATACAACACCTATACTTAATGAAAGCTTAGAAAATATATTAGCAATGTGATACTTGCAGTCAAGACAGTGACTGATGAATAAGAAAGCCTACGAAAATTAATGACTCGGTTCTCTCAATAAAATTATTTTGAATTATTATCGGGTCAGTGTTTGATGGAATTTGTTTCCTTTTAGAACGGAATAATACATACTTTGTTTTCTTAAAATTCAAAAATAGCTTGTAACATCTGACCCAGTCTTTTAACATTTGTAATAATAGGTGGTCCACCGCGTAGCGTAGCAGAGCACCAATTGATTTTGTCAGAATCTATCTTTTTGTAAGGTTATCTGCCGCGTAGCGTAGCAGAGCACCTATTGGTTTCGTCAGAATCTATCTTTTTGTAAGGTTATCTGCCGTGTAGCGTAGCAGAGCACCTATTGGTTTCGTCAGAATCTATTTTTTTTAAATCGTTTCTTTCTGTGTGGATTTTCTTCGCTTCATATCTCATGAATGACATGTTTGATAAAAATATGTCAATGACATTTTCATGAGTTTGGATAAAACCACCTATACTTATTGAAAGCTTAAAAGATATATTGGCAATGTGATACATGCGGTCAAGTGACTGATGAATAAGATTCGGTTCTCTCAATAACAGTATTTTCAGTTATTATTGGGTCAGTGTTTGATTCTTTTAAGAATAGAATACATGTTTGCTTTCTTAACATTCAATAAAAGCTTGTAACATATGAACCAGTCGTTATACATTTGTAATTAGGTGATCTGTCGCGTAGAATAGCAGGGATTCGTCAGAATCTATCTTTTTAGGCAGTGGCGTAATGAGCAAAAAAAAATCGGGGGGCAGAACAAATCCGCATCAGCACCACCAGGTGGGATAATGGGTAATTTTTTTTAGGGGTGGGGGTGGGGAGGAATGCGAATATTGACGATAATGATCAAGATGTGGGACTACAACCTACGTTTTAGCTATGGCGTACTGTTTTTTTTTAGGTCGATTATTCATGTGGCTAGAGTACTTTGCATCTACTCACTGTAACAAATTACTTGGTTGCTTACATTAATGTTCTTCAGGCCTTTAGCAAAGGGATTATAAGTTAACATCCCACCCATTACCCAGGGGCAGTGGAGCGTCTTACAAACTGGGGGGGGGGGGTGTTACACCAACAAATGTAATAACGCCCACAAATGTAATAACGCCCACAAATGTAATAACACTTTACCCACAAATGTAATAACACCCACAAATGTAATAACACTTTACCCACAAATGTAATAATTTCACCCACAAATGTAATAACCACTTTACCCACAAATGTAATCATTTTGAATCACCCACAAATGTAATAATGACTTTACCCACAAATGTAATAAATTTGAAGGGATATTTTGTCAAATTTGTTCAAAACTAAAACCCTGTAATAAAGCATGGGTACAGCGCGCAGTCTTTACTCCAGACTCGGTTATTTCAAAATTTAAAAAATCTTCAAAACTAAGACCCCATAATCCTTTTCCTGTGGAATAACATGAGAATCGAGCGTAGTCTTTCCTCCAGACCCGGTCATTTCAAAAATAAAAAACAATAAAAAACCAAAACAAAAACAAAAACAAAAACTTTAAAATTAAGACCCACCATGTTCCAAACTAAGATCCTGTAATAAAGCATGGGTTTAGAGCATAGTTGTTCTTCCAGACCCGGTTATTTCAAAAATAATAAAAAAATAAAAAATAAAACAAAAAATTCAAATCTAAGACCCAACAATCCTCCATACTAAGACCCTGTAATAAAGCATGGATTTAGACCGTTGTCTTTACTCCACACCCGGTTATTTCAAAAATAAAACAAAACAAAACAAAACAAAACAAAACATTAACTTTAAAACTAAGGCCCCACCATCTTCCAAACTATAAGACCCTGTGATAAAGCTAAGTGAGTACTTATAACGCGCTATATCCACCTTATGTAGATGCTCAAAGTACTTAATTTTTTTATTTTTTATTTTTTTATTTTTAAATGAAAAAACAGGAATAAGATGGTGGGTCTTATTTTCGAAGATTTGTTTAAATTTCTATTTATTTAGAAATAACCGGAGGAAAGACTACGCTCTATACCCATGTTATTCCACAGGAATGAGATGGTGAGGTCTTAGTTTGAAGATTTTTTATTTTTTTTAAATAACCGAGTTTGAAAAAAAGAAAGGGGCTCTAATCCCATGTTTTATTACCGTGTCTTAGTTTGGAAGATGGTGGGGTCTTAGTTTAAAAGGTTTTTTAATGTTTTGTTTTGTTTTGTTTGGTTTTTTGTGTTGTTTTTTTAACTTTTGAATAACCAGGTCTGGAGGAGAGACTACGCTCAATACTCATGTTCTTCCACAGGAATAAGATGATGGGGTCTTAGTTTTGAGGATTTTTGTTTGTTTTTGAAATAACCGGGTCTGGAAGAAAAACTACGCTCTAAACCCATGCTTTATTACCGGGTCTTAGTTTGGAAGATGGTGGGGTCTTAGTTTAAAAGTTTTTGTTTGTTTTTTTACTTTTGAATAACCGGGTCTGGAGGAAATACTATGCTCAATACTCATGTTATTCCACAGGAATAAGATGATGGGGTCTTAGTTTTGAAGATTTTTTAAAAATTAAACGGGTCTGGAGTAAAGACTACGCTCTAAACCCATGCTTTATCACAGGGTCTTATAGTTTGGAAGATGGTGGAGCCTTAGTTTTAAACTAATGTTTTGTTTTGTTTTGTTTTGTTTTATTTTATTTTTGAAATAACCGGGTGTGGAGTAAATACAACGGTCTAAATCCATGCTTTATTACAGGGTCTTAGTTTGGAGGATTGTTGGGTCTTAGATTTGAATTTTTTGTTTTGTTTTTTATTGTTTTTTATTTTTGAAATGACCGGGTCTGGAGGAAAGACTACGCTCGATTCTCATGTTATTCCACAGGAAAAGGATTATGGGGTCTTAGTTTTGAAGATTTTTAAATTTTTGAAATAACCGGGTCTGGAGTAAAGACTGCGCGCTATACCCATGCTTTATTACAGGGTTTTAGTTTTGAACAAATTTGACAAAATATCCCTTCAAATTTATTACATTTGTGGGTAAAGTCATTATTACATTTATGGGTGATTCAAAATGATTACATTTGTGGGTAAAGTGGTTATTACATTTGTGGGTGAAATTATTACATTTGTGGGTAAAGTGTTATTACATTTGTGGGTGTTATTACATTTGTGGGTAAAGTGTTATTACATTTGTGGGCGTTATTACATTTGTGGGCGTTATTACATTTGTGGGTGTAACAGGGGGACCAATAAAAATGGGCACTTTCTGGAAAAAGGGACACCTGCAAAGTAAAACCTCAAAGTGAAAATATGCCAGTTTAAGACATTGGTATATACCCCTACGTTGTGATTACATTATCAGGGATGATTTCAATGTCTGTTTCTCTCTTTACATGGTCCAAGATACTGCTTAAGCATCATTATTTGCAGTTGGGCGTGATGGTCTGAATATATCCATTTGCGAGCGAGCGAAGTGAGCGAGCAAAAATCTTAAGATTCGTGAGGTCGCAGTGCGAAAAACTACATCTTATATAGGGGGGGGGGAACCAATTTGGATGGGGTTTTAAGCACAATCTAATTATGGAAGACTGAAAGATATTCAAACGAAACATATTAATATCAACTTTCAATG
This sequence comes from Mesocentrotus franciscanus, assembly GCA_037976565.1. Taxonomy (NCBI): domain Eukaryota; kingdom Metazoa; phylum Echinodermata; class Echinoidea; order Camarodonta; family Strongylocentrotidae; genus Mesocentrotus; species Mesocentrotus franciscanus. The sequence goes on along the minus strand of CP137666.1, from coordinate 1,502,500 downwards.
CGAGCGAGCGTCGGGCGAAAGAAATGAAAAAATTGCTCTTAGTTGCTTTGAATTATGAGCACATTTTATGGTGAAAGGAAAAAGGAGCACATATCCAAAGGGAAAATGACACTTATTAGAAAAGAAAAGGAGCTCGTGTCAAAGTCAAAAGGGGAATTATCAGGGGTGAAAATGGGGCACTTCTCGCGCCTGATAAGGGGCACTCACCAGACATGAAAAAGGGCACTTATGAAAAAGGAAAAGGGGCACTTATTACAAGGTTAAAGGGGGCATCTCTCAAATTTGAATAAGGGCACTCACCGGATATGAAAAGGGGCACTTATGAGAATAAAAAGAGGCGCTTGTCGAAATATAAGGGCAATTATTAGAGGTAAAGGGGCCCTTATCAGATATGGTAAGAGGCACTTATAAGAATGTAGAACGGCACCTATTTGAAATTTTTTTAAAAGGTGTGCTTATCTGAGTTAAAAGGGGGCACCTTTCCTATGTAAGAAAAGGGGCACTTTAGGTTTTTTTGCCTGACTATAAATTTAGGAATTTCCAACAAACTCATAAGTTTAATTTTCCAAAAAGGTGATATGAGAAAAAACTCCAGAAAATCATGTAATTTCAGCAACATTTGTAAATCACTGGTATTGAATTAGAAATAAACCCTCTCCCTTCCTTTCATCCTCTCTAACCCATTGGACTTATCACCCCCTTTTTTCCCTTTCCCTTTCCCCTTCCCCTCCTCCTCCCTCATACTTGTGTGGATAGGGAATGCATTCTGGGACAGGTTTCCTTACAATATGGAAATGACTTAATAGTCCGTGGGCCAGTGGGGGCTACCGTGCACCCCTATGATCCTACTTCTTGGGTGTCATTTTGTTCATTGGGATCCATTTCATCAGAAAAAGATGTTCCCAAGAAAAAACTCATTTAGACATTGTTTTTGCCCCTTAATTGAAAATATGCAAATATATCAGTTTTTCGTGTTTTGCACACTTTTTTAGGGTCTGCGAATTATGTTCTTACATTTTACCCTGTTTCTCAGCAGATATAAATCTAATCTCCACCAAATTAATAAAAAATCTTAGTAAATCATACAGCAATAGGTGGACAAAATTATTTTAATATATTTTATTGTTTTCAAGTATTAATGACGTCATAAATTTGCATATAATTTCATATGCAAATTTCTGTCTCAAAACCTGTCAAAATCGCCTGAAAGTTGTATTTTGTCTGCTATTATCATGAAATAAGTTTTCTAACCCCCTAAATTGGTGTAAAATTATTCATTGATATGATATCTGATGTTTCCCGCACAAATGTCAGTATCAGTCAACTCATACCCCCCCCGGCATAGACTTATAGGCCTACATGTACCTGTCTACAGTGTTTTCATGTGTTATGCCTCTCTTAGGGTGTACGAGCTAAGGACTTTGTAATTGTCTCTCTCAATGTATGGATTTACTTGAAATGTATAGTTCATTGCATTCTCCTGCATGAAAACTATCAGAAAAACATTAATTTATTTTTGATTTGTCACATACTGTAAAATATAAGAACGTAAAAGGTGGAAGTAATGATTAAAGTGAATGTACACATAAAATGAACGTACGAACATGGAGGGCAAAGATAAAGTTCTACATTTCGGATATTTTACAGTTATATATATATAATATTACGATTAGTACATTATATATTATATATAATGTACATTCAATCAAAGTTCCTGTTTACAAAAACAATAGCTCAACAAGCGGTATTTTAATTACTGTTGGGGGTATAGCCTGTTTAAATCAAACTAAATCAAATCAAATCAATTCAAGTTCTCCTGAAAATACACATAACATATTCACACTATTTGAAATGCAATGTACTTTCTTTTCCCTTTATGATATCATTAAGGGAAGTACTCTGTACAACTTTCTTTTGTTATTTTGAGAAGTAAAGTGATATATAGAATGACAGTGATCTTCTTCCATTGTCCGTAGGATGGATTCTACTCCTATTATGTTTATAAATTCGATACAGTTTATTACCCCATACAATATTGTTTTTCTTCAGCTATAAACATGTATCAGCCTGAAGAGGGGGCTCAGACCAAACCAACTTATTCAACAATTGGTCATCAATCGCATCATATGCTGTATACTATAACATAGGTTCGTTATTTAAACAAACTAATGAACAAACATGGACGGGGTATAATTTCATGAATTTCAACTGACATGACACAATGAGCAAAACCAATCAGTGAATGAATCTAATTATAATAATGGTAAAATAACAAAGACTGATATTCAAATGGTTTAACAAAACCTTAAATGCACTACGTTTTTATATTGATGTTCCTATTTTTTCAGAAAGATAGATACATTTTTCACTAGCACATCTAATTATGTAACTGCAACAGTGACAGAATGTTTCCCTCAAGTCCTTCATTCAAGGATAAACTAAGAAATGGCTTATAATACGCAAATTTTAAGGACGACATGATGAGTATCATCGAAACTTTGCATTCTCTGAAAAGGAGAATTCTAACAATGAGACAGTTGAATCTTCAAATAGCACATTACCACCAGTAGCACGTACCAAAGAACGTTCCTTGGCTTTTCAACATGAATTCAGGTCCTCTCCCATCTTGCTATGTCCATCAAGCGTTGGAGAAATGATCAGTCAACTGGGATGGCCTTCTCTGCAGACCGGTAGAGAGCACTCCAGACTAGCCCTCTTCTACAAAATCCACAATGAGACTGGATTTTGACCCAACAAACCACATCACTCCTGTGACAAGACCATCAAGGACAGTTCACGCTGATGGGCATCAGCTCCCCAGGTCCAGAACTGAACAACACAGACAGTCATTCTTCCCGAGGTCCTTGCGTGCACAGAACTTTCTACCAATAGACGTAGTAAATGCTCCATCGGTAGAAGCATTTCGTCAACTACTGACGAAATGCAGTGGCTAAACCCAGAACCAGACTAGAAGATTTTTACTTGCACCTTATGTAAATAAGATACTCAGCACTTCACGTCCTTTGTTACACACACACCCCTTTCATCTGCAAGAATCTTCAGGAGTGAAGGAGGCAGATTATGACGAAGAAGAGAAGAAGATGTCAACCGGAAAGCAAATCCAGATTTTCGTGTGCAGCATTGGAAACATGACGCTGGATATGAGGCATTCAAGCAATGTGCCAGAAATGATGTTGGTGGATGCTTGTCCGGAAAAGTAGTGGAGAGACAGCTCAAGAGCTTCCAGGTTGGGCTGGATTTGTCTCAGAAACAGGGAGGTGTCTTCAAATGTGACGACCATAGATTACTATCCTGTAATCAACTATCCCATAACAGAATTTGATACAATCCAAGAGTGCCTGAGAGCTGCAGAAGAAGCAAGCTGCGTGGTTGGCCAAGACTATGTCATAACAACATTTGACTTGGGCGTCTGCGTGAAGGCATATCCTCTCATTTGGAGTCATCCAGAAAAGTACAAGAAACACATTGTGTTGATTGGCACTTTCCATATGATTTGTGCATACTCCAAGATGCTTGGAAAGAAAATGGAAGGATTCGGACTTGAAGATATCCTCTTGGAAGCTGGTCTCATGTCTTCTGGGTCTATGAAAGGAGTCATGACAGGAAAGAACTATGACAGGAGTCTACATTGTCACTAGACAATGGTGGAGTGCTTAGAAAGGCTCCTTTTTTGATGAGTTCCTATCGATCAATGACTTTAAATGATGATGCACTTACTGGTATACCTGGTATACCTGAGGAATCAAAGAATATGTTCCAAGAGCTAATTCGATCACCAACAAAGGAGAAGCTTGGTGAGTTTGGGGCTATAATGCAGATCTGAAGGTCTTGATAGAGTCATATGAGAGCTTCAAAGCTGATGTGCGAAGAGATTCTCTTGAGAAGACGGCACAATTTTGGATGTCGTATGTTGATTGCGTTTGGATTGCTCTTTCATTGATCAGGTCTGTGAACGACAACAACTTTCCATTGTACTTGCACTGCCTGTTCCTTATGCCTGACCCGTTCTTCACATTTGGTGGTCACAATTACTCCCGATATCTGACCTACCTTGCTGTATTCTTGGCAAACATTGAAGATTCACATCCTGGTGCCATGACATTGCTCGAAAGAGGTGCAATAAGTGTTGCCAGGTCACTCATACCAGGGAACGGATGTGCTTTCAACAAGACAATTGAGCAACTAGACAATCATGAAGCATGGCAAATCTCGCGGTGGGGGTGGTAGTGGTGTTGCTGTCTCTGGCATAATGTAGAACTACAGTGCATATCAGAGGTGGGCTCGAACATCATAACAGAAAGAGCACACTTAAATTACTTACGGCAACTCTCAGCCTTGCAGATATGACGTTTGATGCTCACCGTGGAAATAAACACAGAGATCAACAACCAACTCAGATAAGGAAAAGTGAGAGATGTGTGAAGGAAGCCATAGATGCTGTAAAGAGCTTCCTCAATCCTTTTGATGTTGATGCCAAGAATGGGTTGTATGTTCTCTCTTCCGGTGCCCGCGTTCCAGCTAAGGTTGAGAAAGATGTCATGCGTGCAATTACCACAGGAAAGACCAGCAAGAGATGTTCATCAAAGAGTGATTAGAGAAAAAGACATCGTTCTCTGACCCCATCAAGACCCTGAAGCTCAAAACCGTGGCAGAGTACAAGCAACAAGGGGACATTGCTTTCCAGCTGATGGTAAAGGCACAACGTTCTGTCAGCCAACTTGATCTACGGGAAATCATGAAATATTCTTTGACCCCTGTTCACTACTCAATGGGAACATCAGACAACTTCTTTGCTAAGACAGATAAATCTTAGGGCCTACACTATCTCCTGAAGGATGTAGAGAACTCGCAACCTCCACCCACTGGCAAGACCTTGCTAGTGGAAGATGGTAATGCTGTTAATGCTGTTTTCTACTACCTAAACGAGATACCTGCAAACTTCCAAGATATTTGCATCAACATTCACAATGTAGTGTCGTCCAAATGCGATGTCATCTTCAGCACAGACATGTATAAGCCAGACTTTGTGAAGTCAAGTGAACGGACACGGCGTGGGTGTGCAGAGAAGAGGATGATAAAATGAGGCAAGACCAAAAGACCATCTGAATGAAAGCAGTTCCTAATGAATGATGAGAATAAGAAACAACTTATTCAATTTCTTCTGGATGTCTGGAGTGAGCACGACATGGCTAAGAGGCTTTCTGGGAAAAAGATGATATTCATCAAAGAAGGAGAAGCCCAACTGCTCACTTCTCACAATGGGAGAGAGGCACTGCGTTCTGAGATTCCATCTCTCAACCCAACCCAAGAAGAAACAGATTCACACGTGATCCTTTACTGCCACGTCGGTAAATTAGAGCAAGGTTATGATCAGATCAGAGCAGATCAAATGCCCAGAAAGCGATATATTTTCATATTGCTTCATTACGCGCATTTAACTCCAGACATCACATTACTCTTCCACACAGGGAGGCAACAAGCAGTGGCTCATAAAGATGTCACTCATTTAGCCAAGCAGTCCTCCCTCAATATTGCACATCACTCCTTGGGCTACGTGCTTTCTCAGGCTGTGACTCTACAAGCGCCATTAAAGGAATTGGTAAAGTCAAGCCAATCAAACTGTGTCAGCAACGCAACAAATTTGTCAAACCTCTGGCAGGGCTTGGTGATTCATGAACTGTAACAGAGGAGTTGATGTCCAAACTGGAGGAGTTTACATGTGCCCTGTATGGAAAACCAAGATTTACTGATGTAGATGAGGCTATAGATTTGCTGTGATGAATGAAAAGTGTAAAGGTGATGGAGAGAAAATCAGCAAGTCGGTCCACATAGACTTGTCTTCCTTTCCTCCATGCAAGGACAGTCCTCAACAACAAATCCAGAGGGTGAACTACTAGGTGGCGATATGGAAGAGGGCTCATGAGCCTAAACCCATCGTTCCATTACCAACAGATGGTCATGGTTGGAGAAAGAATGTAGACACATTGAAACCACTATGGTCTTTCCCTTGATTATTCCTTGATGTGTATTTTCAGGAGAACTTGAATTGATTTGATTTGATTCAGTTTGATTTTAACAGGCTACCCTCAACAGTAATTAAATACCGCTTGTTGAGCTTTTGTTTTTTGAAACACGAGCTTTGATTGAATGCATTTACATTATGTCTAATCGTAATATTTTATATATATAACTGTATAATATCCGAAATGTAGAACTTTACATTTGCCCTCCATTTTCGTACGTTCATTTTGTATGTACATTCACTTTGAGCATTACTTCCGCCTTGTATTGTTCTAATTTTCTCAGACATGCATAGCCTAGTCATTATTGTCTTACGTGCTTTTACGTTGTTATATTTTACAGTATGTGAAAATCAAAAATAAATTAATGTTTTTCTGATAATAATGCAGCAGAACGCAATGTAGTATACATTTCAAGTAAATCCATACATTGAGAGAGAGAATTACAAAGTCCTTTAGCTAGTACACCCCAAGAGAGGCTTAACACAGAGGTGTCGTGGTCGAGTGGATATGTCACCGGACTGTGGATCACAAGGTCCGTGGTTCCAGTCCTGCATGCCGCGGCACTAATGTCCTAATGGCACTAATGACATTGATCTACATTTGCCACTCTCCACCCAGGTGTAAAATGGGTACCCGGTAGGATGCGAAAGTAAATGTGGTTAGATGAGCAAGTGTGCGCTTGTAAAAATGATGTCTGGCTGGAATGCCCCCCAAGGAGTGGAGAATGTGCATACATTGTGTGCGGGTCAGCCTGAATCCGATGACCGGGGTAATAATATATGTATCTGTAAAGCGCTTTGAGAGGGCTTGCGGTCCTGAAATGCGCTATATAAGAACGAACTATTATTATTATTAACACATGAAAACACTGTAGGCAGGTAGGCAGGAAGTCTATGCCGGGGGATATGAGTTGACTGATACTGAAATTTGTGCGGGAAACATCAGATAACATATCAATGAATAATTTTACACCAATTTAGGGGGTTAGAAAACTTATTTCATGATAATAGCAGACAAAATACAACTTTCAGGCGATTTTGACAGGTTTTGAGACAGAAATTTGCATATCAAATTATATGCAAATTTATGACGTCATTAATAATTGAAAACAATAACATATATTAAAATAATTTCGTCTACCTATTGCTGTATGATTTACGAAGATTGTTCATTAATTTGGTGGAGATTAGATATATATCTGCTGAGAAACAGGGTAAAATGTAAGAACATAATTCGCAGACCCTAAAAAAGTGTGCGAAACACGAAAAACTGATATATTTGCATATTTTCAATTAAGGGGCAAAAAAACAACGTCTAAATGAGTTTTTTTCTTGGGAACATCTTTTTTCTGATGAAATAGATCCCAATGAACAAAATGACACCCAAGAAGTAGGATCATAGGGGGGGGGTGCACGGTAGCCCCCACTGGCCCACGGACTATAAGTTGTTGACTTCGTTCTACCTCTACCTCGCTATGCCTAAAAGTTCCTAGTTTTCCCATTTTCTCAGATGTAGGGGAAATTTATTTATCATCAATGCCAATTTCTTTTCCGCCAATTCATCTTCTTTGAAACTGCGTTTAATTTCGTCCATTTATATACATAAACTCTGTTCTCTTCCAATGAAAATCAAACACTTTACCAGAATTAAAAGGTGATTTATCAATTGGTCCTTTTCCAAAGATATCTCCTCCCAATTTAGATTAGGTATGGATATAAAGCCAAATATATAATTACAGTCGTTCCATATCAAACGAACTTTTTCACATTAAAAAAATGACGATATGTCTCCTCTTCCTTTTTGCCGAAGCAACACAAATTAGTTTGGGCAATTGTCAATCGATACAAATGATGATTTGTGTAAATAATTCCATGCAGTAGTTTAAATTGGAACTCCCTTAATCGGCTACTTATTGTACCTTGTCTTGGTCTCTTAAAAAAACGTTTTCAATATCTTTATAAGAAAATCCATGTTTAACTTTTATTCTTTCAAAAATATTCTGCATTACTGATTCGGTTTAAGGAATTCTTTCCCAGAACAAACGCAATTCCTTGTACATCATGAACCGTATCACAGTCTTTTCTCATATTTCTTTTCCAGCTAACTGGAAGTTTTTTCATAAATTTCCTGTATTATTTTAAGTCATTTGTATTACAAGTTCAAGTTACAAGTTCATTTATTTACACTCATCATTAAAAATACAGAATATATACAATTATAGTCACATTTACAAATACAGAATAAACATACGTAAAATATCATACATCCAAAAGAAAACAACAACATAACATAATGAGAGTGAAGGGGTGAGCTGAAAAGGAGTATGGTCCTTATGCCAGAGTCCATCCCTCATATATAATATTAATAATATGCAAATTAAATGTTGAACTATTGGAAGCATGAATAAAAAAGAAAAAGGGGGGAGGGGAGGGTAAAGAGCCTGGTGAGTTATTGCACGTAAATTCAATTAGATACATTTTATATTTTCGTTTAAAGGTTTGAAGATTTTTGCAATTTTTTATATTTAAGGGAATGGAATTCCAAATTTTAGGACCATCGAAATATATTGATTTTTTCATTAAAGTTGTTTTAATTTGTGGTAGGTGAAAATTAGAAGCATTTCTAGTTTCATATTTATGAAAACTCGAATTCAAATTAAAATACTTTAAAAGTGCACATGGTAATGATTCATTTCGACACAAGTACATAAAGACTGCAATATGATATTAACAGATATCAAATACATTGAGAAGCTTTAATTTATAAAATATAGGTTTTGAATGAGCTCTGTAGTGTGAATTTGAAATTAATCGGATGGCTTTCTTTTGCATTTTAAGTATTCTGTTCAGATTGGTTTGGCTTGTCATGGCCCAAACTTCAGAACAGTAATATAAATGAGGAAGAATTAAAATATTATATAAAATTCTTAAAACACATTTTGGTAGAAATCTAAGTTTGTTTAAGATGCCAATATTTTTTGAGATCTTGTTGCAGACAGCACCAGTGTGTTCATTCCGTGTAAGTTTAGAATCAATTTCTATTCCGAGGAATTTATTTACTGATACACGTTGAAAGTCATGATTATTCACCTGATGATCAACCTCATTAAAATCTATTTGTTTTTGTTTTGTAAATACCATGTAGTTAGTTTTATTAACATTCAAAATTAATTTATTCAAAGAAAGCCAATATAATAGCTTGTTTATTTCATTAACGAATTCCTGTTGTAAAGTTTGAATATTTTTATGAGACATAAACACACTGGTGTCGTCTGCAAATAAGATATATTTTAATTTGTCCGATATATTGCACATGTCATTTATAGAAAGAATAAATAAAAGCGGGCCTAAAATAGAGCCTTGAGGCACTCCACATACAACTGATTGTATAGACGAAGTATTACCTCTAATTTTGACAAATTGTTTTCTGTTTGTTAAATAACTCTTAAACCAATTTAATAACACACCACGTATTCCGTAGTTGAATAATTTTGCAAGTATAATATTATGATCAAGAGTATCAAAGGCCTTGCTTAGATCTAAAAACAATCCCATCATGATTTCCGATCTATCAAAAACTTGAGAAACTTGGCATGTAAAATCAGCTAAGGCAGAGGATGTGGAGTGCCCTGTTCGAAAACCAAATTGTGAATTATTCAAAATATTATGTAGATTCAAAAGGAATATAAGCGATTATACACAGCTCTTTCTAATATCTTAGAGAATACTGGAAGTAGTGATATAGGTCTATAATTGGATATTTCAGTTTTAGTACCACTTTTAAATATAGGAATAATTTGAGCAATTTTCAGCTGATCTGGTACGATCCCAGTTTCCAATGAAGAATTGAATATTGCACACAGTGGATAACAAATCAAATGTATAACTCCTTTAACCATCTTAACATCAACACTGTCAAAACCACTACATCTATTACTCTTTAGTTTATCTACAATGTTTATTATTTCTCTTGGAGTAACTGGAGTAAAAAAAGCAGTAGATTAATTTTTCTTCAGATACTGTTTAAAATCGCCAGTAGGAATATCAAGTGTTGATGTCAAATTTGGACCTATGTTGATAAAGTATTCGTTAAAAGATTCACATATATCTGTATCGTTATCAATGGTTTCATTATTATATTGTAAAGTACTTGGAATTTCATTTTTCTTAGACTTTGTGCCTAAAAGACCATTTATAATTTTCCATGTTTGTTTGGTATCACCTTCAGCATCCACGAAACTTTGTTTGAAATACTTATATTTTACATATTTAATTCTATTTGTTAACTTATTTCTACACTTTTTGTATGCAGCAAGTCTGTACGCAGTACAATCATTCAAATATTTCTTGTAATATAAACTTTTCTTTTTGTTCAGCTGTCTTAATTCATCATTGAACCAAGGTTTATCAAATCGTTATTTCTTCTTTAATTGACATTTCATTGGAAAACATATTTCATATACATATTGATATTGTTTTAGAAAACAGTCATAACTCGAATTAGGATCGATTTCATTCAGAATCCAACGCGTATTGCCAATATTCGTAATAAAAGTATTTATATTCTTTTCACTAAAGTATGGGTATCGATATAACAATCCCAGCTGTTAGAAATATGCTTCCACTTTGGTCTATAATAGGTTTTATTTTATATATATTTTTATCTAATAGGTTTTTGTAAAATACGCAATTCCCTTTTACCCGTATGAATTTGTTATTAAAAGTTATCTAATTTCCTTTTTATGGTTCCTATATCAAATTTCATCTTCACCTTCTAAAACTATAAAAATGTTACTCTTCAATAAGAATGTCTTTCTATTACTGTTATATCGATACCCATACAGAAGAAGGGATGATAAATCATGGAGTGTCGTGGTCGAGTGGTTTAAGGCGCTTGACTGGAGAGGCGAAGGTCGAGGGTTCGAATCCCGACACGGCACTAATATCCTTTGGCAAGATATTTCCCTGCACTTGCTACTCTCCACCCAGGTGTTAAATGGGTACCCATTAGGATGCGAAAGGTCATGCGGTTAGATCAGCAAGTGTGCGCTTGTAAAATGGCGACTGGCTGGAATACACCCCCAGGGAGTGGAAAATGTGCATACATTGTGTGCGGGTAAGCCTGAATCCGATGACCGGGGTAATAATAATATATCTGTCAAGCGCTTAGGCACATCGTTGGATCGATGTATTGGGCGCTATATAAAAGCGGAATATTATTATTATTATAAATCCAAATACATGTCCTCATCATTACCTGCTGGCTAGGACTGAGTCTTAACTCTGACCCCCTTTTTTGCAATTAATAACACTAAACCTGTTTCCAGTATTATTCTTATACCAGTTATAAAAATGCACATTATCCCTTTCACCTATATCTTGCCATTATGCTGTTTATGCATGCCATATACTCCACTGCTACTATTTTGCAGTCCTTTTCCTTTCTCTTTCTCCAAGCTCTCTATCCTCTTCTCCTACTTGCCTATCCCTTTCTTCCTTTCTTCTATTTATAATGTATATTATGTATTTGTATATTCGGGCGTACCCAATACGAGCCATGCTTACTGAGATTCGCGCCTTCTTCCTTGTAATACAAGTTCTTAAATTATATTTATGTTACTACGTATAAATTGTATTGTTTGAACGGATGTCAAATATTTTTTCAAATTGAATGGAAAAAAATAAATGTTAATTTGAATTGAATTGAATTGAATATTTCATCTGAAAACCCCTCGTATCCATCCAATCTGTCAATATATTAATATAAAATTGTGGCAACGTTTTCTTCAACAGTCCAAGGATAAAGTCGCATGAAAATATGTGACTAAGTGTTTTTTGGCATAATTAAAATACTGCCTCCATTTCATTTCATTATCTTCTGTAAGTCTTTTTTGAACCTACATAACCCTCTGTGCTTCAATCAACAATTCAAAATTCATCATTTTCATACCTCCAAACTGGTCATCTAAATACAAGGTATTTTTGTTAATTCTATTCCTCCCACCCCCACAAAAATACGAAAATTTAACTTATCTAAATCATCATATACCCATCTTGGGACTGGTGTGAGGGATGCCACATAAATGAATTAAGAATATTACAAACAACTTTGATAACTGTATTTATTCATCATTGTTAATTTCTTTATTTTACTTATTATTTGTTTACAATTTAAATTCTCGACCGTCAACATCGTTTTTCTTGCTGCTTTGTACGATCGGACATATTCGTATAATAAATAATTAGTACGTTAACTTTATGAACGGCGTGTTATTTTGTTCGCCTACTCCTGTCATTACTTTAATGGTAACAGGATTGTACCAAACAATAGTCATCACACTCATTTCTACTGTTTCTACATCCTCGATTACTAATGAAGCTTTTACATAGGCGTGTTATATGAGTGGAGGGTGGAATTCTGTTTAAAGACCAAATCTCCCATTGGGTCTAGTATATGTGTTATGTCTCGATCAGACGGGCAGATCACATAATTCGTCTCCGTGAAAAATTACATGTTTAGTTAAAATTATTCTTTCTCTATGTAAACTGGGGCTTTCTCTCACATATGTATAGGCCTACAATGTACATGTAGACAAGTGCAATGTGAACAACTCTTTTCAACATTTTTACTTTATTTGGTGAATAAAATAACTTGATTAACTTCAGTCTTCTGAACAAAAATACAACAACAACACTGAAGTGACAGGGACAGAAAATAAAATGTTTGATTCTGCGGCCTCCTGATCGAATTCCAACAACTTTCAAAAATCCTACATTTTGTATAATTTTGAAGAAAAAAACTATACTTTTTAATATACTGTGGTATATGGCTAAGTGTACATGTAGGACATGTACATACAAACCTTAAAAGATTATTTCAAAAACCATCAATGACTTGGGCAGAGGCATTATAAAGGCGATTGAAGTATAATTATCTTTCATATTATTTGCTGATGACTTTAATATCTTTCTCTCATGTCATGACCCACAAACTCTCCTAAATACAATTAACTCGGAATTAGTTTTGATTCAAAGTTGGATACAAGCCAACAAACTATCATCGAATATTAAAAAGACAAAGTATATGATATTTAGCAACACTATTGATCATCTTCCTGGTCCTATATATTCAAATAAATGGTATCGAACTAGAATGTGTTCAAAGTACAAAATTCCTTGGAATTTATGTTGATCGCAAATTGACATGGAAAGTGCATATTAATTATTTGTGTAAGATTATTATCAAGAAACATGGGTATCATAAATCATGTTAAAATACATTTCCGTTACCGGTTTTATAATCACTGTATACAACCCTTATTTTGCCGTACCTAAATTATGGGATTTTAGCATGGGGAAATCCTTGTAAGACTTTAATTGATCGAATATTAATTTTGCAGAAGCGTGCATTAAGAATAATCCATAATTAATACTTTCGTTCCCACACTAACCATTTATTTTTACGAGATAACATTCTTAAAATTGATGATTCGTATTCTTGGTACCTTGGGCTTTATGTTCCAACTAATTAAAAAACGAGTTACCTCTCCCGATTTCCTCCATTTCCTCCATTTCCTCCATTTTCCCAAAAAATAATGAGATACATTCACACCCCACTAGAGAGTCTCACAACTTCCACACTCCTCGATTGAGAACAGCTCTCGCAAAAAAAAACAAACTATTATTTACACTGGCCCAGTATTTTGGAATAAGATAGATCCATCTCTTAAACAAAGTACCAGTCTGTACACATTAAAATAAGCTAAAAATTAGATTTTTAAACACATATGCATGAATGTATGTGCCGTCGCCGGTCAGCTGCATTGTTGATATTGCTGATACGTCGCTATACATGAATCTCGGTTTGTTTCACTCTCGACCCAATCCCTTTGTCCCTCATTTTACTGATCTAACCTCCTTTTTCTAGAGCTTTTGCAATCATCCATTTTCCTTTTTTTAATATTTATCTTTCTTCCTTTTTGCCTTCTACTATTTTCCTTCATTTTTCCCCCTCTCTTTTATTTTATTCTTTTCTCCCCAAAATTCATAATTTCTTTGCTACATATATTTTGTTTATTTATTGATGTTCTAAGTATACTTTGTTTAAGATATATTGTAAAACAGCATCTGAGGAACTAACACTTCAACAAGCTCTGCTTCTAGTTAGTCCCTCTTGTCTCGTGCTATTTCCATTATATTTGTCGTTTCATTGTATATTTTTTTGTAATATACTTATTCATTGTATTATGTTTTGCATGAGAAATAAAATCATTTGAATCATTTGAATAATAACATTTGAATTATTGTGCCTGAAGTAAAATAACATTTTTTTTTTAAATTGCTTGCTTCTGGTCTTACATTATACAAAAGCAATTGCAATCTTTTAAACAAATTGAATTGGATGAAACTGAAACTGAAATCACAAACTTCACTTTCAAAATTAGGTCACTGATAAGATGAACAAACTCAGACAAACATATAGCAGAATGATAACATGTGATTAGACTAAGTAACAAGATACAAGCACTGTAGACTAAATTGTAATTATCGGTATTGTCACAGTATAGGCTAAAGATGTCTAGACAAACAAATGCATCTGCTTGGAGGAGTTTATTAACATATGTTGTCTCCTGACCAGAGCTCTCTTCTCCAACACATGAAGGAGAGTGATTCGGTGAAGCCAGAGGTAGTCTTAGCGGAACATATCCCTGAACGGGATAACACTGATTTTTCTGTCTAATAATTGCAAAATATTTTCCTTGACATTCTCTCTGACTAGACCGAAAGCTTCAGCCTCTTTATTATTTCAACGGCCATTCCGCTGAGACCACATCTGGCTCTACTGACGTCGTACAGCATAGTGACTCAGTGAGGGGAGCTAGGTTACGCAATGCAGTCATCGTGTGATTGCCCATCTAGACGGTCAAACGAGACGGATAAGTTCAAGGTAATTCCTTACATTCAGGAGTTTTACATTGATTTGATTTTCAATGTTATTTTCTTATGGACACTACAGAGATTTTCACAGCCTCACATGCCAAGTACATAGTCACATACACATGCCACAGGGCTAGCTGTCACAGCCATGGCATGGCATTCATCAATAAAAATAAGCTTTTAGTTAATTAGCAATAATTCACGGCATTTGTTGAGATTGTCCAGACATGAATCTCACAAGAGTGTAACTCTAGAATATATAGAACTCAGTCGAAGTGTCAAATTTCCCATATTTTTAGAGATACAAAGGTTACTTTAACCTCTAAAAACAAATGCGTATATGTATGTTCGGGTCTGTTGCTTGGTGGCCGTTGGCCAGCCGAGCTGCCCCCTAGTCCTCACCTTACATCACCTCAGCGTCGTTAGATCTGGATCTGGCTTCAGCCTCCACCCTTGCATTTTAACCTTACTCTTAAATCTTGGTTTTCGGAATTAAAATTGAAAATTTGTAAAGGTCAACGTAATACTTACCAGTGTGACGTTATAAAAATAAACACCACATCTAACTATATAGGCAGAGTGATTCCAAAGAAAATGTCAACCTTAAAGAACGTAACGGGTGCACATATCACGATCTGGTGGCCGGGGCTCGAGCTAGTCCAGATTCTGTCCGTTTTTATATGTTTTTAATTCTTTAATCAAACGCATCCCACACACAGTGCAGTCTCTCCACTCATCGCTCGATCGATCCCCAAAACAACCTTTGAAAAGAACAGAATGAGAGGCAAGGACTACTTTATATTATAAAATGGGTTCAAGAATGTAGCCAATGAGAAGCGTCAAAATGGATCACGTGTGCGTGCATTAATTTTAACAATACGCACACGGGGAGAGCATTTTGGTGATATCAGCCGTGCAAAAAGTGCGCAACAGTATACAAATAACGCACGGTAACGAGTGCATTCAGGGCCAAATAATGCACGATGTGCGAGAAGAGCCCCTGGATATACCGCACCGAGGTCCGCAGGGCCGAGTGCGGTATATCCAGGTGGCGAGTCGAGCACAGAGTGCATTATTTCGGCCCACAAATGCACGAGCAAACGTGCATTGTTTGTTTTATACAACTTCCCCCTCCTACTGAGCTGCCCCCACCCCCAAAAAGCCAATACACCTTTTCACGGTTACAAAAGTGCGCATGCTCAGATATGGGCGCCATCTTAATTTAAGATAATTTAAGATAATCAAAGATGTTAACCCCACTGACCTCCAGAGGTCAGGGGTTTACGCGTAATTAAGATAGCGCCCATACAAATATGATGTGAGCGCACAGCGCAGGCATCTAAAAACATTGATGACATGCACTGCCTGCGCTGTGCGCTCAAATCATTTTTGCATGGACGCTATCTTAATTACGCGTAAACCCCTGACCTCTAGAGGTCAATGGTTTGTTTATCTTAAATTAAGATGGCGCCTTAACCGTGAAAAGGTGTATTAATAAATAATTGAATTGTATTCTTACCTTCACGCTTCGGTCTAGTCTCTCAACCGTTGACTAAAAAGTGATCCAAAAAGTTGCAAAGTCTATCCAATAAGTACGCGCATCTATTACGCGTATGAGAACCTGCGCACTTTGCGCGCACTCCATCTATTGTGACGTAATAATCACACCCAAGGCACACTTTTCCTCCGAGCGTCATTGCGCGTACACTTCACACAAACTTTGACACGCCCGGTCATTGACACTGACAATGGTGACCTCATTTATATGAGTGCAGAGAATGGGCTAACCAAAAGCACTATACCTGCACTCCGGCGAGTGCAATAGTGCAGTCCATTGAATGTCACGTAACCAGATTTGAACCAATCACATTACAGAACATTCTTGGGAGTTGTATAAAAAAAAGCATAACGCACGGCTGCGTGTAAATCAATGGATGTTTACCATGCATTGAACAGTTTGTTTACGAGGTCACTGCGTCATTGCGCGTACACTTCACACAAACTTTGACACGCCCGGTCATTGACACTGACAATGGTGACCTCATTTATATGAGTGCAGAGAATGTGCTAACCAAAAGCACTATACCTGCACTCCGGCGAGTGCAATAGTGCAGTCCATTGAATGTCACGTAACCAGATTTGAACCAATCACATTACAGAACATTCTTGGGAGTTGTATAAAAAAAAGCATAACGCACGGCTGCGTGTAAATCAATGGATGTTAACCATGCATTGAACAGTTTGTTTACGAGGTCACTGCCCTCGCGATCGTTATTTCTTATGAAGGTTGCAGATTTACGCCTTGCTATAACTAAGATTGTCGACCCATTTTATAAAACATATAATACACAGGTTTTCGTTCGTGACGTTATGGCGATGCAGCGCTATTCGGGTATTCACAATGGCACAAAATACACTCGGCTACGCCTCGTGAATTTTATTGCACCGTAGCGAAAACCCTCATGCGCTGCATCGACCATAACGCACTCACACCTGTGTATTATTTGTATACTGTCACCGGTTCAGCGTTGAGGATGTGTTGTTCATTAGGCGCGCGACACGGAAACGGTCCAGGCTGTGATCGGGTATGGATTATGATACAGAATGAAACTCTTTTCACACTTGTTTTGGTCTTGAGGGTGTGTTATTTTCTCAGCTGATTGGGTGCGCGTCACGGAAGCAGTCCAGGCTACACTGAGCATAGATTATGCTTTTGTTCAAAATAATCAGAAGGTAGTCTGCGCTCTAAGTTTTCCCTTTGTTAAACGTGATGTAGACCCAGGGTCGGGTTTAACTGAATTAGTAAAATGCGGTCCAATATTTTGCTTGGGTCTACATTCCCGTCTTTTGAAGCTTCTTTTAAGGTGATCTGCCGCGTAACGTAGCAGAGCACCTTTTGATTTCGTCAGAATCTTTTTTTTTTGTTTTCTTTTTGTTTTCCTATTCCAACAAAAGGGCACTTTCCAGGGGGGGTGGAAGCGCGCAACCGCAAAGGGTAACCTCAACGTGGAAACAAATTAATTTTTCAACATTGGAACATACCCTTACTACATTATCAGTGATGAATTTAACATTTTCTTTACGTGATCCAAGAAACTGCTTCACCACCATACTTTGCAGTTGAATGTGATGGTCTGAAAAGTGTGAGTCTATTAAAATAACACTCAAACCAGAGGGATTTTGACTTATATATATATATATATATATAGGCATACCATATGGAAAAGTTTCAGGCCGAAATTCCACTAAAGTGGATCTGTGCGTGTCTTTCTTTGCTCAGCGCGCACAGGTACGTCTCATGAATAATTCATGACCCTACGCGCCAACTGCACACACAGCCACGCAAAGGCGAGTATGCGGACCAGTCCATTAGCGAATATAGGTAGATTAAGCTCAATGTACAGAGGGATAACACATAGTTGTAATGTGTGGACTGAAGAAGCATTGGGTAGAGTTGGGAATTTTCTCCATAAAACAGCGTTCAATAATCTCATCTCTTCTTTTTATTTAAATGTGAACATCATTATTCAACAATACAGCCAATGTAATCATCGCTGACATAAAAAAATGAAGCAATGGCAATGAAACCCCCTGTCAGATAATGGTGCAGGCTCAGTCCTAGTCATGGCGTGATATGACTCTCTATGCTAATGAGCTCGGAGTGTCACCAAATGTGATTGGATGGAATAGATTAATCTTCTTACTTTTTCAAGGATTCCGACGAATTTTTTAGACCAATCAGCTTGATTTTGATATATGACAGAGAGGGAAAATTCCGGACTGGAAATTGAAAACGCTGTATGCGTAGGGTAATCCGTTGCTGGGATACAGAGTCTCAAACACGGGGTTATCGATTAGTTTCCTGCTTCGAATTGTGCAAGTACTTGCATTGCTATGGAAGGGTTGGTGTCAAAATTCACTTGAAAATCTTTCTTTCGATGCATTTTCCGACGCGAATACTAAAAATTATTTTCTCATTATCTGGAAAATACAAGAAAAAAATATAGACAATAGAAAACCGCTCGCGCCAGCCTTGTATTTTGCAGCATTGCAAAGTTACACCAATATCTTTGACAAAAAAACTGTTTTTGAAGCCTGTGCCCATTGGTTATAGTACATCCGCGCGAGCATGCGTTCGAGACTGGCCAAAAGACACCACTTTTCCATATGTAAACGTATATATTACTGCCCTTCTTACTCTCGTCATGGTCAAGGAATCCACTCAAGGAAACCAGTCTGCACGCACACACTCCGATATGACACTTTACCACAAATCCTAAAGCATCGAGTTGAGTCTCGCTCTGCCAGTCTCTGGCTGCCTCAAATCCGCTAAGTAGAGCCTATGCAGTATATCTTCAGCCTTGTCTCACTGTGCAGACACTAGCTGTTACGCACAACGACTTGCAAGGCTTTGTGTCTGCAAACTATCAGGACATCTGCCTAGTACAAGTAGGCCTACAGCAAAGATAGTACACTTTGTTTGCGAGACCATGTTTGGGGATTTTCCCCATATTTAGTTGTAGACATGGACTACGAAACTCACTCTTTTTTATCAGTCGTATTGCACGATTTTGTAAAATGTACAGTTAATCAATATAGATTGGTGGGTATAAAAAAACACCTATACTTCTTAAAAGCTTAGAAAATATATTAACAATGTGATACTTCCAGTCAAGTGACTCATAAATAAGAATGCCTAGACAATTAATGATTCTGTTCTCTCAATAACAGCATTTCAATTCTTATCGGGTCAGTGTTTGATAGATTTTTCCCCCTTTGAGAATAAAACATGTTTTCTTAAAATTCAATAATATTTTGATACGTCTGAACCAGTCGTTGAACATTTTGTAATTAGGTGATCTACCGCGTATCGTAGCAGAGCACCTATTGATTTCGTCAGAATTTATCTTTACTTTTTCGTCCTTTCAGCATGGATTTTGTTCGCTTAATATCTCGTGAGTGACATGGTTAATGACAATGTCAATGACATTTTCATGACATGTGCCATATGCATGATTATTTTTCCCTTTTCTCTATCTCCCCTCCTTTTAGGGGGGGGGGCACGGGCCGGCTGTGCCCCCGCCTGAATCCCCGCCTGCCCATCACAACCAAAAACATGTGATGAGCTCTTCCTCAGGTGATGGGGCTACAAGAAGTTTGATATTATTGATATTCTCTTCATATGGAGAAGGGCATGATCCAGTATCCACTGTGTGTTTGAGAGTCAGGTCTGAGTGGAGTTGATAGAGTCTCTGCCGTGCTCCTTTATAGATATTTCCAGTGATGTTGTTGATGGTGATGTGGTTGAATGGTATAGGGTGGGGTCAGGACTTGTAAAAGATGATACCAGGTAGGAGGAGAGAGGAGCTGAGTAGATCGACGGAATGATAAGAAGCAGGCAGAGGAACATGATGCCCAGCTTCAGAACATCTCCCAGTGGCATGATTGCCTCTTTTAGTCGATCCTTTGTAGTCCTATAAATTATGATGAACCAATGATATATTTAATGGAAAATTAATCACTTAATGAGTTCAATTTCATAATCCCATTAATCTTTTTTTATTTAGTTTATATTATACTTCGTCGATGCCATTTGATGTGAGGGTAATGTACTCTACAGTGTATAGAAATATATCGAACTAGGAAGAATTAACAGAACAAATTTTGTCAGAAAACTTCCCGCTATCACGTTTTGAGTACTGTACCTCATTGATGCCGTTTGTTGTGAATGTAATGTACTCTACAGTGTATATAAATATATCGAGCGAGGAAGTATTACCAAAAAAAATTATGTCACAAAACTTCCCGCTATCACGTTTTGAGTACTGTACCTCATTGATGCCGTTAGTTGTGAATGTAATGTACTTTACAGTGTTTTCAAATATCGAACGAGGAAGTGTTAACAAACTTACATTTTGCAAGAAAACTCCCCGCTATCACGTTACGAGTACTCTACCTCGTCGATGCGGTTTGTTGTGAATGTAATGTACTCTACAGTGTATACAAATATCGAACGAGGTAGTGTTAACAAAATAAATTTTGTCAGAAAACTTCCCGCTATCACGTTTTGAGTACTGTACCTCATTGATGCCGTTTGTTGTGAATGTAATGTACTCTACAGTGTATACAAATATCGAACGAGGATCGAAGTGTTAACAAAACAAATTTTGTCAGAAAACTTCCCACTATCACGTTACGAGTACTTTACCTCTTCGATGCCGTTTGTTGTGAATGTAATGTACTCTACAGTGTATATAAATATATCGAACCAGGAAGTTTTAAAAATAACAGATTTTGTCAGAAAAGTTCCATTTAACATTATTGCAATAGAATTGCAAGCTTCGTTGCACCCTAAGTAAACACCATGGCACAGGTCAAAGGTTAGATTTTTTAAATTGAATATTGAGGAGGGATCAAACTTGAACAATTCGAGCAGCGATAATGAATTAAAAAGGAAGAATATAGCTTGTAAACACACACGTAATCACGTTATCAAGTTTTGAGTAGATTACCTCTTCGATGCCGTTTGTTGTGAATGTAATGTACTCTACAGTGTATAGAAATATATCGAACGAGGAAGTATTTACAAATTTGGTCAGAAAACTTTCCTTTAGCATTATTGAAATAGAATTGGAAGCTTCGTTGCACCCGTAATAAACACCATGGCACAAAGTTTCGATATTTTAATTAATATTGAGGAGGGGTCAAACTCGAGCAATGATAAAAAAGTTTTAAATAAGGAAATTACGGCTTGTAACGATTACTCACGTAATCACGTTATCAGGTTTTGAGTACTTTCGCAGATACAAGCTATCTTATCTACGAAGTGTGTAGGGCTGACATATAGTTTTTTGTATACAGGCCGATAAATCACAAATTGGCGAATACGCTACGTGATTCTTTTCGTACGTAACCCTACATTTTACCACTTGCGAACAAAATACAAGAGCTTGTTATTGAGACTAGTTATGACGTATACTTTATATATTTATTCCTGTTATTTTGTTTAGTTTACATGTACTCTTGGTTATCATGAGTTCCGTTGGTGGGTGGGGGAGAAACTGTAGTCAGACCCTCCCCTCCCCCAAAAGGCTATCTAATTTTTAAAAAGGGGAGGGGGGATTCCGGCCTCTTACTTTCAGATTAAGTCGACCTATATTAGTTTTCAGTTTCAGTTTTCAGTTTAGTTTATTGCATTTCCATTTTTTCTAGCATCATTGCAAACACAATACAATTCAATATGCAGTAAACAATAATTGTATAGTATACAACATGAATATACAAATCAATATACAGTAAGCAATGCAAAAGAATCAAATCAAGCGTGACGAAAATACTAATCAATGACTAAAACATTATTCATAATTTGGATTATTAAAAAAATACAGAGTTAACATGGAAAGTAAATATTATGATTCTTAAAGTTGTTTTATTTTGATCTATTATTTTTAGTATACTAAAATTGAGGAAATGGAGAGGTCCACTAAGCAGCAGGGCTTGTTTAGTGTGGATCCCTCAAATAGTGAGTAGAATAGATCTCTTTAAAGATAGAAAATGAAATTAAGACAAATATCGTAAGGAAAAAATATCTAAGTGTGAGAGGTGATATGGTGCCAATGGTAAATGGAGATGCAGAAAAGAAAATGAAGATGGAAGAAGAGTGAGAGGAGAAAGCTGGCGCGTCTGTGTGGGAAGAAAAAGAGAAGGATAGAAGTAATTTAAAAAAGAGAAAGAGAGAGAGAGAGAAAGGAAGAAAGAGAGAGACAGAAAGAAAGAAAGAGAAAGAGAGAGAAAGAAAGACGGAGAGGTAGAGAGAAAGAGAGAGAGAGAGAGAGAAAGAAAGAGAGTTGGGTCCCGATCGCTCAATTTGAATTTTCTTTATATGTTTCGAGAATATTTTTTTTCAACTTGATTTTGAAGCAGTTTAAGCTTAAAGAATTAATTATATCGTTGCTAAGTGAGTTCCAGTATTTCGGACCGTAGAAAGAAATTGTTTTATGTGCGAAAAGAGTGCGGGTACGGGGAAGGTGGAAACGGTTGGATTGCCTGGTTGGGTAATTATGAATGGCGCTGTTTTTGTGAACATGTTAATGAATGTGTGTGGCAGTTCGTTTTTATTCAATTTATACATGAACTGTCCTGTTTGAAAAAGAAATAAGTCTGAAAATTTCAAAATTTTTGACTCATAAAACAAAGGATCAGTATGTGAACGAGTAGGAGCATTATGTATAATTCTTATGCTTTTCTTTTGTAAGGTAAAAATTTTATCAGTAAGGTATTTGCTAGCATTACCCCACGCCATTATTCCATAATTAAGGTAGGGTAAAATTAGTGAGAAGTATAATGTGAATAGTGTAGACTTTGGGAAAAAATATTTAAGTTTATTCATGATTCCAGTATTTCGGGAGACAATTTTGGATATATTTTGAATGTGTATGTTCCATTTCAATTTATCGTCGATCGTGAGCCCTAAGAATCTGGTTGATGTTACCCTAACAAGGGGCGTGTCTTCCAGAAAGATATTTCCAGGTAAATTTTGCAAGGTGTTACTAAACAACATGAAGTTAGTCTTCAGAACGTTTAACGATAACTTGTTAGCTTTAACCCATTCTACTACACGTTTAAGTTCTGTGTTTATTGTTGGAAGAAGGTTAGTTGGATTAGAGTGAGAATAAAATAAGTTTGAATCGTCTGCAAATAAAGTGAAAGATAATACATCTGAAGACTTATGAAAGTCATTTATGTATATGATAAACAATAAGGGACCTAGGATGCTTCCCTGTGGAACACCACAACTAATGGATTGTAGCGATGACCTTTGATTATTTATTTCTACAAATTGTTTTCTGTTTGTTAAATAATTCCTGAACCATTCCAAGGCTTTCCTCGAACACCATAGTGCGACAATTTATGTAAGAGAATATTATGGTTTATTGTATCAAAAGCCTTGGAAAAGTCCAGGAATATTGCTATAGTATGTAAGTGGTGATCAATGGCTTGGGATATAGTATCTACGCATTTCAATATTGCTTGAGTTGTGTTGCGGTTTGGTCGAAAGCCAAATTGGGATTCGCAAAAGATATTATGTTTGTTTAAAAATCTGTAACTCTAATAAAGACAATTCTTTCCATGACTTTGGATAAGGATGGTAATAATGAAATTGGCCTATAATTATTTGTTTCAGAAGCATCACCTTTCTTAAATATTGGGATGACTTTTGCTATTTTAACGCTATTAGGTACTATACCCGTTGTTATTGATAAGTTAAAAATATGGACCAGAGGATTTGCAATCGTTAAGATAATTGATTTGAGTAGATGATTGTCGATCTCGTCATGCCCTGAACTTCTTTTACTTTCCAATTTATTTACTATACTAATTATTTCCTCGCGGTTAGTTGGGACGAAAAAAAGAAGATGGATTTTTGTTACTTAGAAAGTTATCAAATTTTCTTTCGGTTGTTGGGATGTTTTCTGCTAATTTTTGTCCTATCTGTGAGAAGTACGAGTTGAAGGTTTCAGCCATTGCTTGAGGGTCTTCGATCAAAGTGTCAGTGTCAGATTTAATTTTCGTTATTTTTGTGTCTTATTGTTTCTGTTTAAGGTTGTATTTATTATTTTCCATGTGTTTTTAGGGTTATTCTTGTTAAGTTCAAACTGCGTAGTATAATGATGTTTTTTGCTTGACGTAGTACTTTTGTCAAAACATTTTTATATCGGGTGTATTTGTCACGGGTTTTATTTGTTGGATTAGTTTTGTATTTATAATAGAGGTTGTTTTTCCGGTTTATTGATCTTAAAATAGACTTTGTTACCCAGGGGATCTTGGTATCTTTTATAGTTATTGATTTGTTCTGTTAATGGTATACAAATATCAAATTGGCCCTTAAGTATGCTTATAAATCTTTCGTAAGCTTCATTCACATCTTCAGAAATATAAATTTGATGCCAGTCCACTGTACTTAAATTTTCATTAAGGCGTTCTATATTTCCAGCATTTAATTTGCGGGTTTTAATTTTTTGGGAACGCCTATCACCTGGTGTGTTAGAAAGTGAAGTTTTACAAAAGATTGGGTAATGATCAGATATGTCCGAAACGATGATTCCTGATTCTAAAGGCTGTTGCTTGTTAGTAAAGATATTGTCGATTAAAGTGGCTGATTGGTCTGTCACTCTAGTTGGTTTGGAGATAGTAGGTAAAAATGAGGCAGATAAAATTAATTCCAGGAAATCATGAGAAAATCCTTGTGCATTAGACTGCAACAGATTGACATTGAAGTCACCCATGATGAAACAATATTTATTTTGAATTATAGGACTGTGTAAAATATTGTGGATGTCTGTTAAAAATCGCCATGGGGACAATGCGGAGGGCGGTAAATGACTCCTATTATTACATTTCTACTGGTTTGCATTTCTACCTCTATAAAAAGTGACTCCAAAGTTTCAGTCATGTGAGTCAGACTATTGATATAAGAGTATTCTAGTCTGTTTGGAACGTATATTCCTACACCGCCTCCTACTTTTTCTTGCCTATTGTTGGTAAGTAAATTATAACTGTCAATGTTTAGAAGAGAGTTACTAGACTCGTGTAACCAAGTTTCAGTGAGACCAATGACTGGACTATTTTGTGGATTAAAATGTTCAAGAAGTAGACCAAGCTGATCAAAATTCTTATTCAGACTCCTGATGTTTAAATGTAAAAGGAAGATGTTATTAGTTGTGTCGTTTAACAAGTTGGATTTGTATTCATTAATCGTAAAGTATTTGGAGGATGTTAAATGTTGCGCAAGGTCATTGTTGTCAAGGTTAAGAATCAACTCCTCTGAGTTTGTATTTAATTCACTGGAAATGCGTGTATCGTATTCCTGATTATTAACGGGTCTGTTTTGCCTATCGCTATATAACTGGAATAAGAATTCATCATCATCGATAGTGCCAAAGGGAAATTCCGTTACTAATGCCATAACGACATTGTAAAGAGTCCCAAAACTCCATCAGTGTTTTTAGTATTCAAAATACATGTAGTAAGATTATAATTGAGCAAGTCAGTTAACGACCCGGAAAGGTTGAGGGAGGGAACAGACAGAGGAGAGTGTGCATGCGATGGGATATGGCTAGCTGATGAAACAAAAAGAAAAGGATGATAAAAGAAAATGAAAGAAGGCATGAGATGATAAGAAAATATGAATAAAACATTAGCAAGAATTAATGACATGTTGAACGGAAAATATGACATGAAAGTACGACCCTTCTCATAGTACGTCTAAAGGAGCTATTCAAAAGACAGAACATGTAAGTAAGCTTTTCGCATGTTTGTAGTATTTAACCGATCGCAGAGATATTCACTGAACAAGACGACAGGGAATAATGCGGTCGCAGGAAATCGGTTATTGGAATGCCAAAGATCAATTGAGGAAGGTTTTAATTAAAATACGTTATTTACATAAGGTTTAGTCGATCGAGATGAAGAAGGAGAAAATAATGTCGAATTGTCCACGTGGCCTGAATATCTCTGTCATCATATGAGTGTAACTAAGCTATAGGTCTCGCCCAAAAGGTTTTATTTTGGTATCCTCTTTATGGAATGGAAACAAAATCAGTTGTCATGTAGAATGAAGTTACGTAGTCGGAATAAACAGCAAAGGAATATTCTAGGCTTGCAATTTTTTTAGGATTCCGGCATGGTTGACGTGTTAGATTGTGACAGGTGGAGATTATTTTAAAAGGATAATTAGGTAACTGTTCACACACTTTGATTTTATGTAGATATCATAATTAATTGGATGAGTAAATAATTCAAATGGGGATTGTATGTCTGCCGTGACTGTAGATACAATTTCCAAGAGGCGGAGCTCGTCCAACTCTACATAACATTCTCACCTGCATAACCACTGTTCAGGCGTTAAAACTGTAGCCCAAGGAATGTGGATCTTATAATGGCAGGTTGCTTTCTATTAGAAAAATAAGTCGCTTGAGGTAGTAAACATTCATTGATATGCTTCAGTGGAACAATCAGGTGCAATTATAAGTGATCTACTAAGTTGAAATGACAGTTCAACATGATTATGCAACCATTGCAGCTCCGCTTGGCGTGATTGTACCTCAACTACAATCACTGTAGATGTAGCATGATTACATCCGTAGTGATGAAGTTGCAAGAAGAACATAATAAATAGTGGCATTAATATGAGAAGAAAAGTCAATCTTTCGGAGAAACTTCAGTATTATCAGCATTGTATAAAGAATTACAATCGTCTCCTTATTTGTTCCCATCTTCCTGATCTTTGCGATAGAAATAACTGCAATAATCACATGACACGTTTACAATGAGCATTGTTACAATGTTGATAAGTAGGCTTTTATATCTTCAAATTTTGTTACTGTGAAGTGTAAAAAAGTAATAATATAAATTTTGACTTTCGGTAGAGGTTTAAATCACTAGTACAGTGCTCATGTTTTCATTTGGTTAACTTTGTCAAACACTGGGAGGTAATTGAGATAACTGTAGAATGGTATTACAACTGGTGCTATCACTATATCTACATTTAGTGCAATATGATTATTGTTATGCATGGAAATGGATGAGCAATTCCGCACTTCACAGTGTAAAATTGTTATGACAGCAAGATTGAGGTTAATATTGCTGCAATTACGTAATAGTCGTTATGCATGTGACTTGTGTAACAAGATTTAACAACGATCTAGCTGTGCGAATACTTGGCAGATAAGTTAATTGATTTGCAATTAGGATACCCGGGTTATTAATTGTTCTGGAGAATGTTGGCGTATCTATAGCATGGTCAATATAATAAGTTAAGTATCTTCATGATTGTATTTGGATGACAACATGGTAAGTATTGTTCGAGGGGTAGTAAATTAAAAGAATATATTGCTATCATGTGCAACTTATGTAGCATTAAAATGGCACGTTGGTATTGTGTTCAGCAAAGCTGAATCAGTATAAAGGAATAAGATTTTTTTTTTTATCATCAGGGCGAGTACTCATGAGGGTGGTATTCAATTAAAGAATGCCCTTCATTGATTTATCTTGCTTTATTTATGTGCTACCGGGGTCTTGTTTATAGCATTCCTCAAACTTCCCGAGAATTCAGATATAGACATCTCAGGCTCAGTTGGATTTTATTCCACTGGTTATGTCCATATATTATAGGCGTGATAGGAAAGGCAAATGTAGAAAGTTTTAGGAGAAAATTTTTGATTAAACATAATATGGGCATCTGTAATAGCACCATGGTCTTACTATTATTGGCTATAACCATGGTGGGGTACTGATTAATTGTTTGCCAATAATCTAGAGGTTGCCATTGTAATTCATGTATATATACATACAGATAGATATTTCATGCAACCATTAAATGAAATTCTTAAAAAACAGTTCTGTGTTGTCAGTGTGTAACTATACAGAGTAACCATACAAGGAATAAGCATAATAGGAACATAAATATTGAAACAGTATACTCTGAAGAGGGGAATAACGAGGGGGATGGGGGTAAGTGAGGAACCAACATCACTGGTTCACTGAAATAGTTGTATTCAGAGCTGGAAGTAGTTATAATTATAATGATTCTATGAGATATAGAATTGATCATTAAGATGAGAGGGGTAATATTGCTGCAATGCAGTAATTTACAGTTTTACATGGCTTAGTAAACATGCAAGGAAATTATTGATTTGGCCATCATAACATAGTTTTGAATTATTAGATGATACCTCGCATAATATTAGAAGTATCATAGACTCGGTCCGGTATCAAGAAATGATCATGATCTTATACATCTGCATTGATATCATCAGCCATTATTACTCATAAAACAATGAAAGATGTCGATGATTTGATTTATTCAACAACAAGTTTAGGTAGAGATATAAGAAGCAGGATACCAAAAGGTAAGTGTTCAGGTTGAAATAAAATTAATCGTCAGGTGCACAGTTCGGGTGAGGAACAACCAACATCACTGATTCACTGAAATAGTTGTATTCAGAGCTGGAAGTAGTTATTATTCTAATGATTCTATGAGA
This sequence comes from Mesocentrotus franciscanus, assembly GCA_037976565.1. Classification (NCBI taxonomy): domain Eukaryota; kingdom Metazoa; phylum Echinodermata; class Echinoidea; order Camarodonta; family Strongylocentrotidae; genus Mesocentrotus; species Mesocentrotus franciscanus. The sequence continues at coordinate 1,473,478 of CP137666.1, read as the reverse complement.
TATAGAATTGATCATTAAGATGAGAGGGGTAATATTGCTGCAATGCAGTAATTTACAGTTTTACATGGCTTAGTAAACATGCAAGGAAATTATTGATTTGGCCATAACATAGTTTTGAATTATTAGATGATACCTCGCATAATATTAGAAGTATCATAGACTCGGTCCGGTTTCAAGAAATGATCATGATCATATACATCTGCATTGATATCATCAGCCATTATTACTCATAAAACAATGAAAGATGTCGATGATTTGATTTATTCAACAACAGGTTTAGGTAGAGATATAAGAAGCAGGATACCAAAAGGTAAGTGTTCAGGTTGAAATAAAAGTAATCGTCAGGTACACAGTTCGGGATGCCATGGTAAGTATTGAGTAAGCTCGTCGCAAACACTTGGCCAAAGTTAACATTAACATTTTTGTAAATATTGAGGATAACGGATCTGGATAATATTTACCAAAAGCAATCATTCTCTCCAGGTAGCCCAGGTGTCTTCCCTGTTGCGTTTCGTTTGGAGGATAACTTTCGTATTGAAGACTTTAATTCGAGTCATCAGCTTTTCTCCTGTCTGAGCTTGTAGGCGATTGAGGAGAGGCGACCACGTTCCCGTTTCATGGATGGTGGTAGGTCCGTTCTCACTGTAATTGCGGGTCTGACTTCAACAGCGGCTTCGTTGTCGCTTGTCGATTGTCGACGGCGGGCGTAATCCGAAGCTGGAGAATAGCCCAGGGGTAGTTGTCCTGATAAAAAAAATCTTAAATGGCTTACCACCTCTTCCGGGTACTTCCCGACCCCGCAGCTTTAACCCACAGTCCACGGCTGCACAACGCACTCTTGCTTTTTTTTCCGGGGAAATAACCATTTGAATGTTTTTGGTGGGTGTTTTACTCCTTCACCATTTCCAGGCAAAAAAATTATTACATTTTCTTAAATGAAAATCTACTTATACATCTCCTACGTGCGAGAAAACGCTTCGTTCTCATTTATAGCACTCTTGCTATACTCTTAAGGAACATTTATTCCATACCATGGAAAAAAGAAATAGGGATGACTGTTTTGTTTTTACAAAGTGAAAATAGTTCAGGGACCTATGCTTCAGAGTTAATCATATGGTCTCACGAAAATTTACAAACTATCACTTTCGTTGTTTTGTCGTAGTTAAATACTTCTCATGAAAGGCTTTGGTATTTCCGAATTTTACAAAGTGAAAATAGTTCAGTGACCTATGCTTCAGAGTTAATCATATGGTCTCACGAAAATTTACAAACTATCACTTTCGTTGTTTTGTCGTAGTTAAATACTTCTCATGAAAGGCTTTGGTATTTCCGACAGAAATCGGAATCATTCGACGGAATGGCGAGTCGAATTTGTATACATATCAGTTTTTTCTATAAACCTATATATCATTCATTTCAGAAAGCAATGACATCGGGTAAAAGTACTAAAAAAATTCTTGTTTGAAAACTAAGGTTTCTGTCTAGGAAATATCACCGGACCTACGGTTCGCTCTTTTAAAAAGTTACAGTTCTGACAAATGCAAAAATCACTTTTCATAACAATTGCAGACATATACAAGTACAATACACGCCCTTTTTATCCTCAACATCGACAATATCTTCATTATCTAATTTCCATCTGGCATTTCTCTTGCCCTCATTATCAAAAGAAGCACATGACAACGATAGGCTCTTCAATTTGCCTCATTCTTCGGTAACGTCTCTTTGATGTAGTGGCGACAACTTTCTTATTTGTTCCAACACACAACATTAGTCAATTTCAATTGGTTAAAATGTATGACTCAGGAGGCTATTTTCTCTGAGTGCTGATGAATGTAACAAATACTACAGCAGATTCTTCTAATTTCTTCTGGGGCCCAAGGGATAACCGCACCTACTGAAGTCACAAAATCCGTACATGATGATGATTGCTACGAGCATAATGCAGTGGTATTTCTTGACAGTATGAATAGAATTCTTGCCAGGGAAAACCCAAATGTTATGGATTAAGACGATCTATTTCGTTTTCTCACGATGGGATATAACTTTGGAAGCGCAGTGGGATATAATATGATAATATTATATGTGCGATACAAAAACTAAATATTATTGTCAAAATAAATACCCTTTATTTCTTATGTTGACAAATAGCAATGTACCAGTTGTGATTGTCTGAAGTAGTGTTCTACCCCGTTTATTTTACAGCATTTAAAACGCCCCTTTTCAAGTGGTTACACAATTTTTTTTACTGGCGTACAAACAAAAAGTATTTGAGATTTTTCGACAGCTTTAATGAGGCGTCACACACCAATCCCCTGTAGCGAAACCCCTCTTCAGGTTTTCTCTTTGCAATGTGAATATTATTCAAATGAGTGTATGCTCTGAAACCGAAGGTATACTTTTTTCAAAGGGATGCTGTATTCAATACACTTCAAAGAGTGTGCTCAAAGTGGTTTCACTTTGGACATGATAATCTCTCTGATATTGCTCTTTTCTATTACTAAACTATCTGATGAAAACGTATTACACTGTATATCATCTGGGTGCTACCGCTATACACCGGGAAGAAGAAAAACAATGTATATATCAACTCTGACTCGTTGAAATGAAATTTTATAGCCAAATGAACGAACCTTTTGAAAGTGTATTCACAGGTATGAATTACTTATATCCCTACATTGATAAAACCTATTTTTAAAAAGAAATGCAGATGGACATCAACGTAGATCTATACATATTTTTGTAATAAAAGAGCTATCGATGATTGCGACGCGTTGAAATTTGCTTCTGTTTCTAAGGTATGAAAGAAATGATTTAGAATCCAAACTTGCACTTTGCTATATCACGTCTAACAATGAGGGGAGCATGAATATAAATTTTCCTTAAAGTTTGATATAATCATACACATTTGTATTACACTCATATCAATAAAAAGAGCGACCCTTCAATCGTACAACAGGGCAAAATTTTTGCCGCACCAATCAGTACATCATACAATCATTATGTTGTATACAAAAAAATACCACATATACCATGATCACAATACACTAAATGTACTTTAAAGATTACTAATCACCTGAAAAAATAATCTGTGTATAGGAAGAATATACAAAATCATACTTAAAAAAACTTTACGTGGCATTGTATGGGTACATTTCTACAGTTCAGGAGTATGAAGAAAATAAAGGATAACAAAAACCTTTCATAATAAAGGGCGTACACAGATCCTCAGTCAGACTGAGGTTCCGTGTACGCCCCTTTCTTTGCGAGTGCGTACGCGTGCGTTAATTAATTCAAGTTCAAATTCCAGTTAATTTATTTTTCCACATAATTTTTTAAAATGTTATTTCTTTGTTCATACATAATATAATACATAATACATAATATAATCCCATTTCTTGTACACGCTTTACCGGTAACCTACAAAAATACAAGCATTACAAGCATACAAGTCAAGTACAAAATAATAAATATAGGTCTAAACGTTTCATTATTTATCGTATAAAGCATAGTGGAGGGCGACAGTAAAGCGAAGCTTGTTGGGGGCCGACTCGAAGTAGATGGGAGGAAGAAGGAATTAAAGAAGGAAAGGGGAAAGAAAGCTAAGGGAAGGGAGGACTGGCAAGGGGAAATTGGAGAACATTACAAGATAAAACAAACATTGTCAAAAGAACGGGGACACATAGATATTAGACAATACATATGGGCGGATACAATAGTTGTAGGGGATCTATAATATTTCAGTGGTAAGATTCCAATACTACGTCACGGTATGGAATACAGAAATATATATATATGGACCATTACATAATTATGAGTGTATACATGCAAGATATCACAAGCGTATCGAATGCTTCAACATATAAAGGAGATGTAGCTTTTAGCCTAGTGTTACAATTCATATTATGGTCTTGAAAGAAACATCCTTCGTTTTCTTTTAAATACATATACTCTTTTAGATCAAAGCGTTTTAGAGTGCAATATCTTTTTATATAAAAGGACAATTTTTAAGCTAATAGTTAGTTTACAGTATAGCCACATGTAACCCCTTACATCAACAGCCGATAGCAGCCCCAGAACCCCCTACTACAGCATCACCTGCAACGCTCAAAGCGCCCTCCTGCAGCAACCGAACATTTTATGACAAGTAAGCAGATCAAACAACAACAACAAACATCAATAATATAGTTTACCCACAATACCAATTTATCTTATTTACTTCACGGCTACTTAAAACAAGTCTTGGTTTGGGGAAAGATTGCATCGTTGCAGGCATACCTTTCCTTTCGCCACTTGTCGAATAAACAAAATATCACATAAACATTATTTCAAATTGTAAGGGTCGATCAAGATACAAAATTCTACAAAGATGACTCCATTAATGAACAAGTATTTTTAATCCCCAGTATTATAAGGAAATATCGAACTTCTTTGAAGGAAAATGAAACCTTACAAACATTAAATGATAATCTTGTTCTAAACAGTCAGCCAGTTATTAAAAAAAAATCTTGAAATTGTTTGTAATTCATTATCTAGAAAGGAACACGAAAAGAATATCTCCAAAGTTGCAAGTTTGCTTGCTAGCCATTCTCCTTCGGGAGTCGCCATTTAGATTAAATTAGTGATATGAGATTAGTAGGTCGAGTGAGGTACCCACTGACCTGTATATTACTTTCAATGTAGGACACTCACCTGTGAAATGCGGCCATAAAAATAGTTTCCTAAGAAAAGACCATTGATAATTTGTAATTATTGTGACAAGATATTTGGTTCAGCCATTTCGTACAGTTGAGCAGTTGAGCGGTTTCTTTTGTTAAGCAACATTTGGCATGGATAAGTTGTTACTTGGTCAGATAAAGCTCAGCCCGTTATCCAAAGGAGTGACATACACAGAAATCATTCGTTTGAGATGCTGGAGTAACAAGATTGTTGCCCTTTGAATCAATGGCTTTGGTTGCAAAATAGCCAGTTAAAATACAACACCATTTCCATTCTATGCAGGTCAATGGATATGTACTACTCTGACATCACTATTTAAATCAAGATGGCGACCCCCATGGGAGAATTGTCATAAAGAAAACTGCAAACTTTGGAGATACAGGATTCCTTGCTAAAGCCAAGGTCACACTAGGCGTACGACTAGTTGCCGACTTCTGACAACCAATATTAGCTGCGTCTATAGACAACCAATTTTCAGGAATTTCTAGTGGGCGATCAGTTTCCGTTCGTTTGTGAGGCAGTTGCCGATCGGTTGCGGAATGTTGTATGAAAAGTGTATGATCATCAAAGATTTTCGTAAACTAATTTCCGACCGCTCGTAAAAGTATTGGCGAATGGTTGTCATTTTTTCAAATATTGATCGGCGACAACAAATACCTTGTCGGATATCAATGGCCGATGTTCTTACGACGATTAACAAGCATAGGAAACTTCTCGTTCTTTATTAGCTTATGCATTTGTTTAAATGAGATGTTGTTTCATTTATGTTATTTCTCTCGGTGAGTTTTTTATCTGCTCTTTGAAAAACGAATAGGTAGGTTGCATTGAAGCCGTTTATTATAATTTGATAATTGAAAATTATGACAATTGTCATGAAAAATAGAGAGGGGGTAGTGGTAAAAGGTTAAATCTGTGTCTCATTCCGGCCATTTTACCTCCCGCGGGAATTCACACAATTACACGTTTTCGTGGTGTATATTCCCCCGATGCCGAAGCAGGTATTGCTGCGACCCTGATACAGGCGGAGGTTAATGAAATGGAGGACCAGGCCCCTGACTCCCCAAAGTTTGTATTAGGGGATTTCGACCATTCGACCATTATGCCCCATTTTCAGCGGCATATCGACAGACCCACACGAGGTGGAAATATTCTAATTCGCCAATCTGAGAACTATCGCCTACCGTTGGAAACAAAGAAAAACCTTTCCACGACCAGTTTGGTTGGCAAAAGGTTTTCGATGCAGCAGCGTAAACCTCCAGCCGACCAAAAATACTGTGGAGACTGCTTCCCGATCTCTTTACGACCTATGACAACTAACTCTCGACCAGTGGATGTCGGGAGTCGGCGAGGGTCGTTGCTCCAGTAGGACATAAGCTTAAGCAAATACTTTTTTTTTTATTTTTTTAATGCGGTTGACAAATTCGAAAAAGATTATAAGCTAATGTTTGTTTGTTTTCATTTTCCTTCAATTAAATCAAGTCTAAAATTATCAAGCATATCTACCTGTAGTATATATATTTATTAACAGTAAAACATCATATAAATTGTTCGTACCTCCTGTCAACATTTCTCCAGGGCTATTGGCTATGTTGTCCATCGCATTTCTTTTTCAACCCAAGTATACATGAAGGTCAAAAATTGTCCGTTCTGAAAAAAGATTTTTGTTTAAAACAAGATCACATATCCAGGTTTAAAAATCGTCATATACATAAATCACTGAATCAACATTTTTTCCATGAAACATATCACTAATGATTAATGTCAAGCTAATTATCATAATTATTCGAATCATTTTAAAGCAGAGCTTCCGCGAATCTACCGAGAAAGGACAGATCCTTTTATCTTCTTTTCATCATCTTCTCTTGATACGGCATTTATCTGAACCCCACAAATAGAGCAAACTACATTTATACACTATTGTCTATATTGGCTATCAGTCCAGTTTTGGTCTACTGCCTTATGTTTTATTAGAGAGCGACAACTAATGGAGCCCACGGCCTAAGGAACCGAAATATCCACTGCTCGGGCCGTCTGTTCCATGTCTTCTGTCTTCTCTGAGGGTTCACTAGACTGGCGGTCTCATAGGCTGTCGGTCTACTGGGAATTCCTGGATCTACTTGAAAAGGTTTTCAACATCGCTCTTGGTAAGGTTGTAAAGGTGCATCATGTTCGAAAGATGACTGAACTGGTCCTTAAACTCCTGTACATTAAAGAGAGCAGACAAAATTTTAATGGACAATCAATTCAGAATTCCATAATTCATTCCGTTTTTCTCAAAGTGCCATCTATGTCAAGTGTAATGGAAATCCCTTTATATTCAAAACATTGAGCTTAGAAAAAAAGGAGTACACTGACTTCATCCATTTTCATATTAAGAACGATGTTCATCGTATTATCAGGGAAATGATGGTATTATCCTGCAGATATATGATAGGCCATTCAGGCATTGTACGCTACGTGACGTTTATCAATTTATTTTATCCAGAAACTAAAATCTATTAACATGTTTAATGATTCGTTCTGGTACCACTAACATTATTAGATAGTCAAATCAAGATATTATTTTTAATTGGGAATTAAATTATTGAAAGAAAGGACATATGTCATACCTGACACATTTCACAGGATTGCCTTGATATATTATTGTTTTGCATACCTTTGAGATGTTTGAGCAGGCTCTATTCAGTTTCATTGGACGAAGTTTTGGCTGATTTGCTATCTCATTACAGTAATCCGTCACCATCTTTCTCTGCAAGGGATGTTCGTTGTAGTAAGGCAGATGATCTGACTCGCCCTGTATTGAATTAAAAAACAGTGGTTATCATATGTGTACAATATTTATCTTGTATCGTTATTGTCATCTAAAGTCTTCTAACATCCAAAGTAATAACATATTAGTTGCCATTTGATTTATTCAACGATTTTGCAAATTGTTACACCTTTCTACTCAACTGAAATATCTACTGAAATCTTGTTTAATTAGTCGATACGTGTATGTATGATTTTTTGTTTTTTCTTTTTATAAGTACTTTAACTTCAAACCTGTCCCCTATACACTTCAATTCAATACCTAAATTGTGTGACGGAATCCGTATTAAATATCATGACATAGGTTTTTACTTTTCTTTTCTCGTTTGACCGTATTAATTCCTTTGTTGACACCAAAAGGTGACTGTGGAACGAAAAAGAACTACTGGGGATGAATTTTGTGTAGTTATGCTCTAACGTGCCATAGTTAATGAACACAATTGTCACCTGTCTCAGGTAAACGGTCCTGGTTGCATGATTGAGAGCATCAGCAAGAATGTCTACACATCTATCAGCTGTTTCTGATCTCGGCATCTCAAACAACGATGGTAGGTTGGTAAGCACTGAACGCCAGAAATTTGACAAGCTATGGAAGGAGGAATTTAAAAAGGATACGTGCACTAAAAAAAGGAGCTTAATACACAATATACACATCCAACATCTTTAAAAGTGCACATTTGATTCTCTTTAAGGTTCTCTTTTTACATCCAGCATCCTTAATGGTGCAGATTTGCTCGTGTTTAAGGTTCTCTTTTTAAATCCAACATCCTCGAAAGTGCACATTTGCTCCTCTCAAGGTTCAATGTTTCACCCATCTCATCCAGGGTGCAATTGTGCACCTGTTGAGGCTCAAATATGCATCCTTTTGTTGGGTTGCTGGAAACGTATGTTTGGTGGTGCGTTCTAAACCTTTAACTCTTAGAAATGACACAAAGACAATACACAGAGGAACTGTCATTATAACACGATCGATATATTATACGCAATTAGTGGGTATGATAAGTAAACAATCACGAAATTTAATAGTAATTCAGTAATCAAAATATAGTAAATATCATGATGTGGATTTTTTTAACAACGAAATTGAGCGAAACATATCAAAATCGAAAAACTTGTTGCAATGTATGTCAAATTTATACACCGGAATTACATCAAACCTACTCACCAATTTTTCTTCCAATTTCCCGCGTAAGCTTCTCCATACTTTATAGCAAGTTCATCAAACGTATCAAAGAGATGTTTGATTGGTAGAGGTACTTTGCTGGCATCTTGAACATTACTTCGAAGATACCATCCACATATGGGCTGATCGACGCCTTGGATGTAAAAGAGATTGAGTTTGATCAACGTATTTTAACCCATGTGGATAAATAAATCTTATCTGAAACTGGTGATCAAGTACATTGGAACATAAACACCACGTTGAGGTTAATATAAATATTAAACCCTAATGAAATTGTACTACATGAATCTGCAAGCCGGTTAAAATAAAACAGTGACTTTTGTTTCTTGTTAATCTGTGCATTGAAAAGAAAAATCAAACGAAAAGTTAATATTCGAAAAAATTACCAAAGGGTGAAAATACAAAAAGCTTTCCAACTTTTTGAAAATGGTTAATACGATCAGCTTCATCTGTCTTCGCGAATTTTCAGTTCATTATTTCCCTTATCATACTAAGCCTATGAGTAAGAATGGAATACTGTAATGAACTGTAATGTCGAGGATATCCCTTAAATGATATCACGACTCACTTTCATTGTCAGCATGTGAGGAAATGCTAGATTTCGATCAAGGTCTGCTTTCTTCTGTTGGATGTGGTCGGGCATAGTACTTCCCTTCATCTTAGATTGTTCAAGATCCTGCACAAAAATAAGCGTTTATGTATTTTGTTTGAATCGTTCTCTTTCTCTCTCTCTCTCTCTCTTTCATTATTCATTATAGACCTACTTATCAAATAACCAATTCACACGTATTCAGTTGCATTATTATATATGATACAGAACAAAACAAAAATTGGTTACTGATAATAGTCAAAATTGACGAATTGCATTAAAACACAAATCAACAACAACACGACCACTCGATCGCATAGACTTTCAAAAAAAAAATCAAACTGAGGAGTTTCTATATTCGTGTGCATCAACCGTTTAAATTTGCGAACATTACAATGTGACCTTTTTTAATCCGTAGATAACCCCTAAGGGATATACAGATAGGACAGTAATATTCTCCTTGGGTTGATTTTCAAAAGTTGTTTTTCTTGTTTATTTATCTTCAGAAACTCAGTGTCGGAAGATCATTGGAAATTTTATATATAAGGGTGATGCCGTTACCAATTTAACTAAGTCTCTTTTCCATATTACGAGTACATGTCGATCCTGTTCAAGGTTTTTTTTTTCATTTCAAGACGTATAGTGAAATAATGACAATTACCTTCACAGGTATGTAAAAATGTAAATAATAATAATAATAATAAAGACATTTATAATGCGCAACATATCCACCAGAGGGTACTCAGGCGCTTACAATGAGCTACATATAAACTATACTTAGATACAATGTTAAGCAATTCCTGTTCATTAATCAGAGCAGATATTGATTTTAAGAAAAGAAGAAAGCTAGCATACATCTTCTTTAATGGTTGAATTAACATGGAATTTATCGATGAACTGAAAGTATCATACCTTCAGATGAATGATCTTTGAACCTTGTTGCGGAAGGTGCGAATCGAGGACATCTTTAACGGTCACATACATTAAGGATACATCTAAATATGGATGAAAAATAATAGATATTGTTCTTCTCCCTGTCATTCTCTCTCTCTCTCTCTCTTTACAAATATTTACGAATTAGCCGGCTCAATCCATTTATTTATATTTCATCTTCATAATTATAAACACTAAATGAGAAGAAATTAAGAAAGAATAAAGGATAATCAAATTTCAAAGAAAATGAAAAATGATTATTGAATGTCAAAAATATTATCATTTTGAACATGATTTTGTTTTAATAACAGATATTTGAGATATGCATCTTCGAAAGAAACCAATGATTTCTTACACTTGTCTGAAGAAACTTCCTTCAGATCTAGAGCTTGATATCCATCACCTTCTCCATGCTGCTTCGGTATCAGTGCTACACGATATCCATTGTGAATCTTAAAGCATGAAAGTCACAACAAGGAATAATACAATGAAGTGTGCTTATTCAAGAATTATGTACAGCTATATTCATCCATGTATCTACTATAAGTAGGTCCATGATGCATCCATCTGCACGTGTTCTAGTATATCGGGTACAAGAATAATTACCTACATCTAACTAGAAACGATTTCTTTCTAATAGATGTCTAACGCATATTGCGCACAGTGTAACACTTTGTTGTTGACACCTTCACGTTTATCATTAATATATACCGTTAGTACGCAAAAAATCGAGAATCTAGATATTCTATCTGAATGTGTGCAATTGAAAGTACTGAACCCACAGACGCAATGTTAATAAACATTTACTAACCTCGTAGCTATTCATTGTATTTGCCGTTGTTTTTCCCTGAGTCTCAGACGTCTCCTGAAGCAGAATGGATTGTTTATGAGTTTGAACCAACACTGTAAAATGAAGAGAGGATTCAAGAATAACTCAGAATATAATCAGTATATAATTATGGAAGTGATAATATATAGTTTACATGTATACAGTTTATGCATGTTTATGTAAGTAATTATAATTCAATGGAATATAATTAATTCAGACAAGGGAATATATATCATATTCATGTTTATGAACGTATTGAAGTACATGTGTTTTCATTATTTTCATGTTTTGTCATTGTTGTATACGATCTTTCTCAATGCAGCCAGTGGGTGCGAACAATTATAACAAGTCAACGCAAAGCGTAGCATCCCCTCGCCGGGTAAAAATGGCCTATAAAATTCATTTAATAATGGCTTGTTCATTCACAAAAGAACACATGGGCCTTAAAATGTGTCAATGATGTAAACAATATACCTGTTTACAGTATATTCAGTGTAACTTTTTGAATGGAAAATCACTGTAAGTAATCTGAATAGTGCCATGTAATACGTCCAAAATATATGCTTTATAACCTAAACTTGTAAATGAAACATGTAAATTTGGTATACAGTAACCACCATGTACGATCATACCAAATTCTATCAATATCCACCCAACATTACTTAAGTTATCAAACGGAAACAACGTTTTTGCATACATAATAACTGTAGCTATTTCTCATGTACATACTCAGCAATTTTTGCATATTTAATGAGCTGTGAACTTTGACTTTAGACGTACATACTCAACATCATTACTTACGTTATTGAATTTAAAAAACGCATTTGTGCATATATAATTATGTATTTTCGCATATTTAATGAGTTATGACCTTTCAACTTTGACCTACATACTCTGAAATCGAACTGGGTCACTTAGTTGATACCATGTACCTTCATATCAAATTTCATTCAAATCCGTCAAACATTACCAAAGTTATCGAACGGAAACCAGATTTGTACTTTTCGCATATTTAATGAGCTATGACCTTTCACCTTTGACCTACATAGGCTACTTCGAAATCGAACTTAGGCTATGTTTTGATACCATGTACCTTCATATCAAATTTCATTAAAATTGTTCAAATAATACCAAAGTTATCGAACGGAAACCAGATTTTTTTTTACGGACGGACGGAAGGACGGACGGCAGCGTTACTATATCCCCTCCGACTTCGTCGACGAGGGGATAATAAAGCCTGTAGTTTTCATGATTTTTACAACTGTGATTGAATATGATGTGTTACTACTAGCTGATATGAGGAGAACACTATGCGCGCGCGCGCGTGTGTGTGTGTGTGTGTGTTGTGTGTGTATGCAATCTGAAGGTAGCACAAAACACTTATGTGGCCCTCTTTTTTCTATCTGATGTTAGCTTGAGATGATATTCATTATATTCTCACCGAGGTCTACTGCATCCACGTCTCTGGGTAGCAAACAATAGCCCCTTCTCCACGCAGAATCTAGAACTTTCTTTTTGACCTGTTTGACGCTGTCAACATCCAGGACATTCACATGAAGATAAACCTGACCATCTTCATCTACAACATCGAGACCCTTCATTAAACAAAATGTTTATTCAATGGATGAGAGAAATAATACAAAAAAATGCGTTTGCAAATACTTTCGAAAAACCAAGGCAATTTCAATATCCATGCCCATCACTTATTGAAAAAAGGGCGAACATTACAATGATGTATTACGTAATCCAAACATTTTTCCTATTGGATACACAGAAAGGTGTCAAAATTGTCCTTGAGTTGGTTTCTCGAAGGTCTTAGAGATCGTGTTAATTAAAGATATTTTAAGTATACATAAAACATATTATTTAGCCTCATCCTAAAAATTAACTTTTTTACAGATAGAATACATACATGTACCTGTATATTTAATTATATTCTTATATTTATACGCAAGGGGTTTACGTTCAGGTAAGTTTTCAAATGTGAACACAAATATAAATATACATAAAAAAGGAATCACGCACAATTGAGTTTGCTTTGCCTAATCCGTTCAGCATAGTGTTAATACGATGTGAAATATAACATTTCAAGGCAAAGCCGGACATTACATGTACTTACAAGAGAATGAAATTCCACCGTCTGGTCAAAGAGTTTGTTGTACTCTAGCGTATAGTATGCTTCCCCTGACCCTTCGTCTATAGGACCCTTCTCGACCTGGGTCTTTATTGCTTGATACAACATGAACAGTGGGTAGAAGGCGTACACCTGTAGTATAACAAACAAATTATATATTGAGACATTGTGAATGATGCGCAATTCAGCCCCTGGCTGCAAAGCATTGTCAAAATAAAATCATTATTGACTTGAACTGAAATTGAATACGCGTATATTACGTAATTCAAAAATGCTTTCTATGGGATACACTAAAAAGTATCGAAATTGCTCTTCGGTTGATTTCTTGAAAGTCTTCACGATCGTGTTAAAGATATGTACTACTTATTATTGACCCTCATCACAATAATTGACCCTTTACAGAGAACATATTGATAAGTATATAAAGACAGAGATAAAGAGAGAGGGGTGGGGTTGAAAATTCTGTTTTGCCCTCTTTCAATCGAACTTGGTTGCTTCCATTTAGTAAATGGTTCCATTTCTCTAAGTTGGGGCACTGTAGTTTGGATAAAGAAGAACTGCTAGAAATGGTACAAATTAATTTATTTCCATAGTTATCTCCTGTCCCGGGCATTCAATGTTCTTACTATTGTACACTTAATTTATATCCAAATTCCTAGCACAATGTGCGAGATACAAGATTTTGTTTTACCCTTGCAGTTAGGTGTACAAATAGTTGAATATTTAACATTCTAACAATATCAGATATGTAATTTAAGAAAAAGAAGCATTTTAATTTTACTTAGGACATATGAATATATAATGAAGGCCCTAGAACTTTGTTTAGTTCATGGGGTCCGGGAGAAGATAGTGAAGTCGTACGGAGAAGGAAAGAACACTTCTACAAGATTAGAATGAAGCTAGAGTAAGTCTGAACTTACAACACAATGAAAGATAAACCCCCATATTATAAAACAAAACAATCCGAGAAATCGTAGTAAGATCTTAATTTCATGGTAAAGATTATAAATATTACCTTCAAGTAAGAGAACATGAACAAAGTAAACCAGCTGCTGACCAGTTTTCCTGCGATTGTTTCCGTGCTGAACACATAAAATAAAATTAAAAGAATAACATATTCAAGTTTATGATGTACTTTTTCGGAATTTACATATGTGCATTATGATTTTCTGTGGCAACATTTCAGACGGAAATGAAATTTGAATGTGTGGAAAGATCACAATATATCATTACATATATTTGATTTGCGTACTATGCAGTAACAAATATGAGCACGCAATACCGCCACATTCTTAATTCAGTCGACAAAAATTGGCCTATTATTCTTGTTTAATTTATAAAGAACCTGCGATTTTGCCTCCTGCCCTCATAAGAAGCCTAGTACGCTAATATCCTATTCAATATTGTGAGAAGTCGGGAATGTACTTTATAAGACACATTAAGAACCACAAGGGATAAGTGCTAACTCTAAAAAATAATAACAGATAACAGAGATGAATTTAAAATGTTACTTGGTGAATAGTGTGTCCATCTCTCTACTGGATTCGGATGCCATTCTCACTTCATCTTCAACAAGTGACATTACGACGCTGAAAAGAAAATGAAATGAAGGAATTGCCGAAAGGTCATACTTTAACCTCCAATCATTAAAAAAAAAAAAAAATTATACAAACAACTTGAACGATGGAGTAGTAATAGTTTCCTTATGATGCTTTACTTGTAAAAATCAAGCTCGACTGATTTATTTTCATTGTTTCATTCTTTAAAAGACAGAACTCTGACTCTGACGAATACATACAATTGATAGCTTTCATGTTTGTCCATGCGCTTGTAATTAATAATATTATTACTACCCTAAACAAGGGCAAATTAAGTTTATTCAAGCCCTCAAAAGTTCGTTGGGATAAACTGATTCTCCCCGAGAGTATATATATATATATATATATAAATATATAAATATATATATATAAATATATAAATATATACAGTATTTGGGGTTTCACTCTAATCATTGCGACATGTTCACTATAAATATCTTTTACAGAGAGTATTGGTGTATCCTGCAAAATTCTAGTGCACATTGATCTTTTCTTTCGATTCATGGAAAGAAATTACCGCCTCTGGTCGAATGTTCTACATCATCATTATTATTATATATATACTTTATTCGGTATTTCAACATACAAAATAAATGTCAACAATATAGTATTCAATAAAGAAAAGGAATAATGGATGTTGACCGTACATGCCCAGGTTACTTGGGAAATGAAAAAGTAAAACTAATTACACCAACGGGTCATCCCATTTGTCCTACGTCAAATTCCTGTTAGTTCTATCCTAGGCTACCAGGTCTACGCTCTGCCCCCACAACACTTTGCCCTTACCTTTGCCATACGCCAATCTGTCCTACAAACAATCTATTACAAGAACCCGCATGTCTTTCGTAACCGTAAGTCCTGTACCAGACAGTCCAATGCCCTGCCGGTGCTTCGCCCCGTATTAGTTATTTTACTACTTCATATAGGTTTGCATTATAAGGAAAGCATCGAAGTGTCGGCAAATCATGGATGAAATTATTGGTTTTATCGGCACTAAAATTATAATAAAATGAGATTGTATTTAATTCGACATATACGATCAGTAGAAAGAATTATCGCACTTCATCTATGAGCTACAGTTAAAAAAGGGTATATGTACTTTTTTATATATAAAACTATTGACTTACTCTGTGAAGTGGATTGATTTGCCCTCGCTGACAAATGTGATTGCTAGAAGAGAGGCGATGATTTCCCTAAGAGGTGGAAAATGAAAGCCATATTAAATTTGCCTCGTGGCATAAATGTAATGACGGATTCCTTCGTCACGAGTTTTTGCAGCAAGATGGGAGTATAGAACTGCATAAACATTTATAATTAAATTCATAATCAATTAATAATAGTCCTTTGGCAAGTAACAAATCTACATTTGCCATTCTCCACCAAGGTGTCAAATGGGTACTGGTAGCAATGAAATCCTTGATTGCTATAAGAACACCAAAACGGTAGCCTCACAGGGCCGGGATAATACAGGATTTCTCGGTCAATTTCGCCACACAAATTCATTTTATGTTCATTCAATTTCGCCGATTCTGTCACCGCAGCTGTTATTTTTCGTTCAAATTCTTTTTTTAGCATTTAAATTCATAAAACGATCATTCAAAAACATTTCATTTTCATTTGAATTAAAACGTGTTTCTTTTTCGTAAAATTTTCATTCAATTTAAAGCGAGACGATTCGCGATTACGTAATAGCGTCTTCCGTGAATTTAAATTCGTTTCTTTGCATACAATTTCACACGTTTTGCAGACAAATTAAACATGTAAATCTTACCCAGTATGATCATATATAGAACCCCGCAAGCTTAGTTCCATGCTAAATCCATTTCAAATTGTATGGGTTGGTAAGCAACAAACATATTATTTGTCCTCACTAGGGGTGTATACCCACTAAATCATCACTATTTAGCAACTGAACGATCATGTGTTAAGTAGATATAACCTAGCCACATCAATATAGAATTAGCATGGAACTAAGCAAGAGTGTCTTTTTATGAATATGCAATGATATAAGTGCATGCAAAGTGTGTGTTTACAGACTACAGTTGTATTTATTGGAGTGGCGTACCATAATGGTGGGGGGTATCAATACTCTATATATTGATTTATTTTTTATGTTTTGCTTGGTTTTGTTTTTTATAATTTATTCGACGTTCGTAATCTCTTTGAAGCTATTTATATTTGTGTAAATTATATTTAGTCTGTATTGAACATGTTAAGAACAATCAGTTCAATCACAATCATAATCACATCAAAATCTGAATCACCATCACACTGAATCACAATCACGATCGTGATCACAGTCACAATTACCAATAACTCATTTGTTTAATTTAAATGAGAAACATGTGCATATACCATGTATATCATAGGTTTGTAAAGATAGGCGAATTTGAATGAAAACTTTGTTATTTAGAATGACCCAAAGTGAAATTGAATGGTACGGACGTCCGATTTGCCATTGTTGACGAAAATGAATGCAAACTGCGCATTTGTAAGCGGTTGTTAAATTGAATGAAACACGTGCTAAATCCATTGACCGAATAAGTAAATCAAATGAAAAAAGTGTTATTTTGAATGAAATTTACACGCCGGCAGCTTTATTTCGCGAATTTGAATGAACTTTGTATCAAAACGGAAGAAAAGCTTAAGAAATTGACCGAGAAATCCTATATTGGAGCGCCTTGAGCACCTTGCGTGGTGACTATGTATGTATAGTAGTATCATCTTACCTATTTCTGTTTAAGATTTCGACCAAGAGATAGCGATTCAAATAGGAATGTTTTAAAAATTGATTAAAGACCTTTAAAATACCTTTCACGACCACGTCCTTCTTTCTTCCTCTCTAGTTGTCTGATGAAGTCTATCAAAACTTCTTTCTTCTTTAGCATACGGTAGAAGGATATCGCCGAGTGTTCCATAAAGTCTTCCATGTACTACAAGTAAATATTTCAGGACAGGCATAAGATCTTGATAGTGCACAAGTTATAATCAAGAATGATTTGTATGAAAATCAATTATATGCTTTTCGTCATCGTTCCAACATGATGTAGACTTATTCGGAATAATTACTCCATTATCTGAAATGTTTTATTACCATATCCTGACTTTATCTGTATTACCTCAGGGTCCGTTGTTTCTGGGTGAACACCAAGCCCATTAAACAACATCATTGTCAAACAGTGGACGTGTCCTCTAAATGGAACCCCTTGCTTCTGTGTTCTGTCGTCAGCTTCGGATACATCCAAGCTCGTGTTACCAACTAATAGCAAACAGGGAAAATATTTTACAATTATCAATGAGCATTGCCTATACTATATATTAATCGACACAAATCAAAGTGTTAACCATAAAAACAACTTTCGTGTAACATATTTCTAAAGAACTATCAAATGAGTAAATAAACACCTCCGATTTGTTTTATAGGGGTAAAAAGCACAAAGAGGCGCCTCTACACCTGCTAAAAGTTTGGAAACTCAGGTTTCTTCCACAATGTTTCCTTTGTGTATTACTATTATTTAAAAGCCGGTCTATTTCGCATGAGAAATATGGCTTATTTAGAAAAGTTACAGTACGTTAGGCAAAGGATCTAGACTTACATCGGGGGGAAATCTGAAGGGGAATCCTATCAAATGCGCTGCTCTCGTTAAAGGTGTTTGATATTGTACAATGACTACTTTCTTCCAGCTTGATTGACATTATCGCTCCTGTAATACCGCATTTTTATCATTGTCTGTATCTAGGATCTACTTCATGACCCGCTTCCTTACTGAGATGTATACTGCGCATCCCAGATTATGTGATTGTAACAAGTGGGGTATCACTGCAAACGGATGTAACCAGGGTTACGAATAATTATGAAAATAAATGCAGTAAATTTGCCTTCATATTATATCTTAAAGCACACAGATACGTAGAAGTTAGTACATGTAGGACCATTGTTGCTCGCAGCTTCTTTTTGTCATCTTCACTTGTTAGTACACACAAAATCAAACCGCCACCATTTACCGAGGCATAATTATGTAAATAAGCCTTAACAAAATCACGTGAAAAATACAGTCAATTTATTTTAAATTTCCCAAGTACAGTTAAAAATTAAGCTATTGCGGAGCAAAATGTATTCACACATACACACCCACGCCACATTCCGCACGCCCCACGCGCAAACATGCATACTTACATGCATTGTATATACAAAACATTGTTTTTACTTTTTGTTAGACATTGACACATACCTTCTCGTATTCTATTCATGATGTTACTACGGACCATTTCTACTTCTTCCCTAGCTTGTTGTAAGTGACGTTGTTCCTTCCTTGACCACCAAACCAAAATGATTATTAGAGGGATGATCACAATGAGTCCCACCATCACACTAGATATTATGATGGCTAATACTGGACTATCACCTGTAGCCGACCATGCTGAAACAAAGCCTGGGTAAAGTCGTAAGTTCCCGTGCACAACCTAACAAGACAACAGAGTCAATTTACTATTATTTCATTGTGTGGGTTTACAATGGCATGCACAATTATCCTTCTCCATATCCCCTCCAATAACACAAACGTCAGATATACGCCTTTAAAAGTAAAACAAGTGATTCACTAGTTTTTCCAGCACTGTAATATGTTGATTTATACTAAATGAGCCTTTTCATTAATATGCCGAACAAGGGTTTCAGAGGGAGATGGAATGAAAATATCAATCTGTATTCGTCGACAGTGCTTTCCCTACTGTATTAGCGTTTATAAACTGCAAGAAATTTTGAAATTGTATATAGTTAACAACTGAATTAATTATATTCCTTGTAAATTTGATGTTATTTCTTTAGGGTGTGCTTTTCGTAACTAAAAAAAAAATGAAAAGTGGACTGGTTAAAATTAGGGCCTTTGTTGAATACTTTTAGATGTTAGTTTTAATATGTCACATTTTCAAGATACATAAATTGGGGTAACAAACTTTTTCGCATACTTAAAAATTACAAAACTTGGAAAGGGTCTGAATAATTTAGTTATTAACTTTATATCAAAGAAAGCTACACTAGGGATTACATGTATGTGTTAGGTAATCGTTTTAGGTGTATGATTCTGTATTTGAATAGCACCATGCAAAGCAGGTACTAACAACCAATATGAAATCAATATGAAATAATTGTGTTATTTTAAAGGATATGAAAAAAGATGCTGTTATATAAGATACGTGTACACTTACTGTTACAGCTGGAAGATTCTTTGCATCTCCCTGACCTAGTATTCCATTCAAGTATCCTGCTTGAGGCTGGTCATCTGGTAGCTGACAACGCAGGACATTAATTTCAAGATCATCAACGTTGCATTCTCCATCTGTGCCCAAGAAAACTTGTACATCGTCTTCTGTGCTTGCCAAGTCTAAATTCATCCCCTAGAAAAACATAAAAGCAAAATTGACAATTTTAGCTTCAACCAATTTACTCATAGCATGTGTAGTCAAGCCTGTGAATACTAAACAAGACAAATACAAAGAAAGAGAGAAAAAAAAATAAAGCCCTTATGCCACTGAACTTAATAATGTTCAGTGTATATTAATGCCCTATTGAAGATGACTAATAACAATAATTAAAAAATATAAGAATAATAATAAGTTACACAAATATTTCAAAACACTTTGCATTAGGTACAATAATAGAACGATAATAACACATAGTTATGAAATACATTTGACATATATAGGAAACACATTACATTAATTTTATAGTTATAAAAATTACTTTACAAATAGTACTAGTATTATATTATAAAGAATTATAGTATATTACATTAAAATTATTTATAAGATTTACTCTTCTTAAGGGCAGAAATCAGGACAAAATACAAAGAATATTGAAATTAATATAGTAATCCACAACTATAACATGAAATTTTGACTTTCAAGCATCTATTAAGCCAGTATTTACATTTAATGGTAAAGCGTATGGCTATTTCTTCAATATGTGAAAAGGAAAAGTGATTGAGTATGCTTTCATTTTCAGAAGGCAAGTTTCTCCTGCGAGTTTACATAAAATAATAGAATATACAGAAAATTGGTGTTACAAGGGTGTATGAAGAAAACTCCTAAACTCACTGTAATCTCGAGTCGTTTATTAGCACTCTCATAAATTCTGCTGTCCCCACTGAAGTTTTCATACACAGGGTCTGGGAAGTATTCTATTTGGCCCAAATCAATCACATATCCATCAAACTCAAAGGATAAATTCGCCATCATTGCATCATCTGTTGCTCTTCTTCTTCTGGCAGGGATAGCATCATCTGGAAAACTTGGTGTTGGACATGTGAGAATGGTTTCTGTTCCATTGCAGAGCTTTAGGACATAAATGTCAAAGCATTGATAAAGAATAAAGAACAAAAGATATACAAATTATTAAAATTTCATTTCCATGTAATTGCACTATGATTACATGTTTGAATATGCCAATCTATAAGATCCAATAATTTATGAACACAACCAAATGTGATTTCAAAGAGAAGATTTGGGAATAAACCTGTAGATGAACAATTGCACGTGCGAATGGAAAAGTGTATGCATAGCAGAACAATTCATATATTTTTTATATAAAACAAACAACATACATGTACTTGTACAAGCAAATACAAAGTATGCTAAGCAGTACTGTGTCAAATAAATTGAACCAAAAGTTACTAAATACAATGTACAAGTGTATGCCTGAGAAAGAGCATAGTCATCCAATCTTTTACAATCAACAGACATATCTATGGGTACCAATCACCTAAAGATATATGGGTATAGCTTAAATGTCTAGTATCAACCAAAAAACTACATTGCTTAAAGTACAAGTCCACTCCACTCCACAAAAGTTGAGCTGATTAGATAGACAACAATCTAAAAAGCCCATATATAACTTGATTTTGGAAAATGGTGCTCAGACTTTTTTTTTTTTTAATGAGCAAAAAACAAGTTAATAATCGAGCCGGTTCTCCCCCACAATGCATTTTTTATGAGTAGGGTCCTCACAACACAGATTCGTAATGTAACCAAATTTAATGCATACGTCTTTGTGAAGTGCCTCGATACAAACTATTTCATTCACCTGATAAGAATATTGAAATACTATTATTCTTATCAGGTGAATGAAATAGTTTGCATAGAGGCACTTCACAAAGACGTATGCATTAAATTTGGTTACATTACGAAAATAGCCTATTGTCAGAATGTATACTGCTGGCACTTTCGTTGTGAGGAGCATACGTCACATCCGTACAGCAATTTAAATGTTTTGCTCGAAATAACCGAAACAAAAATCGCCCTTAAAAATCACCTGATTGAAGTACGCCCGTGATATTTGGCAGTTTTAACCTTTGATTTATTTACAACATGCTATATTTTTTCGAAAATCGGAGTGGACTTGGGCTTTAAAGATAAAGTTGAGTTCTGGTCATGTGATTGCATTGTGAAAGAATCGGTGTGGAATCGATCAGAAAAGGTTGATCATCTAACATATAAGTATTGGTGTGTACTGCAAGGTTCTGGAATCATCAAAATGATAAGAAATTTGGTCCGGTCTTGGTAAAGTTACAAGCACTGTACACAGAAAGATGTATATGGGACTACACGAACATGTGGCATAAAAATCCGTCCCGATTTTATGCTGTTACATGCCATATTTAGATTATGAAGGCATTTGAAGAGCCATGCTTTTCAGGGAACATGTTTTATCTGATGTTCTTCCACACTTGCATAATAACAATGATAACGCTCACAAATTATTGTTAACCTCTTCCCAGAACTCGCAATTAACCTTCTCTTTAACACAGCATTCTACGGGCTATTAAACAATTAAGGAGTATGAAAGAAATGAAGGATAATATAATACCCTACACAAGGACTAGTATGCCTTATACAATGCACATGTACTATTAGAGCATGTACAGCAAAAATCAAATAATCTTTTCACAAGTTACTTCTTTGTTTAATGGTTGTATTCAAAATTGCCACATCTCTTTGTAGAAGTAATATTTGAAGCTCATATTTTTTAATATACTATAACCCGATAAATTCCCTCACATACAGAGCAAAATATTTGTTGATGATTGATACCCTTTACCAGTAACGGGACTTGAATGATATATAGTGAATGCATATCATACCTCAGAGTTGCTTGCATTACTTGTGAGAGATGTAACAACAATCCTGGGTTCTTGGATCAGATAGAATCTTACGCCAGTTAGTGTGATATCGAGACCTCCTCTGTTGAAAAAAACATAGATTCAAGGTAAGCTTCAAATAACACCTATAAATAAGAAAACAGTCATATGTGATAATTACAGACAGGGAATGCTTTATAACATTTGGTCAATTGTAAAATGAAAAGAAAAAAACTAACAAATTGTCAATCTATATACATGTAAGTATCTATGAAAAATAATGATACACTTTATTATTTACATGTTTAGATGTTTGTTTAGGCCGAAGCTAAATTGGAGACACAGATCAACGAAAGCTTCAGAGAAATGTAACAAAGACAAAGAGGGTTAGATTTTTTTGTCACTGTTGAACTCACTCATTATATGAAATATCTCTTAATCGTTAACCAATTATGATGTATGGATGTCATACCATGGAGTTCTTTACCAATTGTTTTTATACATAATGCAAAGTAGTCAATATAATCCCTCTTCTCCATGTTTTTGGTGGAACATAAACATGGAAAAATATGTTAACCATGCTGCTTTATGGATAAACAAATATATTCTATCAATAAAATATGAACAGGGATATTTTTAATGATTTCTTAAACAAAGGTAGAGTCCTCTATGCATAAGATCACACATTACTACATTGCCAAAGGGCAATTGTTAATATCACTTGTTATCTCTACTTTCAAAAATACCAAAACTTTCAAATCTTCAGTCTAATCTTTTATGAAATTTACAAGAATATGTTTCAATTTGAGTCCTAATTCTACGATAAAGTGATTCCCCCAAATGCTTATTTTGACTGAGTAAACAAGTAAATAAATGAAAATTGACGATGAAAAAAAAAGAAAATTTATATTTCATGTTACTTACGACATGATAGATGTTGTCCTATCAATATCTTCAATCCGTGGATTTGGCATGTAGGTAAAGGTGTAATCGGTGAATTGTCTTTCTACTCCATCAAATGCCATGGTCAAGGTTACAGGAACCTGTTCATTCTCTGGTATGCTGCTTGTGATGCAGGTTGCGATTGTGTCTTGAAAAGAACTTCAAAATAACAAATAATATCCACTTACAAATTGAATGTACTTCTATTCTCTTAATCTCTGTCTGATATTTGTTTGAATTCATGGAGCCTTTAATCATGAATGGATAGTTCACATATTCATTACACAATATTCTAAAATGGTATCAATGAAAAAATGCGTGCACTGAAATATTTCTCACGGCCCATGAGCTATACAAATTCTTCTCAATGTTCTAACGCGTTTCATTACTTATAATAACAATTAAAGTTTAAACAGTAAAGGCTTATGGTGGAATTTACAAAATAATTACAACAAGCATTGAATGCAATACACAATACTTACATCTCTACGCAATCTGCATCTCTGAATCTTGCAGTAATGTCCCTTCCAGTGTCCAAGTACATGCCACTGATAGTGATTTCTGTGCCCCCTGCCACTGGTCCTTCTCTAGGATTAAACCCTGTGATCATAGGATCCTATCGGAGACCACAACATGTTATAATAATAATACTTGTATTTCAAGGGATATGAGATGAAATTTATGTTCAAACATATCAATACATCTATCTGTTTACATCTCGATATAACAACTATTGACAGTGAATTTTTGATCATTAAATTCCCTCCCATGAAAGAATTAAAACATTTTTAGAATATACATGAACATATGTAAAAAGAGCTTATCGGTGCAATTATAATAAGAATTCCTGAAAAATCAGACTATGTAAACATGTCCATCGTATGCTATATTTCCATTGCTTCACTCAACAATCATATCCCAATACTTCGGCTACATGTATAATAATCAATATTAAAGTCTACATTCAGACTTTTATAACATCATTAATGTATTCCAGCGCCTGTTTTTTGTTTTTGTTTGTCATGTTAACCATTACATTCAATTCAATTCAATTCAAACATACACCACATTAAAAAAAGCCTCTAGTACCAAAATGACAGGTTTTCATCTTACTCACCCTATACTGAAATTCTGTAGTGCTCTGCCCTGTCTTATTTCCTTCCCCTGACGCCACCGTGATTTCAATGCTTCCTGATATTACTTCAGTAGATATGTCTGCCATACAACTTACACTGAAAAACAAAAACAAACAAGACAAATGCGACTGCGTCTCCTATATGCCTCCGCCCTAAATTCAGTATACGAAATGCATGGAAATATTTCCATAATGAAAACGAAAAGCCTATCTCTTGTATTTCTTTATATATCGCAAAAGCAAGGGTAAAACCTGTTATTTCAGAAAATGACCTCGGTAACCTTTGACATTTGAACCAAAAATCTAATCAGATTATCTTGGTATTTTGATACATAATACCCCAAAGTTTGAGCCTCATATCTCTAGTGGTTCTTGAGATATCGCGATAACTAGGCGAAAACCTGGAATTTCATAGGTTGACCTCTGTGACCTTTGACCTAGTTACTCCAAATTATAATCATATTGTCTTCCCATGGTGATATATATATTATCACCGAGTTCGAGCCTCATATCTCTATTAGTTCTTGAGATATTGCGATAACTAGGCGAATACCTGGAATTTCATAAGTTGACCATTGTGACCTTTGACTTAGTTATTCCAAAATCTAATCAGATTGTCTTCCCATGGTGATACATACTTTCATCAAGTTTGCAGTTCATATCTCAAGTGGTTCTTGAAATATCGCGTTGACGAGAAAGCGGGAGGGACGGGCAATCCAATAACATAATGCCTCGGGCACCACTTTCGGTGGGCGGAGGCATAAAAAACAATAATAAAGAAGGACAATAACATATGACATGTGAATTCACAGTAACAGTGTAATTTTATTGGACAATACAGCCCTGTGTCATTTGACCGATGACCTTGTGACCCTCAAATATATATTTTAACCTAAAAATGTCATTGTATAATCTTGACAGTTACAAGACTTCATATATATATATATATATGTTATGTCATGTCAGAGTTGAGAATTCTCGCACTTATATATAGAACATTCAAGTAAAGAAATTATACAAGAGGTGTTTTGGGCAAATGGACAAGTCTCCAGACTGTGAACCACATGGTACAGGGTTTGAATCCCTGTCTCAGCACTAACGTCCTTTGGCAAGACATTAATCTACACAATAGACATTAACCACTCTCCACCCAGGTTTTAAAAGAGCACCGGTAGGAAAGAATTTCTTGAATGCTGTGAGCACCGAAATTGGTAGCCTGGCTAGAGCTAGGTAATATTGGAGGTGGTGGATATGAGCGCCATACAAATAGCCAATATTATTATCTCTATTTACTGGCACAACTACATAAAAAGCATTGCAAGATCATTACTTTACACGGAAATATACTGAAGGCATGTTATCCCTGACATACCTTGTATTAACTAAACAGACTCAATTTATCAGTTTCACCAGCAGAATAGTCCTCATGAACCCATATCCGGTTTAACGTGTAGAGGTGTCATGGTCTAAAGGATAAGTCATCAGACTGTGGATCACATTGTTCGTCAGGGGCGGATCTAGCTTTTTGCTAAGGGGTTGACCCAATGACGATGCGGATACTGTGGGTCTGGACACATGATGGCGTTTTTCAATGCACAGCACATTTTCACTTGGCAGCCCAAGGGGTTCAAACCCCTAACCCCGCCCCCTCCCCGTAGATCCGCCACTGTTCGTGGTTCTAGTCCTGCCACGTCACTTATGTCCTTTGGCAAGATATTTATCTACATTTTCCACTCTCCACCTTGGTGTTAAATAAGTACCCAATGGGATGCGAACATTAATGTAGTTGGGTTGGCATGTGAGTACTTTTAAAATGGCGCCTGGCCGGAAAAATCCCCAGGAAGCGGCGCTTGTGCACTATCACGTGTGGATTATCAATGGAATCCAATGACTGGGGTAATAATCATTAAAATCTAACATGCTTAAAAACGCAGTATAAGTGCTATACAAATGTGACTATCATTATTATTATTATCAACTAATTTACATTGCATTGCATCTGAGGAGGCGTAATGGCTCATTGATAGAGCGGTGGTCTCGTATTAAAGCAGGACATCCCGGGTTCGAAATTAAGTCAATGCGCTCGTACCATTTCTTAAGGATTTAATTCTCATTACCAAGTCCCTCGGAGAGGACTCAGAGCAATCGGTCCCTGACGGTTTACTTGCAAGCATATACATGCTTTCTTAGCAGTCAGGTAAAAAAAAAATCATCATCAAACACAGCATTAGTGTGTCTTGGCACAGGGACAGAATAACTACTCAAATGCATTCAAGTGAAACCCTGGCCCTACTATTCTTTCAAAATATATGCAATAAACAAATATCACACTTTTCTTAAGTTTGTTTCATTTTTCTTTGAAAGATTTTATGTAAGATAAAAGAAATCAACCTCAGAAGAAGACCTTCAAAAGTGCGTCAAAACATAAATAAATATATGCAGATTACTTTGTTTGTAACAGGTTTGTAACACTATTACTTGCAGTTGTATACCTGATGAAATGCATTTTACTTATTCCACATTCTATAAACAAATAATTACAACTTTAACAAGGTCAATATAAACATGTATGTACAACTGTACAAAAAATTTTAAAAATACATTGTGACAATATTTAATATACATCAGTCAGAAAAAGGGAAATAAATAGATTTACCTCTGTCCTGGCTGGTAATATTCACCCATGTTGTTCAAATAACACTCCAAGTCTTGAATAAGAATTTGAAGTACATCATCAAATACCACTCCTATGTCGGTTCCGATGATTTCTAATCTTGTACGGCCATTGATAGGACCTGACAAGGGGTCAAACTTAAAGAAAAGAAAAATGAAATAATAAATTGATCCCACCACATCTCTTTATATTGTAATAGGCCTACCTCCGTCTATCACTACCATCAAAAGGAATAATTCCAAATTTTAGAATGTTGTTGTTTTGTTTGTTCTCATCATGTGTCAAATACAAGATTCC
This sequence comes from Mesocentrotus franciscanus, assembly GCA_037976565.1. Classification (NCBI taxonomy): domain Eukaryota; kingdom Metazoa; phylum Echinodermata; class Echinoidea; order Camarodonta; family Strongylocentrotidae; genus Mesocentrotus; species Mesocentrotus franciscanus. The sequence goes on along the minus strand of CP137666.1, from coordinate 1,445,502 downwards.
TTATAATGAATACTAATTATATGTACATGTTTATGAAATAAATACTAGTTTTTCTAGCTGTATAAAGGATCGTTCAGATAAGCCGCGGTAAGCCATAGTGTTTTTTTAACGTGTACATGAATGACACCTGCGCGCAACAAAGGTCATACGAATATTCACTTTATAAGCTCTGCATGTGTTATAACATGCAGAAATGTGAAGCGTTTTTACACTTACGTCATCATAAAAGAACCACTGCGGTTTACCGTGACATGTCTGAACGACATAATAGTTCGCATTTCTATCCTGTATGAACAAATATTCTCTTACATCAGTGATAACTGGTGCTGAACACAACTGCGTCTCATTCTGATGGAGAAACTGGTTGTTCTGACAAACATAACTCTGAATGACATTGCAGTCATCACCACACCAACCACACTTCAAGATGGATGGAGTTACTTCTTGGGAAAGGCATCGACTGCAACTTCCACTGTTAACTGAACACTTGTAAAGGGTGACTGCAATTCAACAAAACAAGAGACCTTCATTAACAAATATCCATTACATGCAGCTCAGAAGTCTACTCTTTCTTCAGACTCATTTTTTACTGATTTAATAATTGGTACAATTTCACAATTACATTTTTGGAAAGACTATTTAACCATGCAAGAGCATTCACAAGAACACTCCTGTCATGTAACTGGTGCCAGACTACATACCCATACTTTCCCTTATTGTAAGAATTTTGATATTGAAAATGGTTCATTATCAATCCTTAACTCTAATAAGGCCGGGGGGGGGCCATCATGGCCCCCTCCGCGATTTTTCTGATTGTTCGGGAACGCATACGGATGACGCCCCGCCGCTTCATGACTTTATTCTTTCGAGTCTTGCGCATCTTTTAAAACATTTTTTTGAAAATCGGACCTACCGTTACAAAGTCACGTGACCTTTTGTCTTTACATGTCGGCCCGAAAATCGCTCATTTTCGTGATTTGTGTACAAAACATATGGAAATATCATTTTTCCTAAAAGAGATAAAACATTGGTTATTTGGTCTTGTTTAAAGTTTAGGTGTTTGTTTTGGGGTCAAAATAGTTAAATTATAGTTAGAAATGAAATAAAATAACAAAAACAATAAAATACATAAGTTAAAAAACAATGAAATACATAAGAAATTATCAAAACAAGAGATAACATAAGGAATAACCTAGCTTTCCAAAAAAATTTCGTATTATTATTCCAAATGGTCTAACAAATATATGTAGTGGAAAAGAAAGCTTAAATATGAAGAATATATGATTTATGGGTAAAAATATGAATTTTTGACCTTATTTGCATAATTTACCATAAATATGCAAATGAGTAATTTTTCAAAAAATTGAAATTGCTATAGTATTCTATACACTTCACTTGACATGCATGCAAATTTTCGCGGCGATCGGCCGTTTCACGGCCGAGATCTTAGGGGGCCATAATGCCCCCGCCGTATTAAGAACTCAAATAGCCCGGCCTTATTAGGGTTAAGGCTGACCATCTTCTCAAAATACTACAGCGATAAAGAGTGGAAATAATAATACCCCTCCGGGTACAATCACAAAAAGATACGTTATTACAGAAGAAGTAAATTTATCCCCAAAACTGCATGCACAGGTGTACTTGTTCATGACACATTCTAATAGTTTTTAATTACAATATTTACAAAACTCAAAAGGAAAATTGTTCTAATGAAAAATTAACTCAGAATTAGCATCTGGGCTTGCCTCAGTTTCCTCACGTTTGTCTTCTGGTTTACACACAATTCAGTTTTATGATAATTTAGAGTGCAATTTCAAGATTTCAACATGCAATATGTTTACAGATGTAATATTTGAAGCAGAAACTTTTGAATACTTATTTTGGATCAACTCTTTCAAATATGAAAATCCAATATCACCTGTCTAAAATAACATTTAATAATTTTCCATTGACTCCTTGTAAAACGTTACATGATTATTATATGTTGGACATCTATTGGCTAACCATGCGTTTCTGACAGGCCATCTATGCTGTTCTCTCCGTTCCACTGTACAGAAACAGTGACATTCTTCTCGAGGATATTTTCATTGTACATGTACTGAAAATAAACAATAAAACACAATGTTATGACAAAAGAAGGGAAGAGAAGCTGTCTGGAAGTAGATGGGACTTGCAGTGCAAATCTGTAAACATCGTTTCAACCCTTTTCTCGCTATGGTCAACTAGTGGAACAAACGGGGAACACCACACTTTACTTTGGCACAAGTAATATGAAGCTGTATCATTTACTTTAAAAATGTGGCAATGTCGGGGTTTCATTCCATAGCAAATAAAGACTTAAGAAATATGTATATCATAGAATTTGGATATACAAGTAGTTTACCAGTAAGAATAGCAGTGAATAGATACATACTGAAGCTTTTGGTCTTCCACTCATCGGAGTAAACCACAAGAAGGAACAGTAAGCCGAAATCAGGCAACATAAATGGAAACTAAAGGAACTATGTGCACAACGAAAAGTTTCAGCATGTCTTTATTCACTGCTATTCTTTGATTTTGTAGTATCAATCGTCTCTTCGGTAATTTTAGCAGTAACCAAATAGTAGTTGGAAAACAAAAGGAATTATATCTGGTAACTCAGTAATCTTTATCTGTTACAAATGAATGACAAGTAAGGTTGAAAAATAAAACTACTCTTTGAATGACAACATAACCATTTATTTTTCGTATGTAAATTTAATTTGCCATACCATTGATGTTAACTATTTTTTAGAGTCAACTTTATGACTATATATATATCCATGAATACTTGCACAATACGTCATTATTTTCATGTTATTGGAAAATCATATGTTACTGTTAAAGTTGTGATAAATGCTGGGGTTGAGCATTACTTGAGATTTTACCTGTTTATCATTGCAGAGAATGTAGGTTTCAGTAAAAGTGGTACTGGATACTCTCACTTCTTCTCCTTCAATGTCAAGGATGCACTCATATGTTACTAGGCCCTGGAAATATACAAAAATTCATGTTATTTCAAAGATATGTTTAGCAACTTGGTACAATCAGCACTTGTATGCATGGATGTTTTATGTACGTGCCAAACATACAGAATAAAGTCGGGTCAGTCGGGAATGTACTACGTATTCTTGTTAATCATAATGTACGTTGTTCTTATTAGAAATAATAAGGAAACCAAAGTCTTTTCATTGGAGAAAATTGAACAACTGTAATGTACATTACTTCAATCCAAAATATGTACTCGTCTGAAGTTTAAGATAAATGTACGTGTGTGTAAATGCCATATACTATTCATACTGGCAGATTTAAGTCAAGTATTGTTCTTTTCTGATCGTGACTTAACCTGTAAGCACTAGCCGTGGTAGTGATGTATTACATATAATGTAAGTCCACTTCCACCACATGGTTTTCGATAAATGCACAAGTGAATCTCTTTTAGGTCTACTAGCATGATAATAATATAATTACCTTTGACGGATCTGTAGGAAGGTTCCTTGCAGAGAGTGAGTAGCCAGAAGGAATACCGACTGGTATGAGAAACGCTTCTGTTGCTCCAAGCAGCTGAGGGCAAAACCCCTGTCCTTTGTTTCCAGAACCATCAGGATTCTATAGAGACAAACATACAGGTAACATGTGAGCACGGAAATCAGTAACCTTGAGCCCCTTGCTCGGTGCATATGTGTGCTATAAAAATGTTTAATAATATCATTCGGGTACATGTAGTAATAAAGCAAGCAAGATCTGCATGCTTAAATGAGCAGTTAAATTCATTACTTAAACTTGTGCATTTAGTCTATGCATGTGCATTATAAACAGTTGTTCACACATTTAAGGTTGGCTTCCTGATATAGGATTAGCAACATAAAGCCCCCCAAAAGCAAAGGAGATATATTTGTAAATACCATTTGATCAAGAAATATTAACCTTTGTGTTAATAAATGTACCTTTCCTTCCTTTAGGATGCCAGACATAATTTATGAGAGGGCCTGAAAACTATCTACAATGAGCTATTTTGTACCATAGGAAAGCTTAAACTATGGCATGAAAACACGTTCATAGCCTGAATTCAGGCTTTGCTTGAAAATGAGCAGCCCTGCATGAAGTGCTTACATTTACTCCAATAACGACTGTATCTCCTGTCTGACATGAGCTGCTATCGTCTGTACATTTGTTGTCATAAACACACCAGTCACATGGAAAAGGGGTCGTAACACAAGATAAACATCTGCAAGAAATTGAAAATTACTATTGTTTTAAAACTAATACCAAAACTATATGACTATTTCCAATGATGCAAGTCAAATCCTTTCTACAATACTGCCTGAAGTTCTAATTTGATCATTATACATGTACAATGAAATGATTACAATGTACTCCTGTTCAGTTATTAGTTATCGGTAGATTTCAAAATATGCCTCGTAATAAATCTCAAATTCTGTGACAGTTCACTATCTTAAGTTCCACCATAAAAAAACGACTACACAAAATATATATGGAGCAAGCACAGTAAAAAAAATAAAATAAAAAAATACATGAATAAAAATAGATGTTTATTCTTAAACATATGATATTCTTTATAATTCATGATCCAATTATGATAAAGGTTATCAAAATATCGTACTTATTGTAGTAATATAACATTAAGCAGTCTAATTGATAGGATGTTCCATGTTCATATAACTGTGGGGTGGGTTGTCATGAATAAGCCAAATATCAAAATGGGTAGAGCCTCATTCAAAATTGTGGTGCTCGTAAATGCAGACTTTTTGATCTTGTGAATAAAGTTCTAAATATTTCTATACATAATCAATTCATGCAAAAGCACAGGCCTTCTTTATTCCTTACTATGAGATCTAGATAAGGGAATCGAAAACTGTTCATAAAAGTAAGTTCTGAATTTCTGAGCCAAAACCATGTACTAAGCAATTAACCATATGTTCCATGTTTTAATGTGTACCCGTGTGTATTATCATTACCAACAACCCCAATACCAACAAGAACAACTAGATACAAGTTCAAGAACTTACGATTTAATGACACTGCAATCAAAGAAGAAGAAATCTGTGGTCGCAAGGTTGACATCCGTTTCAGTTGAAACAATAGACAGAGACAGTTGCAAAAAGTACACTAGCAAGCAAATGAAAAGAAATGTTAAACATACTAATCATTTTAATGCAGACAAAATCACGTATAAGTGAAGGCTGATGAACAACTTTTTACTGTTTGTCTTATGACAATTATATTTTTAGGGTCAGTGGTAACCGACGACGAAGAAAATTAAACAGATTATTAAAGGGCCACTAGGTACTGAGAGAAATACATTGTAATTACATCAGTCCTACATGTACATTATTTCATAAACCTCTTAACACCTTTATACGATGGGAAGGTCTCTAATCAAGGAGACACTTCACCTTGTGTTCAACATTCAACTCAATCTACTTTGTGGGATCCTGCATGTCTCTTGTGTTTCAATGAGTTGCCTTTCAAAATGTCAACAGCAATATAAATAAATACGTTAGATAACAAAAGATTTACCATATTTCAGGTATTGGTCCTTTTTTACATATCAATAGTAAGCACATGTTATATATTCAGATGGCAATAAAAAATACCTACTCAACTGTCATTAAATTTGCAAAGACAATGCACATTTACATGTACAATGCACACTGATACACATTCATCTTTACATGTACTTACATCCATCTGGAATTGTAGGTATGCTGTTTGCAGGAGGGGATGTACAGGTGACAGTATTACCGTTAGTTGTAGCACAGACCTCATAAGAGTTAAAGGCACACATGTATTGAAAATTGCTCCTAAGATCTGGGAGCTGTTGCACTGTGATGGTAATCTATAACAAGAATGGAGAAAAAGATTTGTGAACAGGACTCACATGCACAGGAATTCTCACATGCCATTGTTCATGTTATTGCTTTTGATTTTAATACTGAACCTCAATCCCTGGCTATGGAATTTGAAATGTTATCATGAATAGGTTAATAATATTATTGTTGATACTTTGGATAACTGATCATGCCAGCAGTTTCTGTAGGTAGAGTCTCAAATAAGCTAGTCAAGTTTCACTTGTAACTGATATTTACATATAGTACTATTTGTTAATCACCTTTAAAGCTAGGTAACTTGTATATTATAGTTTAACTCCAATACTGACTCATGGATGACATCTCAAAGCGCTTTGTATTCAGTGGAAAAGGCGCTATATAAAATGCAACTATTATCATTATTATTAAAGTATTCACACTAGCATTAACATGGGGAAGGGAAGAGGAACTCTGAAAAAGTGAAATCATAACTGTATTTACTTCTTGTTGTGTCTGATGATAAGGCAGACTGGTTGGCTGGACATCTGAGATAGATACACACTGTAAGGCATTGTATGATAACCATCGAGTTGACTCATCACGTAATGGGCATGCCTCATATTTTGTGCACCTTTAGAATGGAGTATAGAAAATCAATTCATTAGTCTTGATGTGTAGAAACAAGATCATCCATAGATGATTTTTACTTTTATTAAACTCTAAATGCAGAATGACGTGCATTGGAAACAGACTTTTTGAGGATATAAACTGCACAAATTTCTTAATATCGGTTGCCTTTTCTCCCTCGCATATGTTGTTCAGAATTTAGTACTCATGCGCCCCAGTTGAATACACTTTATACATAGAGTTCAAAATATCTAATCAGTCTCGTTGCTTATTCTCCCTATAAATATAATGTAACATAATTTTGTTTAATATTGCATCCTCAACAATCTTTCCAATGGTTCAACGTTTACAAGAAATCTTAACTTTTGGTTACCTTGCTAAAATAATTCCTCAACTTTAGTTCTCCTGAGATTTCATTAATTTTGCATCCCATTCAAAGAAGCGAACAGAAGACCTCTTACTGATGTTCAAAATTAGAAATTCCTCCGTTAGATTGCAAGGGATTCAATAATCCAATTCTAAATACATTTTTAGTATCATATGAAGAGTATTTTGATGACGATTTTTTTTTTATATATAGTTTCTTTTCTTCTTTTACATGTATACACAGGGTGGTTAAGATTCAGCCAGTGTCCTCAGCCCCCCCCCCCTCCTCGTGGCAATAAGACCATACGCCCATAATGTGTAAAATTCACAAGAAAAATGTGTTTTAGGATTAGAAATGGGATTCTAACGCTTATTTGCTTTGGTCACTCACTTGAACAGTTGATAGTTTAGACAGGGGAGTGGGGTGCAATTGTTAGGCCACCGGGGTGCAATAATTACCTAGATATGCCATTGCACAATTACCACATAATTCATTCTCTATTTTATGTGTGTCGTGTTTTACATCCATAGTAGGCCTCATTATAAAAGGTTGACAAGCTGTTCTTGAGTATACCATCTATAGTAAGAGTCTCCACCATTTCCCCCATTTGTACAAAAGCACTCACATTGCTTCTAGAGTACACCACCCACAGTAAGGGCCTCCATCATTTCCTCCATTTCCTCCATTGCCTCCAATGCACTCATCGCAGGTCTGGTATTGGCCACAGTTTGTCAAATTAAATGTCAGGACCTACATGTTGTTTGTATAACATGAAGATCAAGTTATCGAACGCATTATTTTCTTTGTACTGATGCTGATAGACTTACCTATGATCACCATGTGTTGTTTCGTATTTGGTAAATTAAGTAGACCTTTAAACGGACCAAACAAAATTAATATTGTTTCAAAACATAAATTTATCCACCAAGGCTATATGAGACATCAAAACTTTTAACAAATGAAAGTCTGGTGCCAAAAAAAGGGAGGGAGATTTATATCAAAAGAATGATCAGGCAGAACTTAAGAGTTCACTTGCATGCACATCAAATTCAAAGCAAGCGCAACGACTTGTCTGCCAACAAGTGCCTTCACCGTTTTGTGCACTCAAACTTGCAATATGTTTTTACATCACGGAACTCTAAATATATAGAGCAAATAATTTCTCCCTTTTAAATGTGAATCATTATGTAAGAAGGTATGGTTGAGCACCTTATTATCATGATAGCATGCAATCATTCAATTTCATGTTATAACATATGGAAAAAGAGTAGAAAAGTAGAAAATTTACGAACAGAGAGAATACATGTACTTTACAGCTCACTCTTTTGAATTTGTTTCCACTCAAAAGATAAATCAGGACATTTAAAAATAAAATATTATTAAAAAAAACTATGTGTTTAAGCTCATACTGTCAGAATCACATAAAAATATTGTGCATTAAAAAAATTCTAAGTCAGTTAAAATGTTGTATCCAAATTAATCATCATCTGAGTCACGGAGTGGCATTATAGTGCTATACCGACGAGGTTGATAAACTATATTATAGCCTGGCACTTCTGTACCTGGCCAAAAACATACATGTACGTGTACATGTATATATAAAGATTTCATTATAAACAATATGATTCTATGTGTGTAAAAACCAAATTGGAATAGAGTACATGCATTGGGCAGTGGCTGTTCTAGAGGGGGCTTACACCCCAAAATTTATCATTTATCAATTTTTAATTTAAGCAAGGTACGTGTAGAAAATGAATAAAAGAACCCCAAGCCGCGCCCCCTCCCATTTTTCTAAAACCTTGACTGGTACCTTGGCATCACTAGCATACTCATTTGTATAACCTACCTGTGAGCCTTGGTCTGAACTTGTGGCCAATGTTATCTGCTCAGTAGATTTATCAAGTAACATGTCTTTTAAAACAGATGCACTTCCAAGAGGGACAGTCTCATAGACGTAGCCAAATGAGCTATTCACAATGTTAACCTGGCAAAACAAGCAAGTTAGAATGATAGAACATATCAATTAAAATAATATTCAGCAGGTGTGCAGGCCAATACATCAATAAAATAATTATTCAAAAATTAAATTTCTTAAACAAAATTCTTTATCCTGCTGGATAAAAAAAGTTAAAGAAATTTGTCAATGTTTTACAATTAAAACACAATGTACATGTAGTGTATGAATGAAATCAATTTCTATTGATAACTAATCAATTATCAAGGTCTGTTCTGGGCAGTCTTGTCCAGCTATTATTACAATGGGGACCACAGGTGTGTCTTGAAATAAGAGTGCCTACCGGTACATGTACATGTAGCTTCATACATTCATGCATCCATCGATCTTCATGCTGTTGGCTGGTATTTTGACCAATTTCAAGTCTCTCCTGTAATCCCCATTTAGAGCTGGACAAGACTACCCAGAATGTGAGAGACCTTTATAGTTGGTCTTTTAGATATCATGAATTTTTAAAGGGGAAGTCCACCCGGATATTACGTTTAGCAATATCCAGTTAAAAATCGTAAAGTTATGAATTATTGAAGTTTTCATCAGTGGACCACAAAATGGCAACATTGTACCCTGATGCTGTTTCTCTATACAAATTATTAATTATTGATGACAGAATAGATTTGTGTCAAACAGGGGTTGTATAAAAGAATATTTTCAATAATAATATTTATGGTGAATTTATGATTTAACATTTTCTTAAAGGAAAATATAAATATTGAAGTTTTTTAGTACATGGCAAATGGGAGGGGAGCTCGCAAGATACGTCACAGAGTTGCCAATTTGTGTTTGATTGATTGACCTTCAAAAAATCATAACTTTCTTGTTAAAGGGCCCATGCCATCCAAATACAAGTGTATTCCTGTTGGTGCGTAGTCCTGCATACATCTTTTGATATGTAAACTTCTGAATTTGTTTCATATATTTTTAAATATTTTTTGAAAATTTTTTAATTCAAACTTGCTAAGCTCCGCCCTAAAAATCCTCCAGATCTCATTCCCCTTGTGACATCATATGTCAGTCATCAATGAGCTAACTTGAGAAAGTGGTATGTAACTTTGCCAAATTTGACCACCTGTTACAATACAACAAACAATAGCAACATATAAGTTGCTATGTCAGACATGTCAGACTTAACTAATATTCTAGAATAGACAATAGTATGTAATTTCCCCCAGCTCAACACACGTTCATAATAGAATTGCATGCTTTCATACATGTACAATACATCACACCCCCGGACAACTTCCCTCTAGGATAGTTTTCCGGGGGATAGTTGTCCTAGAGGATGGTTGTCGTAGGGGGTAGTTTTCCGGGAGGTAGTTGTCCGGGAGGTAGTTGTCCCGGGGGGTAGTCGTCCTAGAGGGTGGTTGCCCTAGGGAGTAGTTGTCCTAGGGGGTAGTTGTCTTAGGGGGGAGTTGACTGGGGGTGGTTATCCGGGGGTGGATGTCCAGGGGGTATTTGTCCGGATACGGAATATCAGGGTGGAAGTCCCCTTTAAAAATAAAATGAGCGGGTTCTAGAATGTTCTTATTGGTCAAATGACACCATGTGACCTTGCATCATTCCTTCCTACCACTCCTACCGTGCATAAAAGTTCCCATCAAAAGAGATAACCCACATCTAGAAGTGAAAATGCATGGCTGAGATGTGCGTATGCGTATCCGGACACCTAACCCCTGGACAACCACCCCCGGATAACCACCCCTAGGATAACCACCCTCTTGGACTACTACCTCCTAGGGCAACCACCCTCTAGGACAACTACCCCCAAGGACAACTACCCCCAGACAACTACCCCCTAGGACAACCACCCTCCAGGACAACTACCCCACGGACAACAACCCCCTAGGATAGTTGTCCAGGGGTAGTTGTCCTAGAGGGTGGTTGTCGTAGGGGTAGTTGTCTGGGGGTAGTTGTCCTAGGGGGTAGTTGGCTGGGGGTAATCATCCTAGAGGGTTATTGTCCCGGGGGTAGTCGTCCTAGCGGATGGTTGCCCTAGGGGGTAGTTTTCCTAGGGGGTAGTTGTCCTAGAGGGTGGTTATCCTAGGGGTGGTTATCCGGAGGGTGGTTGTCCAGAGGGTAGGTGTCCTAGAACCTTGCGTATGTGTATCTCTGAGGCGTACAAAATGAATGCACATAGTTTCAAATGGCAAAAACATTGATGCGCATACTGAGACAGCATTAATTATTGTTTGGCTTCACTCATGTACTGTGATGTCATTAAAAGCAAATGTCCCCCCCAGTGTGCAATACGCGACATTTTGATCAGGTTTGTTGCTTATTTCTCGACTTTACCCTATTTTAACCGGGGTCAATTTGACCCCCACCCCCTCCCCCCTTTAGTAATTTAGCGACTACTCCGGAACCGCGTCATATATAAAGTTTTTCTTTCGAGTCTTACGTATCTTTAAAAAAAAAAAAATGAAAATCGGACGTAAAGTTACAAAGTCACGTGACCTTTTGTCTTTGCATGTCAGCCCGAAAATCGCTCATTTTTGTGATTTGTGTACAAAACATATGGAAATATAATTTTTCCTAAAAAGAGATAAAACATTGGTTATTTGGTCTTGTTTAAAGTTTAAATAAAACAACAAAAACAATAAAATACATCAGTTTAAAAACAATGAAATACATAATAAATTATCAAAACAAGAGATAACATGAGGAATAACCTGGCTCTTACAATTTTGTTGTCGTATTATTATTCCAAATGGTCTAACGAATATATGTAGTGAAAAAGAATGCTTAAATATGAAGAATATATGATTTATGGGTAAAAATGTGAATTGTATGACCTTATTTGCATAAATAACCATAAATATGCAAATGAGTGAATTAAAAAAAAAAATTGAAACTACCATAGTATTCTATACACTTCACTTGACATGCATGCAAATTTTCGCGGCGATCGGCTGTGAAACGGCCGAGATCTTAAGGGTCAAATTGACCCCTCGATAAAAACCTGGTCTGAAATAGCCCGGTTAAAATAGGGTTAATATTCATATTGTCGATAAAACAAATAAACTCATGCATTAGTGATATGAACTACAATCGGTTAAGTCACAATTAGCCAGATAAAGTCTCGTTCATTATCCTATTGTGACTAAACCTGCCTGCAGTACATATTAACTATTGCACTCGTTAGCATTAATTACTTGTATATCAGTTTGTTTCATAGACTATAATCTGTATTTGTAGTAAAGCCTGATAAATTATACATGTATTTCTTTTTTAATCCAGCAAAAAGAAGAAATGATTGTGAGAGAAATTAATGAACATATAAAGCTACATGTAAATGTACATGGAAGCACTTTTATCTTTGGATAAGTCTATATTATAGTATAATGTTTTGTGTTGCTCTAGACAATATTTCACTCCTTATGCTACTTTGTGATGTTCATGTTATTTTGTTCTCTTCTTCGAATGTGCTCAGTGAAAGGGTAGTGAAAATTGTACATGTATTCAGATACTTTTCATATTCCCAATCCTATGTAAAGTCAAAACATGGTCTCCTAAATAAAGGTAGAATTTTGTTATCTGTCCAGTTAATACCTTAAGAGTGATTATCCTTTCACCTGTATGCATTTTACATTTATGTACACTAACCTTTTGAAGGTATCCTTGTGTATCTCCCATGAATGCCACAGTATGTTGTCTCTCTATGGTTGTCACAATAGAGGTGGGTATCACATCAGGAATGATGATGATGGGTGAGGCAGAGAGGGGAACCACTCCACTGGCATACTGGTAGAGAGTCCTCCCAACGCCATCTTGTTCAAGATAAGCTGTACACTGTGCTGTATCTGGTGGAGTGTATGTGTTAGGAAGCTGCCAAAAGATCATAAGGAGAGATAATGGCAATAAAAGTGTCACAATGGAGGTAGAAAGATACAAATATTAACTGATGTGTCAGTTTGGAAGAAAGGGGAACCATTCCACTGGTATACCAGCATAGAAAAGCATTCCTCTTCTTTGTCATACTAATAGGCTGTATACTGGACTATAAAATCTAGAATGAAAGCTTGAAATAATGGCCTGTTGTCTTCATATGGCAGGTGAGATGGAGGTAGGTACCATATCAAGACAAGCGGTAGTGGATAAGGCAGAGAGTGGAAGCATTCCACTAGCATACTGGTAGAGAGATTCATATCAAGCCATCACCTCATCATCATCATCGGACTGAATCTGGTGGAGTGAAAGCAAACTGTCAGCAAAAAATTGAGAATATTAACATTTCATAGCATATGAACTTCAATAAATCATCTCCAATGACAGTCATAGCATGATGCCCTCTCTATGGAGGTGGGGATCATGACAAAAGAGGTGATGATGGATGAGGCAAAAAGAGAAAATGTACCAATCAATGTAATCTTCTGTGTATTGTTGTATTTTGCAAAGGAGCATTTTCACAGATTTTGTATGTAACAAGTCAATATAAGCGAGCGATGACTGCCCAAACTTGTACTGTGAGGGGCCTGTGTTCACAATTTATTATTGCAAAAATGTCCGTGTCAATATCATCCGTGAAAAACATTTGTATGCAAATAAAATTGCCTAATCTAGTACGCTGTGCACTAATCAGAGCCTGGCAGAGGGAAAGCTTCAGGATACTGCTCCAAATACTAGAAAAATAGATTTTACATTTTCTCATTCAACTTGCAACAGAGCAGAGAGAAATCTTTCTTCTGATTTGAAAAAAAAATTAAGGTTGATGGTAACCCTTTTCCATTTTAGAATGAGATTTTTAACTTGATGTGCAAATTCAGTACATCTCAGCATAATACTACAAAATTATTACATATATAATTTTCAGTCAATATTCTGTTCTTAGAAAACAAGAAATCAATATCCTATTTCATCTTGTATCTACACAAGGTATGAATATAAGATGTGCTTCGTGTATGTAATTTTGAATTTATTCAAAATATCAAATCATATTAAATTATATTAAATCAAATCAGATCAAATTAAATCAAATTGAATAAAATCAACTAAACTCAACTTAAGTATAATCAAGTATGCACAGGAAAACTACAGCAAATTCTGATAATCCTTGTACTTTTTACTTTAATGGACTTACTGAGTTACAAGTGCTGCCTTGAAGGTAGGTGTTTATTTTTCCTTTGCTTTCATCTCCCTGGATACACCCCAAGACAGCATCTTCAAAGCTCTGCTGGACATCACTCATCTTATAGATACAAAGAGCAGATGAACTCCCACTTGTGAATACAACGTACATGAGGTCATCAGTACTCCCAATACTGAATGAGTCAGCTAGCTGGGATCCTGCTGGTCCGATATGAGCAGACTGGATCACATTGTGGATCACATTGTGAAATCCACACTGTAGTTCTATCTCTGTGTAGGATGCGAAATCATTGTCTAATGAATTACGACAGAGTCGCCCCAAGTATGCACTGTCACCTCGAGAGATGAAATAGTAGAGATATTCCATGTGAGTGATCAAATGTCTGTAAATGATCTGTGGGGTAGATGGTTGAGGTGGTGATACCTGTTGTACGATAAGCAGGTCTACAAGACTGTGCTTTGAGACAGATCGAAAGGTATTTGTTGCATCACTGATCCCTCTGAATAAGTACAATTCACCATCTACAGTACCCTCGCCATTCCTTACAAGGTCAGCACCCAAAACAACAGCTCCAACAGTAGGTACATCTGATGTTTTCACAATAAGCTGAAAACTGGAAGAATCATATCTCACTACATCATGTGAGATATTAGTCAGGCTTCTCGTCTCACAGTAACCATCACAGCCACCACATGTGATGAGTTTATCCTCAGGTGATGGTGCTACAACAAGAAGTTTGATATCATTGGTATTCTCTTCATATGGAGAAGGGCAAGATCCAGTATCCACTGTGTGTTTGAGAGTCAGGTCTGAGTTGAGTTGATAGAGTCTCTGCCGTGCTCCTATATAGATATCTCCAGTGATGCTGCTGATGGTGATGTGGTTGATAGGTAGGGTGGGGTCAGGACTTGTAAAGGATGATACCAGGTAGGAGGAGAGAGGAGCTGAGTAGATCGACGGAATGATAAGAAGCAGGCAGAGGAACATGATGCCCAGCTTCAAAACATCTCCTGGTGGCATGATTGCCTCTTTTATTCGATCCTTGGTAGTTCGAGATGATGAACCTATGAGATGTTTAATGGAAAATAATTACATGGTGAGTACCATATAATAATCACATTGACTTAGATCGCGTTTTTGAAAGTTTAATTGGTGTATATAATAGCGTATATCGAAGAGTTCATTATGATATTTGAAATTGATAAGATGTTTGATGATTAGCTGTGCATGGATGGAGATTGATATAATGGTAAATGTGAACATAATCGCAAAGACTTTAAAACAAATAAAATTAAGGTAATTTCAATTGCCCCGTCCGCTATAATTGGACGTGCCAACCTTACGATGACGTATTGCATATTCCGAACATGATTTATTTGGGATATACATGTACAATGGGGTAATGAAATTTCCCTCGAGTCGATTGTTCGAAAGTAGTTGCTATCGTGCTTGTGAATGTATATTTACTAAGTATGGCAAAACATTATCATGTAAGTCCACAAACAATAACTTAAATCAACAATAAAACATGAAATCAAA
Source organism: Mesocentrotus franciscanus (assembly GCA_037976565.1). Lineage (NCBI taxonomy): Eukaryota > Metazoa > Echinodermata > Echinoidea > Camarodonta > Strongylocentrotidae > Mesocentrotus > Mesocentrotus franciscanus. The sequence goes on along the minus strand of CP137666.1, from coordinate 1,430,023 downwards.
AATAGATAAATGAATAAAACCACATTAACATGTTTCTTACCGTATAAGTCTTTGATGCCGTTAGTTGTGAATGTAATGTACTCTACAATGTTTAGAAATATATCGAACGAGGAAGTATTAAAAAACAAATTTTGTCAGAAAACTATCACGTTTTGAGAACTTTACCTCTTCGATGCTGTTTTTGTGAATGTAATATACTCTACAGTTTAAAGAAATATATCGAACGAGGAAGTATTTTTTAAAAATGTTGTCAGAAGACTTCCCTTTAGCATTATTGCAATAGAATGGCAAGCTTCGTTGAACCCTTAGTAAACACCATGGCACAGCCGCACAGGTCAAAGGTTCGATTTTTTTAATGAATGCTGAGGAGGGATCAAACTTCAATTCAATTAAATTCAATTCAAAAGATTTTATTTCCATTAAAAACGAACAAATATGTACATGCATGGAGCTAGAACACAGTGTTCTAGCTCCATGGTACATGTGATATAGTACAGACATCATGAGCATTATTTTAAGTTAATTTAAACAAACTGTGAAAAAGAGTAGCAGCTGTAGAAAGCTTGTTTATAGCTTGTTTATTCAGGCGTCCAAATGAAGAAAAAAATAGCAGGAAAAAATCCAAGAAATTTTAACATAAATGTTCAGTTTACGCATTCAGAAATGCCTCAGAATATAGGTTCAAAAATTGTGAACCCCACGCCCTAAAGGATTCGCGCTTGCAATTTCGGACATTTCACGCTCGCCCCCCCCCCTATTTTGGAAAATCCTGGATCCGCCCGTGACCCCCTCCCTTACTATCCAATCCCAAAGAAAACCCACTACCATCGGCCGCTCACTTATACTCACACGTACACATTTGTTTCCATAGTTTTTTTTATTGATTCCAAAACAATACAAATCATTCTTAGATATAGTTGTTTTTGATCTTGACATAATTCAATACATTTCCAATACATACAAAAAATGAAATCAGTTGTAACATGAAACAAATAACCTCATTAAACCAGGAAGATGTTCTCATCTTCCTGATTAAACCAAACACACTACTACCCCCCCCCCACCATGCGACACACGACACACACACACACAAACACGCTCACCACCCGACCACACTTCCACACACATATACCACACACTGTTCCTAGCCCACTCAGAATACCAAAAATTAGAGCAACAGAATAATAATAATAATAAAAAATACAAATAATTAAAACGAGGCTACAATAATCCAGTGTTAAAAGTTTATGAAAACTTCACTTGACCCCACTTCTGTAAATGTAAGGCTAATTTACTTTCCCTCCCTGCAATATTCTGTTCTTCTTCCCTAAATTCCAACAGTTCTTTTTGAAAATCACCCAAAGACAATATTACGGACTTTCCCCTGCATCTATATATCCAATATTTAATTGCAAAAATAATTCGTGGAGAATTACCGAACAACCCTAAATAAATATCCATCCAATCTTCAACAAAGCCGAATCTCAATATTGATAAGTGTTCTCTAGTATATATTGCTCCATGAAGCAATGAATATTGAATTGCTCTTAGTCTGTTAAGAGTTAAGAGTAAGAGTAACTTTCATAGGCCTACTAAATATCTCCCTAAATACCTAATTTGAAAAAATCTTTAAAAATCCCCGTCCATGAGGAACCTGCAAAACAAATAAATTGTGTAACTTCTCGATAAAAAAATCTCTGAGGAGCTTCCCGGGGGAGCTTCACAGTACCGTTAAACCATGGACCTATTACGGATGGACATTCGACGTGATTCTTTCTTTGATCCAATGAGTTCCACCGCCTTCTGAGTATGTGCATCTTAATGAGAACATTCAGCTGTTCTAACAATAACGACTGCTCAAGCATTATCGGTCATTGACAAGGAGCAGTTTCCTCTTTTGGGTTTTGTTTGGATGGTGTGCTCTGTAAGAGTGTGTCTTTTAAAAAAAGCATCCCCAATGGGGAGCAGCAAAGTGGAAAAGCAGACGATTTTGGTGATATGAAATGTATTATTACTGATTCGCACACTTTCGCACACACCCATGACCTTATAAAACAATTAGAAGGCCATGATCTTTATAAGCCCTGTGCATTGTAACTTTGGAATATTATGAGGAAATTGGGGGAAACGGGATTTTAAATCACAACCAATCTAAATATAACCTCTATCTGGAAATATAAACGTGTTTTTCAAAATAAAATACAGTACACGGAACAACAATTTCCGATTATAAACCAGAAGTGCACATCGATTTTCCATGATTTAAGCGAGTTATTATCTTCTGCGCATGATGATTAACATGTGTAAAATCACTATCTTGATTCTGTCCCGGCTTTTTGGCGGTGGACCTCATGAGATCAAAGTGAAGAAACATGTACGGAATGTTATTGAAACGACATTGACGGAGACAATCACAATGAATTCGTTAAGAAAACGACGAATGTCCATCCGTAATAGGTCCATGGTTAAACTGCATTAACATATCATAATCTTTTACATCAACTAAACTCCGGATATCCTTTTTCCGCTTCTCAAAATAGCTTCCCCAATATTCCATACATCAACAATTTTGTTGCCTTTTAACCCTAAATGTTGAAAATGAGATATTGACCGCGTGCCATTTTATATACATTTTTTTAATAAGAAATTTTTATTGTACAAAATAATTGGATTATTCCTTTCTTCAAAATTCCTACAACCGTCCAACTCGTCTCATGCTTTTATCATTTCTAAATACACACTCGGATACGTGTACCACCCCACAGCCCCCCCACACACACACACACATAAAAACACCAAACACACAGCAAGTTTACCTGCTCACATTCATATTCATTTCTAATTCTTCGCATTTATGTATTAGACAACCTGCCTACCATCTTTTCCTGCTGTATAAAATCCGTAATAGTTTTCTGTATCTTAGTTAGACTAACTTTCTATGAAAACAGTGAAAATTCACATTAAAGTGTGTAATGTAAGGGAAAGCATTTGAGTCAACAATACATGGAACAGTGAGTACAATTAGGCCCTACCTGAAATCTCTTGGATACAGAGTAGTTGAGTTGGTTCAACAAATTCCCAGTAACCAAATAAGGGAATATTTTATCAAGTACACATAATACTCATACACAAAAGCAATAAAAATGTCAGATTAGACATGGAATTTATTCAATAGCAATGCGTAGCAGAATCTCACTTCTTTCAAAATATATTTATTCAATAATAACAATTAATTACATTAAAAAATTAATATTTACAACTCGAATACTTAAACCACTGAAGATTATTCAGCAAGGGAAAAAAGGAAGTTTTTTTTTTTTTAAATGATCAATCAAAATAGTACATGTATTGTAATTTTTCAATAGCACTTGGCATATTTGTTTTGAATGCATAGGAATTCCATTTCAAATAACAAGCAAAATAATGTCCTCATTGGAAAGTGCATAAATGATTACAATTAACACTAAATCCATTTTCCTTTCGGAACATACCTTTAGCTAAATGAATATTCACATTTACAGAATAAGAAATTTTCTTTAAAACAAATATCTCATGTTATTGGATAAAATGTAGACTTTAAGGGAAACCCAACATTGATAGCACACGACTATAGAGGAAAGAAGAAAAATCAGAAAAGTAGGCTGGTGAGAGTTTGAATCAAATCGGATAAAAAAAATGTTATGATTTTTTAAAAGTTGCAATCACTTTATGTATGGACTCTTCAAATAAGCCTAATCAGTAACGCCTCTGTAATATAGTGGCAGACAACTTTCCTATTTGTTCCAACATACAAAATGAGTACAATTTCAATTTTTCAAAAATGTATGACTAAGGAGGTTATTTTCTCTTCAGAGGACCTATAATAATATGCTATCAATGATATATTTTGATTAGTGCTCCAAGGGTGAAGGCACTTAGGAGAAAAACAAAAATTAATGATATTTTTGTACATGACAAACCGTGATTAACCGTGACTACATCACAGTCCACTGACCAAACTGCTAATTTGCGACAGAGACTTTGAGATCTCATATTTCAAACATTCATAACTTTCTTTTTATTAGTCCGATTCATTTCTAACTTTCACTATTCTGTTTATCTGATTATTCTGCTTTCATGCAAATGAACTTATTACAAGTGTTAGATTGCCCTTCAAAGGGAAAAATAATGGGATGCAGTCAAATGGGTATCCTTAAAAACACTTTCCTATTAAAGACTTCACATTTCCTAGACTCAACAATTGCTACATAAAGTGAAATTGAACATATTTGATACATAGTAACATTAGATTTCTAATATAATATATCCTCACAATTAAATCCTACCACAACTCTCCTTTCTGTCTTATCCTTTACAAACATGATAGGTTGAATCATCTTCAGCTTCATAGCTCACAATTAAAAACAACCCAAATAATGTTTATGATTAAAAATATAAAGGATCGTAACAAAACAATATTTAAGACAGATTACATCTTCTTTATAAGGTTTATAGGCATAATATAGTATATGTGTACATGCAAATATATGTATCATCCTTTAGGGTGCTTTCCAAGTTTCTAACTATTCAAAATTAAAAGGTACTATAATATAAATGAATTCATTGCTGCATATGATATTTTGGAATAATTTGGCATCATTTAAATTTGTTACAAGTTGACAACAGCTTCATACATTTAGAAACAATACAGAATAATGTCATGTATATTCCAGGAAAGATACCAGATTCATATATAATATTCTGAGTACACAATGTTACTGATTATAATGAATATCACCTCATGGTGAACCTATCATCCAGCCTAAAAGATCAAGGTACCTACAACTTATCCCTCATGTGCAGAAAGAGCAGTTATATAAAGAAACAAATATAATCAAGGGGCTGTACCTCACACATTCCTGTACTAAACACACAATTCAAAGCAAATATATATTAGGTAAGCTGTTGTTACAATGTAAGTATATGGAGCAATTTCAAGATTACATTAAAAATCACTTTTTTATCACCATACAATATAGACAGTATATTGAAATTTCTGTGATAGATTAATCATGTTCTTAGGTAATTTGAAGAATAAATCAAGATAGCGATGCCTATAAAGATATACATGTACATCATGATTCTACAGAATTGGTCAGAACTTCACAACTGAGATATACATTGTGAATGTAATTAGTGATTGATCACGTACACAAAACATTGTGCAAAAAAAAACTAAATCTCAGAGTTTACCATAAGTAAACTACATGTAAACATATCACATACTATTTCTTTTTGTTTGTTTTTACTAGACAATATTTGACACTGAGAATAAGAAAGATTAATTTTACATCTAAATGCATGCAATATTTGTTGCCTAGATGCTCCTGAATGACACAAAGAGAATAAAACAAGCAACACAAAAGCTGTAACCCTGTACATGTAATTAATTAGACCATTTGAAGCAGCACATGTAATTAATTAATTTGTAATTGATTTTTTTTGTCGAAAATGAACATGGACATCCATATATTCTACACTTTTTTCCTTATCTATACAATATCTTTTCATCAAAAGTTGTACAGTACTGTTTCATCATAATTAATCATAGTCTTGATGGAAACTTTACATGTATTATTGTTTTATTCATTGAACTTAATTAATACATAATATATTATGTTCCTGACAGAGAAGGCATAGGAATCATAACATATATTAAGTAAACTCATACAGTATTCAATGAGCAGAGTAGCGCAACATATTCTTATGTGTTACAGTTTTAAGACGGATGCATTATTTATAATAAATGCATAACTTACTGATTTGTACGTTTGAGGATATTTCAGACTGATTTCAATTCATAACATACTTACAGCATTCAAGTTTTCTCTATCAGGCTTTAACAATCCTTGAAAAAAAATTGAGCAAATGTCCATAATTAATGAGATTTTTACATATGATGATTCTTTACCTTTCAACGCTTTTCCCACTTAGTGAAAAATCTGGAATTGATATATTTTTTTCTTGGTCAGATTTGTCAGGGGGCAAACAAATAGCCTGCCCCTTTCAAATAAGATAATCCACATATACATGTACAGTACTATCAAAATTGTGCCTTACAGGCATCTTTCCATTTTCTCTAATTTTTGTGTTTGTTAATACAAGTTATGACCAACAGCAGTTGAACACTTGAAATAATTTGCATATGGTTTGGCTCACATCATCTCTGTGATTGAAATAATTTGCGTATGGTTCTGTTCACATCATCTCTGTTATTGAAATAATTTGCATATGGTTCTGCTCACATCATCTCTATAATTGAAATAATTTGCGTATGGTTCTGTTCACATCATCTCTGTGATTGAAATAATTTGCATATGGTTCTGTTCACATCATCTCTGTGATTGAAATAATTTGCATATGGTTCTGCTCACATCATCTCTGTAATTGAAATAATTTGCGTATGGTTCTGTTCACATCATCTCTGTAATTGGAATAATTTGCGTATGGTTCTGTTCACATCATCTCTGTGATTGAAATAATTATGGTTCTGCTCACATCATCTCCGTGATTGAATCAAGCTGTGGAAGATAAAAGAAGGGAAAACCTGATCAACACTATAGACGGATCCATCTTCATAGAAGTATCTAACAGGTATGTGTATTTGAAAGATTTCAGATAGGGAACTCCTAGATTGTTTACACTTTACATGTAATTAAAAGATTGAATTTCACAAAGAAAACTCCACATTTAAATATCTGTAAATTCTACTGACAATTTGTGTTGAAAACAAACACCAAACAAAACAAGACAAAAAACAAACACACTGACTATGCTCTGCTCTAGATTTGCTAAGTACATGCACTCAGTAATTGCACAAAGACATTTCAGGCAAAAAATGTAATAACATAACAGTTGTATAAAGATAACAATTCTGTATATTCAGGTTTTACGAACATCATTTTTCAATGAATAATTACACAGTTATTAGTCATTTATATCAATCAAGTATTCATTAAAGAATAATAATTTTCCCACTAGTGTTTACAACAAATAAAGATGTATAGAAAAAAAAATCTTTGTAGCTGTTACTCGCATGAAGAATAAATTATTAACAAGTGATTTGTTTCTAGGAAAACTATTACAAAAAAACAATACACTACTTTTTTTGCAGAAAAAAAATTGGTATGCATATCAATTGAAGCTCTACTGATTAGCTAGAGAATTTCTACTTTGATTTGCCTAAGACAGAAGAATAATGTTGAGGACATATTTCATTACAAGAATTACATCTTCATGGAACACCACTCTCTTAATTAAAATGAAGCTATTCACTCACTAAACCAGCAGTGTCGTGATGGGTGAAGTCATAGAGCAATTTCAGGGTTCCAACACGGCTGAAAAGACCAGAGAATTCCTGAAAGAAAATGCATAGAAAGTAATTACATTCTTACATGCATGTTCATGACATGTAATAACTAATGTCTCTTAAGCAAAATGATACTTATCCTACAAACATAGGAATTACAAAACATTCTCTTTCAATTGTTGAAAACTTGAATTTAAACAAAAATAGAGTAATTGGACTACTTTTCTGTGAAAATCTATGGATGGCTAATCAAAATAATATCATAGCTTAAAGATGGTGCTCTTAATTTGGAATATCAAGATTCAAAGGGAGAAATGCTTTTCCTCCTTTTTTAAACGAGGATTACAAATGCATCTTGATCTTAGAATGATCAAGTTATAATTCATGCCACAAACTAATGTTAGCATTCTTTTTTTTCCAACATGAAACTGCACGGGAATTATTTTCCCAGGGGTTCTTAAACTTTTCCCTTTGACGTTCCAGACATGGTTTCCATGTAAGCTAAAAGGTCCAAATAATGGGCAAATCTAGTTTGCTTAGTCAATTATTTCCCTACATATAAGTTTGTGATATTATACATACGTGTCTTTACACGTACCTTAATTTCAAGGGTTAAGAAATGGAAGTTTAGGTATGCATGTATTGTACGGTATATCAGTGGAAAAGGTGACACTGTTTCCTGGTAACAAAGCTGCTTAAACCAGTAAGCGTTGGCACAAATAGAGTGATTGCAAGATAAAGGCATTGATGCAACTGTTCAGACAATCTAGTCCTAAAATTTACAGGAAAGGGGATTTTTACAGTTCAACCTAAAAAGACCGGGTTATTTTGAGGGGCGGGGAGGTGGTTGTGTCCCAAGTCTCATAAAGAATAAGTCCATGAAGTTTCACATTCATATCTATGTCTCAAATGGTTTTGGAACGATTACTAATTATCGTAACTATTCATGTATTCACAAAGTGACAATTCTGTATTGTGTACAGTACATAACTTATGGCAGCAATTTTTTCCAGTAAGCAGTACCCACAGTACCCTTTGGTCAAAATTATATAAATTTGGTATCAAAAGATAGGGGGCCGGGTGGATTCTGCCCCCCACCCTTTTACCGTTGAATTAAACAGGGAAAAAAAATCAGAGCCTCCCAGGAGGTCTGGATTGACATGCCTCGCAGTCTGCATCCGGACTTTGTGAAGCACTGCTCTACTGTAATGAGTCATTTAACAAATTTAAAGTCATGTGCTTTAATACAAAAATATTGACAATTTTATCGTATCGTATTTCCTTACACATGGACCTTAACATCCTAGAGACCTAGAGAATTCACGCAGACCTACCTGTCCAAGCCTATTGAATTCTCCCTGCAGCTCAATATGTGTGGGTTCTGAACGGGAAGCCAGGTTCTTATAGTAATCACTGATAGTTCTGATGTACCTTGGTAGATCCTTGACAAATAACACTCGATTCAGGGACGAGTCCTGCATGGGAGATCATGTCATAAGAAAACATCATTAATGAGGGGTCTTGTAGAAGAATCACTTTATTATCTTGATGATCACCAAGCCCAACGATAAAGATTTTTTTTTCTTGCGAAAGTGAATCTGTTGACACCTCTCTAAATACATGTTTCATAGAGAATTAGAGCAAATTAAATGACGTTAAACTATTTCTAAATGATTGTAAAATCTGTTAATAATGATTTTGAATTGATTTTGAATCTGCTCCAGAAAGTGTTAAAGCAATTCAAACTCATTACCAAAGTAATGTAACGTCATTTAATACTTTTTAAATTCTTGATTTTGATTGAGGTTATACAAATAAATAACTCTAAACTTAATTTATAGAAAACAAAAAAATAAAATCATGGTTCATTACAGAAGGTTCATACAAACGTAGCTAATTTATTATCAACAAATTACCTGTACATATTACTTGCACATCCATTTCAATATCTGTTCTCATAGTCAACGGTTTGATGCTTATAAACAATTTATTGGTACATATCACTGTGAAGATAACTTACTTGATTTTTTTGTGGAATGATCTTCTTACAGGCATTGTCTAGCATGTTAGCCAGGACAGACACACTCTGATCAGCAGAACGTGATTGACGATATCAAAGATGTATGATGGGTGAGTCAGAGTGGTTACCCAGTAATGCTGAGGAAGGCTACAGTACATACAGAATGGGTCAATAATATTTAGTATTCTGAACAGAAATCAGAAGCATATTCAAGAACAAGCAATGAATGCCTTTCTACAAATCTAATCTGACTATATCAACAAAAATACAAATGAGATAACACAAGCTTTCAAATATGTTGACATACATGTACATGTACACAGATTTCACAATGTCACTTCTTCTATTGCTGATGCTTTCAATAAGCATAGCATTCTGATGGGTTTAACCCCATTGACCTTGGACTTGCTACAACAATACATTATATAATTTAATTATGATATTGATATCATACGTGATAATACACGCTAGGTCTTGATGTTATGGTAGATTTACTACTTGACAATATACATGTTTCTAATATACATGTTTCTAACACAAATCTTGAATTGATTTTCCCACTTGCTTTTGACAGATTTTAGCTACATTTACTTGTAGATACCTACAAAAGAATTACTTGTCATATTATAGAGCGGCTGATCTCAAATGCAATAATAAAAAACAATTTTGGGCATGCATGTATGACATTCAACATGATTATTATCACAATTTCTAATAACAAATAGACAAAATGATTTGAATTATTTTTCTGTCATATTTGGGAAAAATCAGGAAATTGAAACACCTCACCTGTTACTCTTCCAGGCTTCTGAATAGTCTTGTGGGTGATCAGGGCAGTATTTAGAGGCCATTCCATCATAGAAATCAAAGAAATTCTTAATGGTAACAGGTGTGAGGTCTGGATTCTCAAACACTGCTGTCAGGAACTGGTTCAGGAATGGCTCAATGGTTTTCTGTTGTACCATAGAAAGAATAGAAATTATTCTATTATCAATGGCAGTGTCAATAGGCAGTCATTTCAGTTTATACAATTACAAGGCTTTTGTGGTTATAATCCTCTTTTAATCATATGAAAAATTACAATACTTTAAAAGGTATGCATTAGTCAAAACAATAAATAAGCATTTAATCTATTTTGTTTGCCTATTAATGTTTTCATATTTTGTCTAGTTTTATATTACTGTATGCAATTATGCATTTTGTTGCACATTTTTAGTGAAATTAATACACAAATAAATAACTAAAAATACTATTATGCAAACCTTTGTAACTAGCAAATGTGGCGCTGAGAATTCCTTATCTAGCTTGGTCTTCGATGGATTACCATTGGCCTGCAGGTGATCTTCTGGAATCTAACATTATCAAAAACATATAAAAATCATTGCATTAAACATCTCACACAAACCATACATCAAATTTTGTGGGAACTTATCCTGGATTTTGTATTTATTGATTGTAATGCAAAATTAAAAGGTTATTCAAGAGGAAAACAGGTTCTACAATATTTGAAATTAATTTGATACCATAAAAGATATTCAACTGATAGTCCAAATGAGAATAGCAGAAAATAAAAAAGTGAACTATTAATCTTATAAAGAAAAAAAGAAGAAGAAAATCTTGTATCCATCCTGAAATCTGTTTTCTTACTCTTTGTCTAGTCTTCTTCTTCTTCTTCAGTACATGTCGACAGACTTGTTAGTCCATATAAAGACACGAAACGAGGCACATGGTCATGGACTAGAATGATCATTCAGGAATTTTAGGGCATGGGACCTAAAGGAATCAATTGATCCTGTGTTGATAATGCTATCAGGTAGCTTATTCCAATCCTTGCACGTACGAGGAAAATAGGAGAACTTGAAGAAGTCTGTCCTGCAATACGTCTGTTTCAAATGTTGGCTATTGCTGGTTGAAGAACGACGGGATCTAGTAACAGCAAGAGGTGTTAGGGTCCTCGGGATGGCAGATTGACCGCTCTGGATCTGCTTCATGAGAGCAAGTCTTGCAACTTCTCGCCAATGTTCCAGTGAATCCCACTCCAGATCCCTTAAACATGTCAGTGACGCTAGCACGTTGACTATAGTTGTTGCAGACAAATCTGGCAGCACGCCGTTGGACCATTTCCAGCTGCTTGATGTACTTGGCTTCATAAGGGTCATAGACACTAGCTGCATATTCTAGATGAGGTCTTACTAATGCAAGATAGGCAGTGCTCTTGATGGTTCTCGAACAACTTCTAAGATTACGCCTTAGCATTCCCAGAACCCTGTTAGCCTTCTTGGTAATGTGAGCATACTGGAAATCCCACTTGTATTTGTGGGTTAGGAAGACTCCAAGGTATTGGTGATGTTCAACTGGATCCAGGTTTTGGGCATGAAGAGTATAGGGGAATCTCAGCTTCTTCCTCTTGTTGATCATATTCATGACAAAACATTTCTTAGCATTAAACTTCATCTGCCACTCGTCCCCCCATTTTTCAAGTTGATGAATGTCCTTCTGTAGACTCTCACAATCGGATAGGTTTTCACTTTTTAACGACCTTGTATAAAATGCAATCGTCAGCAAATAGACGAATTTCAGACTGTAGATTTTTGGTGATGTCATTTAGGTAGAGCAAGAACAGCAGAGGGCCGAGGACTGTCCCCTGTGGTACGCCTGACCCCACCTTGTGCCAATCAGAGCTTGTACCATTAATGACGACTCTTTGTCTTCGTTTGGTGAGGAAGTGGATGATCCAGTTGAGTAATTTCCCACGAATTCCATACATATGTAGTTTGGCCGACAGCCTTTCATGAGGGACAGTGTCAAATGCTTTCGAGAAGTCGAAAATTGCTATGTCCACCTGATGACCAGAGCTGATTGCCTTAGCCCAATCATGGGACGCAAGTATCAACTGGGAGGTGCAAGAATGATGCTTTCTAAAGCCATGTTGCTTGGGAGTAAGGATATTGTGACGTTCCAAATGCCGACTTATATGAGAATGGACTATATGCTCAAGAAGCTTACTGCATGTCGCTGTCAAGGACACCAGTCTATAATTCAATGGTAGGGCTTTATCACCTTTCTTGAACAGCGGTGATATTGGCTAAAAGCAAATCCTCAGGTAGATCTCCACTGTCTAAGGATTGTTGGAATAGGTCACACAATACTGGTGCTATTTCATCTGCGGTTTCATTTAGCATCCTGGGACATATTCCATCAGGACCAGTAGCTTTGTTAATGTTCACTGTCTTAAGCAACTTCAGAACCCCTTCTACTGTAACGTTGACATCGTCCACAGTTGGCAAGTTGGTAGGAGTGAAAGGTATCTGGTCAAGGTTTTCCTGGGTAAACACAGACTTAAAGTAGTCAGCTAGGGATAGCGCCTTGTCCTTGTCGGAGACAAAATGGACTCCTTGATGTCGGAGTGTCGGTATGCCCTGATTTTCCATACTCTTACTTCTGATGTATTTCCATAAACCCCGAGGATTTTCATGTAGATTTTCCACAATGTTCTGTACAAAATGATGATGTTCTTTCCTAAGTTCCCTTTTTACAGCTTTCCTAGCATCCTTAAATCGTTCCCAGTGGGCAGTATCGCCTGTCAGTTTTGCCTTTTTATGGATACGATTCCTAACTCTAATGAGACGTTTGATCTTGGTATTGATCCATGGTATCGTGTCGCAGGTTGACGACATCTTTGACGGAACAAATGACTCCTTCAATTCTTCAAGAATTTTCTTTAATTTAGTCCAATTTTCATTAACGGATCTTGATTCAGGTTCGCTACTAAAATACTCCTGAGAAAAACTGTTGATTCCATCACGCACTTTGCCGAAGTCCCTTGCCGTAGCAGTAGATCTTGCGACGAGGCTTAGGGAGTTGTTTGGGCCTGGTTTTGATGGAACATACAGCCACATCATGGTTGCTCATTCCAGTATGAACCTCGACTCCTTGGATGCTACTCGGGATCGAAGTGAACAGCAGATCCAAAATATTGGCGGTTGACTCAGTGGTGCGTGTGGGTTCAAGTACGTGCTGTGTTAAGAAATGTTTGTTGGCTATATCTAGCAGGTGCATTTCACTTGAGTTTGCCGTTTGTATACCATCACCCCAATTGATAGATTTAGCATTAAAGTCTCCAGTCAAAACTACTACTGCTGTATGCTTGTAGTCTCCTGAGGAATTTTATCCAAAGATTCCTCGAGGTTCTTCCAGTCTCCTACTCGGCTGTCAGGAACACGATAATAACACCCCACGAGAAATGTTTTGCCTGATGTCAATAAAATCTGGGTCCATATTATTTCAGTCTCTGCATCAAGATCAGGTCGAGGTAAGCTAGCTAGACTATTATTAACCGCAATAGCTACTCCACCACCAGAACAATTCCTATCTTTTCTATAAACGTTAAAGTTACTAGGAAATAGTTCAGAGGAAGATATGGAATCATCAATATGCGTTTCTGTGACACAGACAATGTCCGGCTGATGTTCCTTGATGATGGCATGGAATTCTGGAACTTTCCCTTTAAGGCTCCTTGCATTTAGACTGATACACTTTAATTTATGGTCCAATTTACATTTACTCCTACTCCTACTTTTCTTGGTGGATGGTTGATTTTTACTTCCACCAAGTGGTTTCCCAGCAGGTTTACTACCACCTGTACTACCAAATCTCCTCACTGGTGACTGTAGATCAGATTCACTATCCTGTGATAAGTTGAATTCTCTTAGAGTTTTAAAGAAATTTTCGTCAGATAATTGTTGATTAGGGGCGAAAAGTGAGTCAATAAAGTTCATAAATTCACAGCATGGACAGCACCACGTAAAAGATGATTGATTCAGGAAGGATTCATACTCGTCTTCAGAATTACCACAATTTATGTGTGTCCACTTACAGCATTTGTCACATTCCAAAGCCCAATCATCATCAGTTACTTCCGCATTACACATAGAACATGGAAAAGCTGGAGCGGCTAGGGGCTGGGGCCCAGTCGGACCTGGTTGCATTTCAACATCACCACTCAGAATAATAACAGTTTTTAGAGTCATAAATTGAGAATGAGAGGATTTATATGGTGTACACATCAGCAAATCAAAAGACCTCTCAAAATTCAAACCCCTCTTGTTAAGCATTACATGTCTGATTTGTTTGGTAAGCAGAATATAATGAACAGAAAACAACAATTTGATCTGAATCCCCTCCCCCAAGATTTGAAAATACTTGCACTGTCATGTACTATACACAAAAACACCAACACAAAAGAAGCATTTACCAGATGACAGTGTTGGAAGCCTCCTTCTCTCTGTGTCTGTATCCTGGTGTAGTCTCTATCTCTCACATCAGTATTACCTTGCTGCTCATCTTGAAGCATCAAAGTTATACAGAAACAGCCATTAACAGGACAGGTACAAGAGTATATGCAAAAGGGCCAAGATAGTATATAAATTAAAACTGAAACTGAAGTGATTTATTGATAAAAAAATATATTCAAAATAGCAATAAAGGAACTTGAACTTCAAAAGTTAGCTAAGTGATATGTAGTGGCACAAAAAGACAAATCTGGAACACAAAATGCACAGTAGTTAGTGATGTTAGTCATTTGAAAGTTTCTTTTTTACTTATCTGAATAAAAATTTAGCTAACACCAAGCCTCATTGAGATGGTATATCCATTTACCAGCTCCATACATGTATTTGAGGTTCTACCTCTGTATGATCAAATTTTTATTTTGATAAATTTGGATTGGATGTATCTTTTCGTGCCACTAAATTTTGCTTAGCTACCTAAACACATACATTTATGGTAAAATTAGAAATGTCTTAAATCAGGATTGTACTTTTTTCTTCAACATATAATCTGTTTGGAGTCAGATTGGCATTAACTTTGTTTACACTTCTACATCTAATTAGTCTAAACAAGAGAATGGCTTGAGAGCAAGATAGGCTTTAACTCTGTCTAGGATATGGGTTACAGCCATTCCAGGTCGGCAAGATGGGCTTTAAAACTGTCTTAAATATAGGTTACAGCCCTTCCAGCTCAGCAAGATAGGCTTTAACTCTGTCTTAGATATGGGTTACAGCCCTTCCAGCTCAGCAAGATAGACCTTAACTCTGTCTTAGATCTGGGTTACAGCCCTTCCAGCTCAGCAAGATAGGGTTTAACCCTGTCTTAGATATGGGTTACAGCCCTTCCAACTCAGCAAGATAGGCTTTAACCCTGTCTTAGATACGAGTTACAGCCCTTCAAACTCAGCAAGATAGGCTTTAACTCTGTCTTAGATATGGGTTACAGCCCTTCCAACTCAGCAAGATAGGCTTCAACTCTGTCTTAGATATGGGTTACAGCCCTTCCAACTCAGCAAGATAGGCTTCAACTCTGTCTTAGATATGGGTTACAGCCCTTCCAGCTCAGCAAGATAGGCTTTATTAACCCTGTCTTAGATATGGGTTACAGCCCTTCCAACTCAGCAAGATAGGCTTCAACTCTGTCTTAGATATGGGTTACAGCCCTTCCAGCTTAGCAAGATAGGCTTTAACTCTGTCTTTAGATATGAGTTACAGCCCTTCCAACTCAGCAAGATAGGCTTTAACTCTGTCTTAGATATGGGTTACAGCCCTTCCAACTCAGCAAGATAGGCTTCAACTCTGTCTTAGATATGGGTTACAGCCCTTCCAGCTCAGCAAGATAGGCTTTAACTCTGTCTTAGATATGGGTTACAGCCCTTCCAACTCAGCAAGATAGGCTTTAACTCTGTCTTAGATATGGGTTACAGCCCTTCCAGCTCAGCAAGATAGGCTTTAACTCTGTCTTAGATATGGGTTACAGCCCTTCCAACTCAGCAAGATAGGCTTTAACTCTGTCTTAGATATGGGTTACAGCCCTTCCAACTCAGCAAGATAGGCTTCAACTCTGTCTTAGATATGGGTTACAGCCCTTCCAACTCAGCAAGATAGGCTTTAACTCTGTCTTAGATATGGGTTACAGCCCTTCCAGCTCAGCAAGATAGGCTTTAACCCTGTCTTAGATATGGGTTACAGCCCTTCCAACTCAGCAAGATAGGCTTCAACTCTGTCTTAGATATGGGTTACAGCCCTTCCAGCTCAGCAAGATAGGCTTTAACTCTGTCTTAGATATGGGTTACAGCCCTTCCAACTCAGCAAGATAGGCTTTAACTCTGTCTTAGATATGGGTTACAGCCCTTCCAACTCAGCAAGATAGGCTTTAACTCTGTCTTAGATATGGGTTACAGCCCTTCCAGCTCAGCAAGATAGGCTTTAACTCTGTCTTAGATATGGGTTACAGCCCTTCCAACTCAGCAAGATAGGCTTTAACTCTGTCTTAGATATGGGTTACAGCCCTTCCAACTCAGCAAGATAGGCTTTAACTCTGTCTTAGATATGGGTTACAGCCCTTCCAACTCAGCAAGATAGGCTTTAACTCTGTCTTAGATATGGGTTACAGCCCTTCCAACTCAGCAAGATAGGCTTTAACTCTGTCTTAGATATGGGTTACAGCCCTTCCAACTCAGCAAGATAGGCTTTAACTCTGTCTTAGATATGGGTTACAGCCCTTCCAGCTCAGCAAGATAGGCTTTAACTCTGTCTTAGATATGGGTTACAGCCCTTCCAACTCAGCAAGATAGGCTTTAACTCTGTCTTAGATATGGGTTACAGCCCTTCCAACTCAGCAAGATAGGCTTTAACTCTGTCTTAGATATGGGTTACAGCCCTTCCAACTCAGCAAGATAGGCTTTAACCCTGTCTTAGATATGGGTTACAGCCCTTCCAACTCAGCAAGATAGGCTTTAACTCTGTCTTAGATATGGGTTACAGCCCTTCCAGCTCAGCAAGATAGGCTTTAACTCTGTCTTAGATATGAGTTACAGCCCTTCCAACTCAGCAAGATAGGCTTTAACTCTGTCTTAGATATGGGTTACAGCCCTTCCAACTCAGCAAGATAGGCTTTAACTCTGTCTTAGATATGGGTTACAGCCCTTCCAGCTCAGCAAGATAGGCTTTAACTCTGTCTTAGATATGGGTTACAGCCCTTCCAACTCAGCAAGATAGGCTTTAACTCTGTCTTAGATATGGGTTACAGCCCTTCCAACTCAGCAAGATAGGCTTTAACTCTGTCTTAGATATGGGTTACAGCCCTTCCAACTCAGCAAGATAGGCTTTAACTCTGTCTTAGATATGGGTTACAGCCCTTCCAACTCAGCAAGATAGGCTTTATTAACCTGTCTTAGATATGGGTTACAGCCCTTCCAACTCAGCAAGATAGGCTTTAACTCTGTCTTAGATATGAGTTACAGCCCTTCCAACTCAGCAAGATAGGCTTTAACTCTGTCTTAGATATGGGTTACAGCCCTTCCAACTCAGCAAGATAGGCTTTAACTCTGTCTTAGATATAAGTTACAGCCCTTCCAGCTCAGCAAGATAGGCTTTAACTCTGTCTTAGATATGGGTTACAGCCCTTCCAACTCAGCAAGATAGGCTTTAACTCTGTCTTAGATATGGGTTACAGCCCTTCCAACTCAGCAAGATAGGCTTTAACTCTGTCTTAGATATGGGTTACAGCCCTTCCAACTCAGCAAGATAGGCTTTAACTCTGTCTTAGATATGGGTTACAGCCCTTCCAACTCAGCAAGATAGGCTTTAACTCTGTCTTAGATATGGGTTACAGCCCTTCCAACTCAGCAAGATAGGCTTTAACTCTGTCTTAGATATGGGTTACAGCCCTTCCAACTCAGCAAGATAGGCTTTAACCCTGTCTTAGATATGGGTTACAGCCCTTCCAACTCAGCAAGATAGGCTTTAACTCTGTCTTAGATATGGGTTACAGCCCTTCCAGCTCAGCAAGATAGGCTTTAACTCTGTCTTAGATATGGGTTACAGCCCTTCCAACTCAGCAAGATAGGCTTTAACTCTGTCTTAGATATGGGTTACAGCCCTTCCAACTCAGCAAGATAGGCTTTAACTCTGTCTTAGATATGGGTTACAGCCCTTCCAGCTCAGCAAGATAGGCTTTAACTCTGTCTTAGATATGGGTTACAGCCCTTCCAACTCAGCAAGATAGGCTTTAACTCTGTCTTAGATATGGGTTACAGCCCTTCCAACTCAGCAAGATAGGCTTTAACTCTGTCTTAGATATGGGTTACAGCCCTTCCAACTCAGCAAGATAGGCTTTAACTCTGTCTTAGATATGGGTTACAGCCCTTCCAACTCAGCAAGATAGGCTTTAACTCTGTCTTAGATATGGGTTACAGCCCTTCCAACTCAGCAAGATAGGCTTTAACTCTGTCTTAGATATGGGTTACAGCCCTTCCAACTCAGCAAGATAGGCTTTAACTCTGTCTTAGATATGGGTTACAGCCCTTCCAACTCAGCAAGATAGGCTTTAACTCTGTCTTAGATATGGGTTACAGCCCTTCCAACTCAGCAAGATAGGCTTTAACTCTGTCTTAGATATGGGTTACAGCCCTTCCAACTCAGCAAGATAGGCTTTAACTCTGTCTTAGATATGGGTTACAGCCCTTCCAACTCAGCAAGATAGGCTTTAACTCTGTCTTAGATATGGGTTACAGCCCTTCCAACTCAGCAAGATAGGCTTTAACTCTGTCTTAGATATGGGTTACAGCCCTTCCAACTCAGCAAGATAGGCTTTAACTCTGTCTTAGATATGGGTTACAGCCCTTCCAACTCAGCAAGATAGGCTTTAACTCTGTCTTAGATATGGGTTACAGCCCTTCCAGCTCAGCAAGATAGGCTTTAACCCTGTCTTAGATATGGGTTACAGCCCTTCCAACTCAGCAAGATAGGCTTTAACTCTGTCTTAGATATGGGTTACAGCCCTTCCAACTCAGCAAGATAGGCTTTAACTCTGTCTTAGATATGAGTTACAGCCCTTCCAACTCAGCAAGATAGGCTTTAACTCTGTCTTAGATATGGGTTACAGCCCTTCCAACTCAGCAAGATAGGCTTTAACTCTGTCTTAGATATGGGTTACAGCCCTTCCAGCTCAGCAAGATAGGCTTTAACTCTGTCTTAGATATGGGTTACAGCCCTTCCAACTCAGCAAGATAGGCTTTAACTCTGTCTTAGATATGGGTTACAGCCCTTCCAACTCAGCAAGATAGGCTTTAACTCTGTCTTAGATATGGGTTACAGCCCTTCCAGCTCAGCAAGATAGGCTTTAACTCTGTCTTAGATATGAGTTACAGCCCTTCCAACTCAGCAAGATAGGCTTTAACTCTGTCTTAGATATGGGTTACAGCCCTTCCAACTCAGCAAGATAGGCTTTAACTCTGTCTTAGATATGGGTTACAGCCCTTCCAGCTCAGCAAGATAGGCTTTAACTCTGTCTTAGATATGGGTTACAGCCCTTCCAACTCAGCAAGATAGGCTTTAACTCTGTCTTAGATATGGGTTACAGCCCTTCCAACTCAGCAAGATAGGCTTTAACTCTGTCTTAGATATGGGTTACAGCCCTTCCAACTCAGCAAGATAGGCTTTATTAACCCTGTCTTAGATATGGGTTACAGCCCTTCCAACTCAGCAAGATAGGCTTTAACTCTGTCTTAGATATGGGTTACAGCCCTTCCAGCTCAGCAAGATAGGCTTTAACTCTGTCTTAGATATGGGTTACAGCCCTTCCAACTCAGCAAGATAGGCTTTAACTCTGTCTTAGATATGGGTTACAGCCCTTCCAACTCAGCAAGATAGGCTTTAACTCTGTCTTAGATATGGGTTACAGCCCTTCCAGCTCAGCAAGATAGGCTTTAACTCTGTCTTAGATATGGGTTACAGCCCTTCCAACTCAGCAAGATAGGCTTTAACTCTGTCTTAGATATGGGTTACAGCCCTTCCAACTCAGCAAGATAGGCTTTAACTCTGTCTTAGATATGGGTTACAGCCCTTCCAACTCAGCAAGATAGGCTTTAACTCTGTCTTAGATATGGGTTACAGCCCTTCCAACTCAGCAAGATAGGCTTTAACCCTGTCTTAGATATGGGTTACAGCCCTTCCAGCTCAGCAAGATAGGCTTTAACTCTGTCTTAGATATGAGTTACAGCCCTTCCAACTCAGCAAGATAGGCTTTAACTCTGTCTTAGATATGGGTTACAGCCCTTCCAACTCAGCAAGATAGGCTTTAACTCTGTCTTAGATATAAGTTACAGCCCTTCCAGCTCAGCAAGATAGGCTTTAACTCTGTCTTAGATATGGGTTACAGCCCTTCCAACTCAGCAAGATAGGCTTTAACTCTGTCTTAGATATGGGTTACAGCCCTTCCAACTCAGCAAGATAGGCTTTAACTCTGTCTTAGATATGGGTTACAGCCCTTCCAACTCAGCAAGATAGGCTTTAACTCTGTCTTAGATATGGGTTACAGCCCTTCCAACTCAGCAAGATAGGCTTTAACTCTGTCTTAGATATGGGTTACAGCCCTTCCAACTCAGCAAGATAGGCTTTAACTCTGTCTTAGATATGGGTTACAGCCCTTCCAACTCAGCAAGATAGGCTTTAACCCTGTCTTAGATATGGGTTACAGCCCTTCCAACTCAGCAAGATAGGCTTTAACTCTGTCTTAGATATAAGTTACAGCCCTTCCAGCTCAGCAAGATAGGCTTTAACTCTGTCTTAGATATGGGTTACAGCCCTTCCAACTCAGCAAGATAGGCTTTAACCCTGTCTTAGATATGGGTTACAGCCCTTCCAACTCAGCAAGATAGGCTTTAACCCTGTCTTAGATATGAGTTACAGCCCTTCCAACTCAGCAAGATAGGCTTTAACTCTGTCTTAGATATGGGTTACAGCCCTTCCAACTCAGCAAGATAGGCTTTAACTCTGTCTTAGATATGGGTTACAGCCCTTCCAACTCAGCAAGATAGGCTTTAACTCTGTCTTAGATATGGGTTACAGCCCTTCCAGCTCAGCAAGATAGGCTTTAACTCTGTCTTAGATATGAGTTACAGCCCTTCCAACTCAGCAAGATAGGCTTTAACTCTGTCTTAGATATGGGTTACAGCCCTTCCAACTCAGCAAGATAGGCTTTAACTCTGTCTTAGATATAAGTTACAGCCCTTTCAGCTCAGCAAGATAGGCTTTAACCCTGTCTTAGATATGGGTTACAGCCCTTCCAACTCAGCAAGATAGGCTTTAACTCTGTCTTAGATATGAGTTACAGCCCTTCCAACTCAGCAAGATAGGCTTCAACTCTGTCTTAGATATGGGTTACAGCCCTTCCAACTCAGCAAGATAGGCCTTAACTCTGTCTTAGATATGGGTTACAGCCCTTCCAACTCAGCAAGATAGGCTTTAACTCTGTCTTAGATATAAGTTACAGCCCTTCCAGCTCAGCAAGATAGACTTTATTAACCCTGTCTTAGATATGGGTTACAGCCCTTCCAGCTCAGCAAGATAGGCTTTAACTCTGTCTTAGATATGGGTTACAGCCCTTCCAACTCAGCAAGATAGGCCTTAACTCTGTCTTAGATATGGGTTACAGCCCTTCCAACTCAGCAAGATAGGCTTTAACTCTGTCTTAGATACAAGTTACAGCCCTTCCAGCTCAGCAAGATAGACTTTATTAACCCTGTCTTAGATATAAGTTACAGCCCTTCCAGCTCAGCAAGATAGACTTTATTAACCCTGTCTTAGATATGGGTTACAGCCCTTTCAGCTCAGCAAGATAGGCTTTAACCCTGTCTTAGATATGGGTTACAGCCCTTCCAACTCAGCAAGATAGGCTTTAACCCTGTCTTAGATACGAGTTACAGCCCTTCCAACTCAGCAAGATAGGCTTTAACTCTGTCTTAGATATGGGTTACAGCCCTTCAACTCAGCAAGATAGGCTTTAACTCTGTCTTAGATATGGGTTACAGCCCTTCCAACTCAGCAAGATAGGCTTTAACTCTGTCTTAGACATGGGTTACAGCCCTTCCAACTCAGCAAGATAGGCTTTAACTCTGTCTTAGATATGGGTTACAGCCCTTCCAACTCAGCAAGATAGGCTTTAACCCTGTCTTAGATATGGGTTACAGCCCTTCCAACTCAGCAAGATAGGCTTTAACTCTGTCTTAGATATAAGTTACAGCCCTTTCAGCTCAGCAAGATAGGCTTTAACTCTGTCTTAGATATGGGTTACAGCCCTTCCAACTCAGCAAGATAGGCTTTAACTCTGTCTTAGATATGGGTTACAGCCCTTCCAACTCAGCAAGATAGGCTTTAACTCTGTCTTAGATATGGGTTACAGCCCTTCCAACTCAGCAAGATAGGCTTTAACTCTGTCTTAGACATGGGTTACAGCCCTTCCAACTCAGCAAGATAGGCTTTAACTCTGTCTTAGATATGGGTTACAGCCCTTCCAGCTCAGCAAGATAGGCTTTAACCCTGTCTTAGGTATGGGTTACAGCCCTTCCAGCTCAGCAAGATAGGCTTTAACTCTGTCTTAGATATGGGTTACAGCCCTTCCAACTCAGCAAGATAGGCTTTAACCCTGTCTTAGATATGGGTTACAGCCCTTCCAACTCAGCAAGATAGGCTTTAACTCTGTCTTAGATATAAGTTACAGCCCTTTCAGCTCAGCAAGATAGGCTTTAACCCTGTCTTAGATATGGGTTACAGCCCTTCCAACTCAGCAAGATAGGCTTTAACCCTGTCTTAGATATGGGTTACAGCCCTTCCAACTCAGCAAGATAGGCTTTAACCCTGTCTTAGACATGGGTTACAGCCCTTCCAACTCAGCAAGATAGGCTTTAACCCTGTCTTAGATATGGGTTACAGCCCTTCCAACTCAGCAAGATAGGCTTTAACCCTGTCTTAGATATGGGTTACAGCCCTTCCAACTCAGCAAGATAGGCTTTAACCCTGTCTTAGTACGAGTTACAGCCCTTCCAACTCAGCAAGATAGGCTTTAACTCTGTCTTAGATATGGGTTACAGCCCTTCCAACTCAGCAAGATAGGCTTTAACTCTGTCTTAGATATGGGTTACAGCCCTTCCAGCTCAGCAAGATAGGCTTTAACTCTGTCTTAGATATGGGTTACAGCCCTTCCAACTCAGCACGATAGGCTTTAACTCTGTCTTAGACATGGGTTACAGCCCTTCCAACTCAGCAAGATAGGCTTTAACTCTGTCTTAGATATGGGTTACAGCCCTTCCAACTCAGCAAGATAGGCTTTAACTCTGTCTTAGATATGGGTTACAGCCCTTCCAACTCAGCAAGATAGGCTTTAACTCTGTCTTAGACATGGGTTACAGCCTTTGCAGCTTTCAGTAGATGAATTTGATATGTAATTTTAAACATGCCTTCATTTATGATCAAATGCAAACCTACATCGAACAGATATCATTTTCAAAATCGAAGTTACAAAAACAGAAACAAAGTTGATAACCTAGTTTCTGAATTGCTACTTACAAATGTAGAACGACTTTGCTCCAGGTGAGACCGGTGAATAGCTTCCAGTATGGCCTTCAAGATTACCAACTTTATTGATCATCGCCATCCGACAATCAGTGGTCACCTGTGTACATCAAGGATACATGTTTACTGTTTAAAAGACATCCAGGTACATTATAATGTAATCCAAATTCAATTATAACATACACAAATGAGTTAACTTTAATAACATATAGGTAAGGTATTAGGTCTACACTGTATAGTAAAAAGTGACTGAACTACATGTTACTCCATGTACACTGTATGATTTGCTCTATCACACATGTAATCTACATGAAATAATTATGGTGGCACAGAACACAATTGTAGGGGTACATTTTACTTTTGTTATGTAAGGTATTAAGCTGAATTGGGTTTTAACCCTTTGAGAGCGAGCCCGCGCACGGCGATTGTTTCCCCTGTGACGAAGCGATTTCAGTTACATCGCCAGTAATGGAAAATTTGGCGGTGCTTTCTACTTCCATTGCTCATTGCGCCTCATTCAGTCATTTTCGTGAATTTTAGTAAATGTAAAAATTAAAGATCAGACTTTTTTCTTTCTAAAAATATAAGTTTTGTCCATCAATACGAAAAATAAGGTCTGTTATTTTTGAGGGAAATTGCCGTCTTATTTTGCTGAAGCTTCACGTCTTTCCTTTTGAATACACTCACAATACAAATTGCGTAAGCACCGCCGCACGCGCAGAACGGTCGATACATCCATTCATTTCCCCATTGTCAATGCTTGTCGTCTGCTAAAGCTCGGCCTGATTATCAACCGAGCCATAAATAATAGGCCTAAGCGTTCGTTTTACATGGGTTTTCGACACATTTTGTAACTATATCCTGACCAACATTATGCCATGATCTACACTAAATGCCCTTTCTTTTAAATGTGCAAATCAAATATAGGACTATTTGGGAAATGAATTTTTGATATGAACATTGTTTTACTCTCGAAAACAAGAATAATATTTACTTTGAATGCTTTCGACTTCGTTTCTCATAATTTGAAATATTCATTTTGTTTTAGTTTTTGCCTCCCGCTTAGTTTTGTTTATTTTTTCTCTATCTATACATCTCTTAGAACCCTATTTTGATATGAGGTTGCTGTATCAATAAAATATTTCGTCACACGGGTGGCAGAAGGGCGTTAGCGCGCGAGCGACTCGAAAACTACTTTTCGAATTATTCGCATTTAAAGATTTGTTTTATATTTAAAATGCTTTCCGTCCCGAGATTTGGTTTAAAACTTAAAAGACTACGGTAATAAAAATGTTATAGTAGAACACGGCTGCAAATTTCTGTCGGAAATAAGCCAGTTTTATACAAGTTTGAGGCGATTTAGTGCCAACGCCCTTCTGCTTGAGCATCATTTTTTATCTGAAATTCAAGCTAACGCCCTTCTGCCAGCCAGGCGACGATTTATTGAATTTTTGTACGCATATTTGATTTGTTTTGTTTGTAATGGAAAGATCTAAATCAATGACAGAGATTAGAACAAAATCATAATTCATCACAATCATCTCTCTCTCTTTCTATCTATTTATCTATCGGCTCTGTCTGTCTCTGTCTGTCTGTCTCTCTCTCTCTCTCTGTCTCCCTCTTCCCCCTCCCTCTCTGAATAAGTCAGGAATTTCGTGAAATTGGAATTGTGTTTCAGTGTGTTTTATTTCCGCATCGCGTTGTTTTTGTTTTTTGAAAGGGTGTGGCTAATAAGGAGTTAATCGCCGTAGTCTTGGTAGTCTTTTATTTATTCGAAAATAAATGATATTGAAAATATAGTAATTCATTATATGTTACGAAACAATAAAGAAAAAAGTGCAAACAACGTAAGAATTCAATGTATTTGTCTTCGTCTCCATCTGTGTTCTCGTTCAACCTATCATGTCAATAAAACTTTGTTAACTCGTTCCTTCCGTTGGAGTTTACAACCATGACAACGAACTTTACCCTTGGCCAAGTTCATTGTTCCTCTTACGTAACTTCCGTTCCGTTCTTCTATTGTTGAGTTTACAACCATGACAACGAACTTTACCATTGGCCACGTTCATTGTTCCTCTTACGTAACTTAGCTGTAGGGGACCTAAGACATAACTCTTTTCGTATATTCTATATAGGTCTAAAATACTTTTTTGGTTGTATATACTTTGTCAATACTTACAAACTATAATTGTCAAAATTTGCCAATACTTACAAACTATTACATTTCCCCTATCATCTTCCGCTCTAGAATCCTATCTTTTTGTTGTAATTTGTTGTGTCCTTTTCATACTTATTTTTTCTTGTCTCCCTCTTCAAGATTTCTTCGGTTTTGGTAGGGTATTTATGCTATTTATTTTTTTATAAATAAAAGAGAAAGTTTTATTCTTTCTCTTATAATGTTGTCCACCTTCTTCTAAATAATCCTTTTGTGATAAAGTATAATGTCCGATGTATATTATTTCTGTCAATAACATAAATGAACGTATCATTTTATTTTGACGCAACAAAGATTTACATTCAAAACACAACCTTTACCTTCTATAATTTTTGTACAGTAGTATTCTTCTCATTTCGACATTATCAGTCGCTCGTTCTCTATTTTCGTTCCCTATAATAAATATAAGGTATAATTTTGTGTACATTATCAGGGATATGTTATAATAATTTGTCTCAAGGTAGGAATGATGCCGGCATACTAGCAAATGTCGGAATAGAAAACAACATGAAAGATAAAGATGGAAAACGACATTGACAGAAAGACAGAGAGAGAAAGACATACAGACAGTGGGAGAGAGAGAAAGAGAGAGAGAGAGAGAGAGGGGGGGCGGGAGGGAGAGAAAGTTGGACGTAGTCTGTACTGTATTTATTATTATGATATTTGTCTCTCCGAATATCCGATCACCCCCAGCTCTGATTTTTACTTTTTATAATTATTGTACAGTAATATTCTTCTCATATCAAAATCATCAGGCGCTCGTTCTGTGTTTTCCTTCTCCATATCGAGGTTATGGTATAATAATTTATCTCAAGATCGAAAGGAATACTTTTGGACGGAAAACAGTACCAAAGATGAAGAAGGAAAATGGCGCTGAGAAAGCGAGCAAGAGATATAGAGAAAGACATACAGAGAGAGAAACAATCATTTCTCATGTCATCTTTTCGTCTGTGACATTTTACTAAGTCACATTTTTATTATTCCTTTATCTTTCCATGATTGTTATATATTTGAATGAATATTTCAGATAGGGTCAAATCTGGTTCTACGTTATAATTATGATCATCTAATTTTATTTAGGAGTAAGTCGAAACGCGATCTCATCAAAAATCGCGGAACAGAAAAGATGAAGATAGAAAATGACATTGAGAAAACGAGAGAGAGAAAGAGAAAGTTGGACGTATTGTTATTTATTATTATGATATTTGTCTCTCCGATCAACACCAACCGCCCCGCTGTGGATTCCTCTTTTTTTTTTTTTAATCATGATTTACACTCAACAATTTTACTTTTTATAATTATTGTACAGTAATATTCTTTTATTTCGATATCATCAGGCGCTCTACCGTGCTTTCCTTCTTCATATCGAGGTTATGGTATAATAGTTTATCTCAAGATCGAAAGGAATACTTTCGGAATAAAAGCAAATAGCGGAACGGAAAACAGTACCAGAGATGAAGATGGCAAATGGAGCTGAAAAGCGAGCGAGAGAAAAAGAGAGAAATACAGAGAGAGAGAGAGAAAAGAGAGAAAATGAGAAAGGAAAAAGAAAGCTATAAAGAGTGAGAGACAAAGAAAGAGACAAACAGAGAGAGAAACAATCCTTTCTCATGTCATCTTTTCGTCTGTGACATTTTACTAAATCACATTTGTATTATTCCTTTATCTTTCCATGGTTGTTATATATTTGAATGAATATTTCAGATAGGGTCAAATTTGGTTCTACGTTTAATTATGATCAGCTATTTTTATTTAGGAGTACGTCGAAACGCGATCTCATCAAAAATCGCGGATCAGAAAACACTACGAGAGATGAAGATGGAAAACGACATTGAGAAAACGAGAGAGGGAGAAAGTAGGGCGTATTGTTATTTATTATTACGGTATTTGTCTCTCCGATCAACCCCACCTGCTCTGGATTCCTCTTTAGTTTCCATTTTTTATCATGATTTACATTCAAAAGTTTTACTTTTTATAATTATTGTACAGTAATATTCTTCTTATTTCGACATCATAAGGCGCTCGTTCCGTGTTTTTCTTCTCCATATCGAGGTTACGGTATAATATTTATCTCAAGATCAAAAGGAATACTTTCGGAGTAAAAGCAAATAGCGGAACGGAAAACAGTACCATGCAGAGATGAAGATGGAAAATGGCGCTCAGAAAGCGAGCGAGAGAGAGAAAGAGAGAGAGAGAGAGAGACATACAGAGAGAGGAAAAGAGAGAGAAACAATAATTTCTCATAATCATCTGTTTGTTTGTGACATTTTGCTTCATCACATCTTTTTGCTCATTCTTTTATCTTGCATGATTGTTATATCTTTGAATTATTATTTAAAATAGGGCAAAATCTGGTTCTACGTTATTTGTTTCATAACAATTTTTTATTTGGGAGTACTTCGGAACGTAATCCATTCTTTGAAAACAGTAATGACAACTGCAAAACAACAAGACCCCCCCCCCAAAAAAAAGGGTTATCTGAACCCGCTATACATGTACACTTGTACAGTATACAAGGATCATTGTGAAAAAATCTATACATGCCCGCTCTTCTATTGTTGGAGTTTATAACCATGACAATGACCTTTACCCTCGGCCACGTCTATTGTTCCTCTTACGTAACTTAGCTGTATAGCTGGGCCAGATTTCCAAATGATCTGCGCATGCGCTATGTTCCTGTTCGTCGAAGCAATTATCCTTGCAAGAATATAGAACGGACGCCAGACGCGCCCGCCTCCAGCTGTACGGGTATTTCGAGGGCCTTTTTCGATCCGAACACTAACTTAGGGTAAAGTTGAAATGATATCACTTTTTCTCGATATTTTTCCACGTAACTTTATTATTTTTTAATAGGTGAGATGAATGAATATATCTAAATAATACTTCAAAGAACTTTAGCACATAATAGCTAATAATAAGCTGGAAAACTTTGTCAACATATTAGGGATATATCTCGGCTTCTGTAGAAGCCCGTCGTCACAGACTTAACAACTCGCTCCGCTTCTGTAGAAGCCCGTCGTCTCCAAAGCGTTAAGAGAGGGGAACATGCACCCGTGCCAACTGCTCATCCAATCTGTTGCTGGTATTGGCTAGAAACAGTGGCATGCTGAGGTTAAGAGCAGAATTATACACCTGTCACCTTGTACAAGTTCATGATGCCTAGCTAGGATGAAATAGCAAAGTTAAAATTAGCATGTTCTTTCCCCACACATTAATTCTGCAAGTATTTGAATATGCTGTTTTTGTCTTTGTCAACATATTAGGGATATATCTCGGCTTCTGTAGAAGCCCGTCGTCACAGACTTAACAACTCGCTCCGCTTCTGTAGAAGCCCGTCGTCTCCAAAGCGTTAAGAGAGGGGAACATGCACCCGTGCCAACTGCTCATCCAATCTGTTGCTGGTATTGGCTAGAAACAGTGGCATGCTGAGGTTAAGAGCAGAATTATACACCTGTCACCTTGTACAAGTTCATGATGCCTAGCTAGGATGAAATAGCAAAGTTAAAATTAGCATGTTCTTTTCCCTACACATTAATTCTGCAAGTATTTGAATATGCTGTTTTGCAGACAATTTCTGTGCCCAAGAGAGGCCTGCGAAAAATAAATAGACATAAGTTGTGTCTTTATTTGAGACAATAAGCAACTGTGATGACTCTAGCTTACCCCGACACTCTTGAGTGTATTTACTTGTACAGCCATAGATTTATCTGTTGGTGTGTTGTATTCATCTTGATCACGTAAGATTCTCTGCTCTCCTCCAGGATGGTACCACACTGAGAAAGAAAGCAATAGCAAATTGTACAATTCCTGCTAGTTGATTTTATCAGGGTCAACCCTTTTCCCAAATTTGGCCAATTTTTGGAACGTGCATCAGAACGATTTACTCTACTTCTGACAAATGTACAATAGTTATGGAACATAAGAAAATAAACAGGCAGTCTATACAATCAGTTCCCCGGTACAAAAAGTGAATAGCCATCATAAAACAAAATCAACTTGATTATGTGTGCATCATAATAAATCACAACACATACTAACATCAATACTTCTTAAAACAGGCTCAAAACCCTTCAGCAATATTTGTTTTTAAAGAGACTTCAAAGCTTGATTTAAATCTCACTTAGCAGGTTTAAATTTCAGTTTCCACTTGCTACGTCGGTCATCAAATATTTATTTACAACATATTTACATGCATTCTGGATACTCTAGCCAAAACAACAAAAACATCTCATGATTGAATAATAGATTGAATAATAGATTGAATAATAGATTTGTAACTCACAAAGATCCAATTCATTAGCTCTACTCTGCTTGACAAAATGCTGTCTTCTGTAAGCTGCATCTAGTATCTTCTGCTTAGTTTGAGAGATGCAGTCAGTGCTGAGGACAGTAACATAGTACTCATGCTGCCCATTGACACCAACTACAGACAAGGACTGGGTTTAGACAAAAACAGAATATTTGTCTGAATCTCAAAGTACATGTTCAAATCTCAGTTAAAAGATATTCTAAGTTCTCCATTTCTTGGTTACCAATTACATGTTCATGTATACCATGTTTTGAGCAATTAATTCTCGTTTAGTTCTAAAACACAATAGCTTCAAACTAGCATCTAGGCCCCGTCTTACAAAGAGCTGCGATTGCAGAGTTTGCGACTGCAACTTTGCAGTTTCCTATCTCTTATATATGTACATAGTTGCGATTGATATCACCTCTTTATAATACGGGGCCCTGATCTCTGAAATGAAACTTATTTGCCTCTGTTTGTATTACAACTATGCTAAACACATCAATGCAACAATTCAAAAGGGGAGCTTTAATTGACATTGACTTTGCTATACTCAAAGGGTGGGGGCAATGACAGTCCCCTCCACCCCCTCCCTGCCTACATGGTAGACTACATGTACCCTGTTTACATCAAAACAATTTCCATTTTGAGAGTGAATATCACATTCCTGTACATTGTTTGAAAAATCATGGTGGAAACTTCATATATTTAATTTAGCACAAAATCCCACATGTGAAAAAGTATCGTGAAATAGGGTAAAAATACACTTTTAGAGTTTATCAATCCCAGTATCTCATGTAAGGATTAAACTGTAATATACCATTTCTTCAAAAGGAACATCCTCCTCTATGAGACAGTCAAAGTTGAGTGAGAAGTAAGACTGTCCAGTGATGATATCAATGGGTCCCTTCTCAACTTGGATCTTGATGGACTGGTACAACAGGTACAGTGACTTGGCAACATGTTTCTGGCAAGAAAATAAAGAAAAAGAAAATTATATAAGAACAAACTGATAGGCAATGTGAATAAGAATTTTGTCTGAAAGAGTACATAATATAAAGTGTTTCAAAATGAAATTCTTGTGCATGTAACTATCAATAACTCATGTTATTTACATGTACCAAACTATACTTCAATTTGTTTGAAGCAATATACATGTAGATGTAATGTAAAGGCAAATTCTACAGGTAAGGCTTTACAAGTATGAAAATGTGATTTGATGATCAGACATATATATATATGCAATATCTTCATGAACTTGGTTGGTAATAAAACAGTGATCAAAGATCAAATAGTGCACATTTATGAGGTATATACATATAGCCGCTGCTCTTATCTTCACTATGTATCAATTATATATTAATTTAACATTAGTCTGAAATAACACATTAAGTACATATAGCATAATCAAAATGAAATATGTAGATAATAAAACATACCTTAAGATAATGGTACATGCAAAGAGAAAACCAGTTGGCCAGCAGCTTTTCAATAATTGTTTCAGTTCTGTGACCAAAATGAACAAAACGATGATAAAAAATATGTCCAATGTACTTATGATAGCAGTTAGTAGATGCCAAGATGGAGCAAATAACATTAACAAATTCTTCTCTTGAAATATCTGAATGATTAAGTTGGAAGAAAATGAGGAAAAAATATTGCCAGTGTGTAAAATAGGATATAACTCACTAAAAATGCATCAATACAATAGTTCCTTAGAATTCAAATACTTCAGGAGCAGAATGCATATTTCTAGTAATATTTCAGAAGTTAGAGAGCTAGATCACTAAGAAATAAAAATGAATGACTGACATAAAAAAAATTGAGCCATACACCTGAAATTTTGATATGATCAGCCTAGCAGGTCTGTGCCTTTTAGCATTTATTTGACAATGCTAAAGTAGCAATTAGGTTTAAAATACAAAAGTTCAAGAAATGGGTTTACCTTCGAAAGAGAGACTTGAGTTGTCTGCCGGTATCTGATGCATCACTGATCTGGTCTTCCAATAATCTTTTGAGGATCCTTGAAGGGAAAAAGTAGATGTAAACCAGTTTAGCAATGAAAACAAACATGTAGAATGTTTTTAGTCCCCAGCATAGCCAAATTCTATGTGTGCAGACTTGTATTCCTATTCATTGTAATGGTATTAAAAAGGTACATGTACATGTGGATTTACAGGGAATTCTTAAGTTGGTATTTGTTATTTTTACTGTTTGAATAAATGTCAACTACAAATGTCAACTACTTGAAGCACTTCCAACATGCTAACAATGTAACAACAGGGAAATGAATAAAGCTATTTTAAACATAACTTAATCATTCCGGTCACATACTTTGTATGTGTGATGATGCACTTCCATTGTAAATAATTTAAATCTCCTTCTTTAATACATGCAATAATAATAATAGTTACATTTGTATAGCGCTTAATACTAGATATCTAAGCATTTTACATTGAAATTAGTATTACCCGTCACCGGATTTAATTGCTAATCCGCAACATGATAGTGCACGCGCCCCACTCCCTGGGGAGTATTCTGGCCAGGCTCCATTTTACAAGCACACTACATAACGTTCACATCCTACGAGGTACCCATTTAACACCTGGGTGGAGAGTGACAAATGCAGATTAATCTCATGCCAAAGGACATGCTGGGCAGGACTTGAATCTTTTATATGATATCTTTTTTTTTTCTCCCATAAACTACACAATAACAAAATAATGGGGGGCCGGGTAATCAAAAAATATATACTTTCAAAATGGGAGTGCTAGAGCAACAGGAATTACAGTGTACTGTGCTTTCAATCTGGGTATGCCTGTGCAGTTTAAAGGTTTTCAATCAATACACTTGTACATATATATCAAATATAAGGTAAACTTATAAATATCACACTGCAAAATCAGAATGAAATGAAAATACATCCATAGGATTAAAGACCATCAAGGATATCAATACTTACTTAGTGAAGTAGTCAAAGTTCCCTTCTGATACCAGAATAACTGTAATAAGTGACGCGATGTTGACTCTGAAAATAACAAGAACGTCAGTTTATCAACTTCTCAGGCCACATACCAACTTTCTGCGGGAGAATATAATCAGTTTCTTTCTATGGTGCTTTGTTCAATTGTATTGATGTACATGTGCATTGCAATGAGACCCCAGAATGAGACCTACATAACACGATATCTTTGTCTTTGTTAGTCTCATAAAACTCATTTGAATTAGTAATAAAATTTTTCCTAGTATTTATCATTTTTGCTCTGATTCATGAGATAAATGCATTAAGTGTGCTTCTCTAGATATAAAACATTTGCCACTATTATTAGATATGTTTCATTGAGGACATAACCAATACATACAAATCAAAGGAAACATCAGGAACAAGTTGATCAGCATAAAGTCACACACCTCCTAAATGGTACACAGTGCAGTCAAGTTTGTTATTGTGCAATGACAGGAGTAACAGAAAGGGACACAACTAGAGAAAAGAAGTGTATATTTACCGGTCTCTCCTCTGAGATTTCCTACTCTCTTCCAACTCTTGAATGTACTTGATGAGGAAGTCAGGGTTATTCAGCTGTCTGGAGAATGTGATCATTGCTCGCTCTAGATCTGCATCCAAGTACTATAAATGTATAGTAAATCATTTTCAAAATTACTTTCATACATGCATGTATTAAAATTTAAACATCAATATACAAATGATGCACAGGTTTGAGTGCGTCGGTAGGAATTGTGTGCACAAGATACCTTTGAATGGTTTGAACCCACGAGGCGCAGGCGAGTGGGTTTTAGACCAAATTCAAAGGTACCGCGTGCACACAATTCCACTGACCCACGAATTAAACCTGTGCATCATCTGTTTTATAAAATGGGGCCCCAAAAATCGTCAAAAATACACAAATCTGTTATTTTACAGATTTTGCCATAGCCATGCATCCGGTAATTACCAGAAAGCATGATTTTTAAATTTGCATAATTTGATTGTTGTTAGTGAAAACAAATGTCATGACCTAGATCTAGATCTAAACCTTAAAAACAAAAAAAAGTCCTTAAATCAATAAACACTTTGTTTTGCAAGCCTTTTGAGTTTTGGGGAGGTGCAATCTAACTCAGACTCAGACTCAGAGAGTCAGAAATTGAGGCTTTATGTGTGGTGCTCCCCAGGCCCTCTCGCTTCAGTTTCACCAACACAGCATTAAACATACGTGTGCTCTCGGGGAATTGAAATTCGTTACAGATATCTAAAGTACGGTGATCCAAAAAGTGGCGTTGTATGCCATAGCGAAGGTACTGAAGAGACTTCTACGTATACAATACAACTCACCGTCAGTCTTAATGTACAGAAGCATAGACCTAGTCGTTTAGAACGATGATACGCTACAGCTAGTTTGCCCAATTCTGGCGTTAAAATGTCTCCTAAATTTACGTTCTTGATCTGTGCAAACATTTCGGACTATGAGAATCCATACTTAATTGAACTTTTCGTGCTAGCCGCATCCGAATCATCCAACAATTTAGATAATTCTTCTTCTGACAGAAGCTGGATAATCAAATCGCCGCCGTGATTTCGCCATTTTTTTTTTTTTTTTTGGCGCAGACGATGTAAACAATCGGGATATCGGTGTTATCGATTCTAATATCGCATATATCGTGTTGATATCGCGTGCATACAGTAAAAAAAACTGCATGGTAATTGACCAGTCAGATTGCAGGGATTCTTCTACCCATCTTATAATGTCGTGTTTGTTTTAATATATATTATCATATCTTTGGCTAATGCATAGTATAAATGAAGAAATACAGAAATGTTTGTAGCTCTTTAATCTACTGACATTGGAAAAAGTTGCTTTACATGTGCATGTGCATAAACATGTTTCGCTTCTTTGTTCTTAATATTAATGTGTATCTAAAAATAATAGCTTCTTCGTTGACACGTAGATGTAGTATTTTTGACAGAACAAAACATTCTATTTGTACAATTTCAGAATGCTATTCCTACACATAGGAGGTGTCCACCATGTTTGTGGAATCATACAGCAACCACCTGATGTAAGACAATCAAACCTATCTATTGAGGCCAAGGGAAACAGAGAAAGTGGACACGGTAGAAAGGTGGTCTTTTTTAGACAGGTTCTGCAACAAACACACATTTCTTTCTTGAGGGATACAAAACATATGGCCACTCTAGAGGTTGCCTTCATAGAGAGGTGGCCACTAATAGAGATGTGATATTACCTATACAAATAGTGAATGGCCATGAGTGCAATGGTACAAGATTTTGCACGAGGTGAAAGATAAGAGATGCTCTATTCAACTCGGCTGCGCCTCGTTGAATAGAGCGTCTCATCTTTCACCGAATGCAAAATCTTGTTCCATTGCACGAATAAAGACCATTCACTATTTATTTTATACAACACCTCGGACGGTTAACGGGCTTAAAACAATTTTTTGTTTAAAGAACAGTTTTCCTAGGCCTAGACTAGTCCAAATCTCTGCAAGTTTTTTGTTTTTTATCGATGAAATTACCGATAGTGAGCGCGCACTATTATCAAGCAGGCAGCAAACCATGTGCGTACCATGCGCGTACCATGCTTTATGTTTATTGTGACGTCATGATCAGAGGGCAATTTTGTTTGATCCATTTGTACCATTGCACGGTGACGTCACTTACCTCACATATACTTTGTACATCGTTAGTGACATCAGCGTGCGATGATGCAAATTGATCAAACGGAATTGCACGCCTGGAGAAGGATGCCGTTCAACATTACTTTTAGCGCATGTCATGTGATTAAGAATTGACCAATGAGGTTGCAAGAATCTTAGTAGGTGTTGTATAAACACTGACCTCTGGATCAGCGGTAGCAGGGAGGATATCAAGACCAGAGAAGAGCATGTTTCGGGCATAGTCCTGGGTGTTTACAAACGGGATACCAAGACCTTTCACCTGATCTTCAACTTCTGTCATGTCAACCTGCAAGTTGTGGTATGCTGAAGGGAAGTAAAGAAGAACATCATAAAAGATGGTTGGGCAATTGTGCTACAGAAATCTTCAAGGAGAATCTCAAGAAATATGGGATTCCTCCTGTCAGGCTATTACTCAAACATTCAACAAGTGACCATAACCTATTCACTTTCTACATGTACAGGTGTACATTGTAAATATCCCAGTTAATACATGTAGTGTGATAATACAAAATACAAATGGTCTAAACGAGGAGGATGCTCGAGACAACTAGATGGAACTTCAACTGCGCGCAGTCGAAAATGATGCCTCCGCCATAGAGCAATTTTACAAACCAAAATGGAAGCAATTTTTAAAATTCAAGTTTGATTGTAATCCATCTGTTGGTTCTAATGATAACGCGATCACAAGCTATTTTGAGATACATAATGAGCCCTGTGACCTTTGACCTCGTGACCCCCAAATCTAATCAGTTCATGGACTCTGCAAGATACATACATGACCCAAGTTTGGCGGTAATCCATCAATCGGTTCTTGAGATAACGTGATCACAAGCTATTTTGCATACATAATGAGCCCTGTGACCTTAGACCTTTGACCTCGTGACCCCAAAATCTAATCAGTTCATTGACTCTGCAAGATACATACATGACCCAAGTTTGGCGGTAATCCATCAATCGGTTCTTGAGATAAAGTGATCACGAGCTATTTTTGCATACATAATGAGCCCTGTGACCTTTGACCTCGTGACCCCAAAATCTAATCAGTTCATTAGCTCTGCAAGATACATACATGACCCAAGTTTGGCGGTAATCCATCAATCGGTTCTTGAGATAACGCGATCACGAGCTATTTTTGCATACATAATGGGCCCTGTGACCTTTGACCTTGGACCTCGTGACCCCAAAATCTAATCAGTTCATTAGCTCTGCAAGATACATACATGACCCAAGTTTGGCGGTAATCCATCAATCGGTTCTTGAGATAACGCGATCACGAGCTATTTTTGCATACATAATGGGCCCTGTGACCTTTGACCTTGGACCTCGTGACCCCAAAATCTAATCACTTCATTAGCTCTGCAAGATACATACATGACCCGAGTTTGGCGGTAATCCATCAATTGGTTCTTGAGATAACGCGATCACAAGAACGGGACGTACGTACGGACGGACGGACAACCAGAAAACATAATGCCTCCGGCTACGTTGTAGCGGAGGCATAAAAAGTGGAGGGAGGGAGTGTTATCATTGCGCGAACGTCAGTAACCCCTCCTAAGAGGGAAATTGCTGACTTTGATAAATGATGATGAAGAAATCCATACATGTAGGCTACTATACTTTTATGACTCTTTATATTATGTGCTTAATATAGACATGTAAGGATATGGACTTGTAAACCTATGATTGAACTCTTACAGTTCTATAATATAACACTATGACAATGTTATCTTATTTACCCAGGGTAGCCTTATCAGTGAGTGTCAATGTTGCTCTTTCTGAGAGCCTCGCACGAATTAATAGTATTGCATGCAGGTACCCCCCATATTAATTCACCTGGCCTCTGTAACATAGAGTTCAAATCAATTGCATCTCAAAAAAAAATATCTCTTTTCATTACAATCAAAAGTAACTTAAAATCCATAAACTTACAAATTAAAGTAGGATAAAAATCAATTGTGGCAAGAATAATGATACAACAGTTTTCTTCCAAACAAGTGGATTTAGATATGACAGTTTAGCTGTAAATCAAATCAATTGCATCTCAAAAAAAAATATCTCTTTTCATTACAATCAAAAGTAACTTAAAATCCATAAACTTACAATTTAAAGTAGGATAAAAATCAATTGTGGCAAGAATAATGATACAACAGTTTTCTTCCAAACAAGTGGATTTAGATATGACAGTTTAGCTGTATAATAAGCTGCCATCGGGATTATTTCTACAAGGTATGACAGGGCCCTATGCTGTAAGATAGTGCCTGTATATAGTTTATTAAAGCGTACCAATCACCTGAAAATAGAGATTTGAGTACAGCAAGAATGTATAAAGTCAATCTCAAAACATTTTACCTGAGTTAACATTTAAAGAGTATATTGACAAAAAATTAAAGATAACATAAAATCTCTGTACAAGGAACCTAAGACGGACTTGGAGTCAATGTGCTATGACTTCTGACTTCTATGCAGGCATGTAAGGGTGCATCAACTAGTCTACTCGTAGGTTGCTTTTATGTTCATTGAGAACATACATGTACAGGTAGTATTGTGACATGACATCCCTGTCATACAGAGATAAATAGTTGTTGGTGATTTATACCCTTTAAGTTATTTACCTTCTTCTGCACGATTCTGAATTTTTTTTTCAAGAAGTTCCAACTCATCCACCTGTTGATCAATAGCTTTCTGTCTACGTTTGACCAAGAACCTTCCAGCAAGACTCATAACAATGATGATAACCACTAGAGAACCAACAGAACATCCAACTATGAGCCCAAGGGGGGGTCCAGAATTTGATAAATTTTGAACAAATCCAGGGTAAAACCAAAGATTACCATGCTTCACCTGAATGATAAGAAAAATTATATTATATCAAGAGGAACATATACAGCCTATATGTAGTTTTGCAATTCTTTTAGAAAGAAAATAATACATGATGGAACATAACTTAACGATATTGCAAATCCACATGACATTAAAATATAATCAGAGGTTGGTTTTAACTTGATCCACTAGCAAAGTGACTGAGATTTCTACTTGGAAAAGTAATAATTCTAACATCACTCTACATGTTTGCTGAATACATCTCACATTTT
Organism: Mesocentrotus franciscanus; assembly: GCA_037976565.1. Taxonomy (NCBI): domain Eukaryota; kingdom Metazoa; phylum Echinodermata; class Echinoidea; order Camarodonta; family Strongylocentrotidae; genus Mesocentrotus; species Mesocentrotus franciscanus. Next base: position 1,390,964 of record CP137666.1, on the reverse strand, counting down.
ACAATTACATTTATATATTACCTCCAAATTTTGTTGAACAATTTGACAGGTATCATTAAAAAGTACCATTCACCTGAAAAAAAATAAACTTTGAACTTTTGAGTAGCTAGAATGTATAAAACCAGTCTAAAAAAATTTACTTGGCATTCTATATATCTTAATGGTTAGAGTATGAAGATAACACAATAAAACATAATACCCTGCGCACGGAACCCAAATTGGACTTGGGTTCCGTGCGCGTGTACGCGAGTCGACCAGTCTACTAACAAATCAATATTTTATGTTTACTGTATTTAAACTGCAACACATGTAGCTCTTTAATAGTAGAAGTACATGTACAGCTTCTATTTTGAATACAGTATATTGACGTGGAATCCCTTACATCAAGAGCACAACATGTTTTGGTGGTCAGTACACTTTAGTGGCTATTTTCTCCTGCTTTTAATTCAGATTCTTGAAACTAAAAATTTGCAGAAGAGACAATAACTTACTGTCACAGCTGGAAGATTCCTTGCATCTCCCTGACCTAGTGTTCCATTCAAGCTTCCTGCTTGAGGCTGTTTATCTGGTAGCTGACAACGCAGGACATTGTTTTCAAGATCATCAACATTGCATTCTCCATCAGGTCCTAACAAAACTAGTACATCGTCTTCGGTACTTGCCAAGTCTAAATTCATCCCCTAGAACAATTTAAAAGCAAAATTGACAATTTTAGCTTCAACCAATGTACTCATAGCATGTGTAGTCACTATAATGAAGCCTGTGAATACTAAACAAGACAAATTTTTAAAAAAGAGAGAAAAATTAAAGCCCTTATGCCACTGAACTTAATAATGTTCAGTGTAAATTAATGCCCTATTGGAGATAACTACCGGTAACTAGAAATATCGCAACTTGCATTGCCGCGCAATGCGAATGTATCCCCCCGGCACTGGCAGCAATTTTTGTGTCATCCTTATGTTTGAAGGAGGGACAAAGATCCCCTCTCCCCTGAAACAAAAGGATGACATAGAGATCGCCACTAGTGGCTCATTTCAGACTATTGTCAAGACTAGGAGCAGCATCACCAAAACAATATGTATAGAAAATTTGAAAGAAATGTGTCAAGAAATGTGACCTGCAGAGCGACACAAGATATCCCCTAAAATACGAACTTTGACCCTATAAAACATGGGACACTGGTGGCAGCATTACCAAAAACTATAGGTGTGTAGATTTTACCAACATACACACAATTTGAAAGAAATCTGTCAAGAAATGTTGCAGATAGACCGCACACTAGAGTGCACACAAGACTATCAAAATATGACCTTCGACCCTATAAAAGACGGAACACTGGAGGAAGCATCACCAAAAATTAGAGGTGGATAGATTAAGATACACCTCCATACAAAATTTGAAAGAAATCCGTCAAGAAATGTGGCAGTTAGAGCGCACACAAGAATATGAAGCGGCGGCGGCGTAACAATGCTGAATCCAAAGTATCCTCCGACATACTGCCGGGGGATACAATTGTCTAATCAAGTGTCTATTAAGCCAGCATTTACATTTAATGGTAAAGCATATTGCTATTTCTTCAATACCGGTCTGTTGGCTCAGTCAGTAGAGCGTCCGCCTCACAACCGGGAGGTCGAACCCCGGCCGCGTCATACCATAAAACGTTTAAATATTGGAGTTGCTGCTACCTTGTTTGGCATTCAACAATAAGGGGATAGAGCAATGTCGATCTGGCGCTGCTCAGTGGCTGCCGGGCTCACGATCAATTGGGCAAAAAGAATTTTCATTTTTGGTTTAAATTAATAAAATTTGGAGTGGACTTTAAAAGATTATCATTATTATTATTATTATTATTATATAGTATGCTTTCATTTTCAGAAGGCAAGTTTCCCCTGCGAATTTACAAAGAATCATGACAGACATTAAATCAGTATCAAGAATAGGCTAGAGGAATTACTGCAATATTTCTATTACATGGCAGAATCAAACAGTTAATAACAATATCTATGAACGCAATTCAAATTTCAATTTAGAAAATGAAATAAAAAAAGATCATGAACACAGATCAAAACATGTCTGAAAATACAAATTAATGATGACAAAACTTTTCAAAATGATAAATCAATACAGGCTAAATGACTTATGTCATAAACAGAAAATTGGTGTTACAGAGATGTATGTAGAAAACTCCTAAACTCACTGTAATCTCGAGTCGTTTATTAGCACTCTTATAAATTCTGCTGACCCCACTGAAGTTTTCATACACAGGGTCTGAGAAGTATTCTATTGTGCCCATATCAATCAAATATCCGTCAAAGTCAAAGGATAAATTTGCTATCATTGCATCATCTGTCGCTCGTCTTCTTCTGGCAGGGACAGCATCATCAGGAAAACTTGGTGTTGGACATGTGAGAATGGTGTCTGTTCCATTGCAGAGCTTTAGAGGATAATTGTCAAAGCATTGACAAAGAATAAAGAACAAAAGATATAAAAAGTATTAAAATTTCATTTCCATTTCATGTAATTGCATTATGATCACATGTTTGAATGTGCCAATCTATAAGATCCAATAATTTATGAACACAACCAAATGTGATTTCAAAGAGAAAATTTGGGAATAAACCTGTAGATTAACAATTACATGTGCGGATGGAAATGTGTATGCATGGCAGAACAATTCATTTATTTTTAATATAAAACAGACAACATACATGTACTTGTACAAGCAAATACAAAGTATGCTAAGCAGTACAGTGTCAAATAAATTGATCTAAAAGTTACTAAATACAATGTACAAGTGTATGCCTGAGAAAGAGCATAGTCATCTAATCTTTGACAATCAACAAACATATCTATGGGTACCAATCACCTAAACATATATGGGTATAGCTAAAATGCCTAATATCAACCAAAAAACTACAATGCTTTTAAAACCCAGCATTCTACGGGCTATTAAACAATTAAGGAGTATAAAATAAATAAAGGATAACATAATACCCTAAACAAGGACTAGTATGCCTTATACAAAGTACATGTACTATTAGAGCATGTAAAGTAAAATCAAATAATCTTTTCACAAGTTGCTTCTTTGTTTAATGGTTGTATTTAAAATTGCCACATCTCTTTGTAGAAGTAATATTTGAAACTCATATTTTTTAATATACTATAACCTAATGCTAAATATATTACTCATTGCGGATGTAGTATCGAAAATAATATCGCTAGTGATATTCGTTTGTCTCGCAATGTGGTCAATAAGGAATCTAAAAGATCTCGACGTTTCGTGCGCCGCTGCAACACTTCGTCAGGTGATGAAAACTAATGTAAGCAAGGGTGCTTTATACTCTACGGGAGGACCGGCGCGACGGTCTATAATTCGATCGATAATCGGAAACAATAATGCACAAGGCCTATTGGCCGACGCACGGTGCTCGACCAATCAGTAGGCCGCTGGTTCGGCTGATTATGCAAATGGCCTAATGGTCGACGCACGGTGCTCGACCAATCAGTAGGCCGCTGGTTCGCTAATTATGCAAATGGCCTAATGGTCGACGCACACGGTGCTCAACCAATCAACGGCCGCTGGCTCGCCCCTCTGCTGAATGGAATCGACCGGTGCTGGCCGGCTGGACGGGAGTGTCATGGCGGCGTATCGACGCATCCAAAATTCGGGGATATCGATCCCGTTGTCTCTGTTGAAATTATTGGGATTGAGACGGATATTGATAGCTTTTTTTACCCTCCGTGTGTACCAATGCCGTTCCTGGGAAAGGCACTGAACCCCGTCCCAGTCTGGTTGATGCTGGTTATCCCAAGCATGTTCGGCTACAGCTGAGTTGTCAGTTCGGCGGAGCCTGACGTCCCTCTTGTGCTCAGTGATTCTTTCTTTTATGGGACGGGCAGTTTCACCGATATAGGATCTATCACATCCTTTGCAAGGGATGTTGTACACAATGCCGTCTCGTCTATGTGGAGGAATTGGATCCTTGGGGCGTGTAAGTTGTTGACATAGGGTGGTATCTGATCTGAAAACCGTGTTGCAGCGGCGCACGAAACGTCGAGATCTTTTAGATTCCTTATTGACCACATTGCGAGACAAACGAATATCACTAGCGATATTATTTTCGATACTATAACCTAGCTGATAAATTCCCTTACATACAGAGCAAAATATATTTTGATGATTGATACCCTTTTCCGGTAATAGGACTTGAATAAAATATAGTGACTGCATATCATACCTCAGAGTTGCTTGCATTAGTTGTGAGAGATGTAACAACAATCCTGGGTTCTTGGATCAGATCAAATCTAACACCAGTTAATGTAATATCGAGACCTCCTCTGTTGAAATATAAATACATTCAAGGTATGCTTCATACAACACCTATATTTAAGAAAACAGTCATATGTGAAAATTACAGACAGGGAATACTTTATAACATGTGGTCAATTGTAAAAAGAAAAAAAATTAACAAATTGTCAATCTATATACATGTAAGTATCTATGAAAAATAACGATACACTTTATCATTAACATGTTTAGATGTTTGCTTGGGCCAAAGCATAACAATTAGAGAAACAGATCAATAAAAGCTTCAGAGAAATAGAACAAAGAAAAAGAGGGTTTGATTTTTTTTCACTGTTGAACTCACTCATTATATGAAAAATCTCCTAATAGTAAAGCAATTATGATGTATGATGTCATCGATACCATGGAAAAGGTTACCAATTGTTTTATACATAGTGCAAACAAGTCAATATAATCCCTCTTCTCAATGCTTTTGGTGGAACAGACACATGTAAAATTATGTAAACCATGCTGTTTCATGGATAAAAAATTATATTCTATCAATAAAATATGAACAGGGATATTTTTTATGATTTCTTAACAAAGGTAGAGTTCTCTATGCATAAACATCGGAAGTGTCGTAATTTGGGCGCGATATTTGATGATAATTTCACTATGGACAATTTTGTTTCACAGAAATGCAGATCAGCATCTTTTGCACTTCACAAAATTGGGAAAATTCGCAATCTGATAGATAAACACACTACTGAACGCTTGATTCATGCTTTTGTGGCATGTCATCTTGATTTTTGCAATAGCCTCCTTACTGGGATTTCGACTCGTCAAGTGCAGAAGATGCAGGTTGTGCAGAACTCAGCAGCTCGTCTTATTTATCGTATTAGGAAACATGAATCTGTGTCTCTTATTCTAAGAGACTTACACTGGCTACCCATTCACTCTCGCATTTCATTCAAAATATTGTTGTTAGCTTATGAATGTTTTTATGATTTTGCGCCTCCTTATTTGACAGAGCTGTTAACATTGTACATACCTTCTAGAAATCTTCGTTCTAATAAGAAAAAATTGTTTGTTATTCCACCAGTGATGACCAGGTCATATGGTGAACGCAGCTTCGCTCACACTGCCTCAACTTTATGGAACAATCTCCGGAACATCTAAAAAATATTGACTCCATTGTTAAGTTTAAGATTGCTTTAAAGACGCACTTATTTAACATTTAATTCATCCATTTTTGTCTGTTACCCAGTACATCTTGTCTTTGTATTCTGTTGTGTTTTTCTCTAGAGCGCTTAGGGACATGTTTTATTACTATGTGTTATGCGCTATACAAGAACGGTTAATTATTATTATTATTATTATTAAACATCAAACATTACTACATTGCCAATGGGTAATTTTTAATACCACTTGTTATCTCCACTTTCAAAAATACCAGTACTTCCAAATCTTCAGTCTAATTTTTTCTGAAACTTACAAGAATCTGTTTCTATTTGAATCATATAATTCTACAATAAAAAGAAATTCCCCAAAATGCTTATTATGACTGAGTAAACCATGGTAATTTATCACAGTGGTTCTTTTTAAACAAGTAAATATGAATGACAATTGAGGAAATGAAAATTTATATTCCGTGTTACTTACGACATGATAGATGTTGTCCTATCAATATCTTCAATCCTTGGATTTGGCATGTAGGTAAAGGTGTAATCGGTGAATTGTCTTTCTACTCCATCAAATGCCATGGTCAAGGTTACGGGAACCTGTTCATTCTCTGGTATGCTGCCTGTGATGCATTTTGCAAATGTGTCTTGGACAGAACTGCAAAATAACAAATAATATCCACTTACATATTGAATGAACTTCTACATGTATGCTCTCAATCTCTGCCTGATATTTGTTTGAATTTATGGAGCCTTTCATCATGAATGGATATGATGGAGTTCACATATTCATTAAAAAATATTCTAAAATGGTTTCAATGAAGAAATGTACACACTGAAATATTTCTCAATGCCCATTAGCTATACAAATTCTTCTCAATATTCTAAAGCGCTTCATTACTTATAATAACAATTAAAGTTTAAACAGTAAAGACTTATGGTGGACTTTACAAAATAATTACATCAAGCATTGAATGCAATAAACATTACTTACATCTCTACGCAATCTGCATCTCTGAATCTTGCAGTAATGTCCCTTCCAGTGTCCAAGTACATGCCACTGATGGTGATTTCAGTACCCCCTGCCACTGGTCCTTCTATAGGATCAAACCCTGTGATCATGGGATCCTATCAGAGACCACAACATGTTATCATATTGTATATACTTGTATTTCAAGGGATTTGAAATGAATTTTATGTTCAAACATATCAATACATCGTATCTGTTTACATCTTGATATAACAAATGTTGACAATGAATTTTGGATCATTAAATTCCCTCCCATGAAAGAATTAAAATATTTGTTAGAATATACATGAACATACAGTATGTACTAAGAGCTTATCGGTGCAACTATAATAAAAATTCCTAAAAATCAGAATAATTATGTAAACATGGCCATTGTATGCTATATTTCCATTGTTTCACTCAACAATCATATCCCTATACTTCGGCTACATGTATAATAATCAATATTAAAGTCTACATTCAGACTTTTATAACATCATGAATGTATTTCAGCTGTTGTTGTTTTGTTTAATAGTCATATCAACCTTTTCATTAAATTCAATTCAATTAAATTTTAACATACATCACATTAAAATAAATGAATTAATTAATGCCTTTTCCACCAGTTGCAGATTTCATCTTACTCACCCTATACTGAAATTCTTTAGTGCTTTGTCCTGTCTTATTTCCTTCGCCTGACACCACTGTGATTTCAATGCGTCCTGATATTACTTCAGTAGATCTATCTGTCATACAGCTTACACTGAAAAACAAAAACAAACAAGACAAATGCGACTGCGTTTCCTATATGCCTCTAACAAAAAGCTTATCTCTTGTATTTCTTTATATATCGCAATGGCAAGGCTAAAACCTTTTATTTCAGAAAATGACCTCTGTGACCTTTGACATATGGACCCAAAATCTAATCAGATCATCTTCCTATGTTGAAACATACTATTCCCAAGTTTGAGCCTCATTTCTCTAGTGGTTCTTGAGATATCGCAATAACGAGGCGAATACCTGGAATTTAATCAGTTGACCTCTGTGACCTTTGACCTAGTTACTCCAAACTATAATCAGATTGTCTTCCCATGGTGACATATGCTTTCATCAAGTTTGAAGTTCATATCTTAAGTGGTTCTTGAAATATCGCGTTAACGACAAAGCGGGACGGACGGAGAACCTGAAAACATAATGCATACATGTAGGTGGGGGATGCATAAAAAACAACAACAAAGAAGGACAATAACATATGATATGTGAATACACAGTTACAGTGTAATTTTATTGGAAAATACAGCCCTGTGTCATTGACCTATGACCTTGTGACCCTAAAATATATCTTTTTACCTCAAAATGTCATTATATAATCCTGCAATTCACAAGGCTTCATATATATATATATATATATATATATATATATAAAACATTCAAGTAAAGACATTATACAAGAGGAGTTTTGGGCAAGTGGAAGAGTCTCCAGACTGTGAACCACGGGGTACAGGGTTTGAATACCTGCCTTAATAGCACTATCGGCCTTTGGCAAAAAATTAATCTCCACAATGTATGTTTGCCACTCTCCACCCAGGTGTTAAAAGAGCACCGGTAGGAAGGACTTCCTTGAATGCTGTGAGCACCGAAATTGGTAGCCTAGCTAGAGCCGGGTAATATTGGAGGACCTTGAGCACCTTGCGTAATGGATATGAGCGCTATGCAAATAGCCAATATTATTATCACTATTTACAACTACATCAAAAGCTTTGCAAGATCATTACTTTACATTAAAATGTACTAAAGGCATGTTCTCCCTGACATATACCTTGTATTAACTAAATAGACTCAGTTTATCAGTTGCACCAGCATAATAGTCTACATGAACCAATATCAGCTTTAACGTGTAGAGGATAAGTCATCAGACTGTGGATCACATGGTTTGTGGTTTTAGTCCTGCCACGTCACTTATGTTCTTTGGCAAGATATTTATCTACATTTTTTTTTTTTCCCCGACCACCGTCCCCTTGTGTAAAAAAAATGGCATCTAAGAACATTCCCCCCTTTTGAGTAAGAAAATTGAGGAAAATAGGGAAATTAAAGGAAAAATCAGGAAAATAGGGGTAAAATCGGGAAGAAGAAAAGAAAGAAGAAAAAATCAAGAAAAAAAAAATCAGAAAAAAATCGGGGGAAAAAAAAAATCGGGAAAAATCGGGGAAAATAAAAAAATCGGGAAACTGATTTAAATCGGTTAATTATGAGGCCTGATTAATGTACTTGGGTTGGCATGCGAGTGCTTTTAAAATGGCACCTGGCCGGAATACTCCCCAGGGTGCGGAGCTTGTGCACTATTACGTGCGGATTATCAATCAAATCTAATGACTGGGATGATAATCATTAAAATCTAAAGTAATTAAAAATGCAGTATAAGTGCTATACAAATGTGATTATCATTGTTATTATTATCAACAAATTAACATTGCATTGTATCTGAGGAGGCGTAATGGCTCATTGGTAGATCAGTGGTCTCGTAAGTGGGACATCCCGGGTTCGACACCAAGACAATGCGCTCATACCCTTTCTAAAGGAATTAATCCTCATTACCAAGTCCCGCGGAGAGGACTTAGAGCAATCGGTCCCTGACTGTTTACTTGCAAGCATATATATATATATGCTTTCTTAGCAGTCAGGTAAAAAAAAAAAATCATCATCAAACACAGCATTAGTGTGTCTTAGCAGAGGGACAGAACAAGTACTCAAATGCATTCAAGTAAAACCCTGGCCCTACTATTCTTTCAAAATATATGCAATAAACAAATATCACACTTTTCTTAAGTTTGTTTCATTTTTCTTTGAAAGATTTTAAGTAAGATAAAAGTAATCAACCTCAGAAGAAGACCTTCAAAAGTGCGCCAAAACATAAATAAATATATGCAGATTACTTTGTTTGTAACAGGTAATTTGTAACACTATTCCTTGCAGTTGTATAACTGATGAAATGCATTTTACTTATTCCATATTATATAAACAATTAATTACACCTTTAACATGTTTGGCAAAACAAGGTCATTATAAACATGTATGTACAAATGTGCAAAATTTAAAAAAATACATTGTGAAAATATGTAATATACATCACGGCCGTAGCAAGGCAAAATGACGTATCTTGAAATTTCGTGTTTTGAGAAAATCAAGTTTGAAAGTTTGCCCCTTTGTCAATTTTGTGTTTTATAAGCACAACATTTGAAACTCGATAGAGATTTTTAATGTTTCATACAGCATAATTTCTCGAAATTTCATCACAAACAGAGTTGTCATTCTTTGGTAATTACCATTTGAAAATAAGTTACGGCATTTTGCTAAATCGAACATCCGCCTTCAGAGCAGAGTTTAGTTAGCCAAAAGAGCGTATCTCGACTTACGCCGTGCAGAAGCCCTCGCGTGAACAATCATCAATTAGGCAAAAGAGCGTATGTCGACTTACGCGGAGCTCGGTCACTCCACGATAAAACCTCAATTAGGCAAAAGAGCGTATCTCGACTTATGCAACACACATCTCTCCATTGTAACTCCAATTTAATTTGGCAAAATGACATATTTCGACAAAAAGCCGAAAGTCAGTTCGCCAAAATGATCTTATAGTTTGAGGTTAGTCAGGTTAATTTGGCTTTTTTTAATCATTGGAGTAAGTACTCCTTTTAAATCCATTTTAAATCCATTTCATTGACTTTTGGGTATTATTCTAATACTAGCGGCACCCGTGGAAATTCCACGGGTGCGAGCGGGCACCATCGTTTCCTGAATTTGTTTTTCAAATCTGTCATTGTTCCATGGACAACACATAATTTTATATGTATTATTCAAATACCAAATTAAAAGAAATTGCTTTGTGGCAATTGCGTAAGTTTATTTGATGTTGATTTGGTATTGTATTTTTCTAGTCTATATTTAACACATATATCGATGATCGTTTGTAACATTTAATTTGCCATTGTACTCTGATCGTGCTGTCATTTTTGTTCTTTCTGTCTTTGTATATTTGATGATAATCCAAAACTGTGGATTTTATGTCAATAAATTTGATTTAAGTTTAATAAATATGTGGTGGTAAGTGGCTGTAAACAATGATTTTTTTTACATTAAATTGGAGACTATGTTATCCATAAAATGTTTGTGATATTATTGGACATCAAGGTTCTAGGACAACTACCCGCTGGACACCCTCCCTCACCCCCTCCCCCTCCCCTCCCCCTCCTCCTCCCCCTCCTCCCCCCCCCTCCTCCCCCTCCTCCCTCCCCTCCTCCTCCCCCTCCTCCCGCTTTCACCGAACAACTACTATGTTATCTATAAAATATCTGTGATATTATTGGATATTGAGGGTTCTAGGACAACTATACCCCTCGAGGACAATTATCCTCCCAACAACTACCCCCTGGGTCAATTACACCCCAGAACAACTACCCCATGGAAAATTACCCTCCAGTCATTCTCCCCCACACACACACAGGACAACTACCCCCAAGGACAATTACCTTCCCTAACTCCTATCTTGGAGGACAATCCCCACTCCCAATTTCCATCTCCCCAAGATCAGTTACCCCATCCCGGACAACGCCCAGCAACACCCCGCCCCATCCCGAGGATTTCCCTGAACGATAACTCCCTCCTGGTTGATCGACTACTCCACCACTCCCCCACTCTACCGCGAGGATTTTTCCCAAGGAAGATAACCCCTCCCCAACATCCGGCTGGACAATTATACAAAGGAAAATTGACATGTACTTACTTAAATTTAGAACTAAAATAAATTGTTTTGTTGGTATAGTTTGATGAATATGTGATACATGTACAACAACCCTCCACACCCCTCCCCCACCAGACAATTGCCGCCGGACATTCCACCCCCTTCCTACCCGACAACTACCCCCAAGGATAATCACCCCCAAGGACAATAAACATTTCCCCTAACACCTATCCCTGAGGACAATCACCCACTCCCTATTTCCCTCTCCCTGAGATCAGTTACCGTATACCCCGACCCCCCCTCCCTCCCCCCTTGACGATAACCCCCTCCCCATCATCCTGCAGGACAATTATCCCAAACAAAAACCTTCACTCATTGGAAATTCAATACGTGTATATTAATGTCATGAAACTGAGGATCGAGGCGAGTTGGATCAGTCGGTAGAGCGTCTGCCTGTCGAACTTAAGATCATGGGTTCGAATCCAGCCCAGGCAAATGACGGCCACCTCTTCGTTGTGTGTTAACGTGCCCCTCCCATGTTCCATTGGCGAAGGCTACGAAAAACACTCCGTCCCTCGGATGGGACGATAAATGGAGGTCCCGTGCAAAGGAGAGTCACCACCTACGACATGTTAAGAATCCACTGCACTCTTCGTAAAAGAGTAGAGGGAAACCCAGGTGTAGTGGTACAAACTGCACATCCCAATCCAGGATCCCAATCAGTTATACAGGGAGGAGAGACCCGAGGCTACAGTTATTTTTGGTTTTCCCCTCCCAAGTCCCAGGCCCAGGTAAAGCCAAATAATAATAATAATAATAATAATAATGATAATCATCATCATCATCATCATCATCATCATCATCATCATCATCATCATCATCATATTAATAATAGATAACTGGGAGGTAGGTGTCCGGGGTAGTTGTCTGGACAAAGTACCTTTTCATATTGTGAAACATACTTTCATCTACTTTATGGTAAAGTAGGTGATAAGAAAAACATTTTCAATACTATTACTTAGCAAGATAAACATACCGTAAATTGTTATTTACAATTAGAGTCTACACTTTAAAAGAGAAAATATGAAGAACGAGTTTTTAGTTAAATAGTTTATTTGTACATGAATACGTTATATGATACTAATTCAATGTACAGTGTATGAAAATTACTACTTTGGTTTACATGTTTGCATATTTTGCTTGCGAACAGGTGCAATTGCTATGCTACGGTGAGATAGCACAACACACAACTTTGCACTTTGTACAAACAATTTTTGTTACATGTGGGACTGCATCACGCGGAATTCACTCTAAAACCTGGTATTTCATTATCACTCCCTCCCTGTCATTCCGCAGGACAATTATCCCAAACGAAAACCTTCACTCATCTGAAATTCAATACGTGTATATTATAATGTCATGAAACTGAGGATCGAGGCGAGTTGGCTCAGTTGGTAGAGCGTCTGACTGTCGAACTTAAGATCATGGGTTTGAATCCAGCCCAGGCGAATGACTGCCGCCTTCGTTGTGTGTTAACATGCCCCTCCCATGTTCCATGTTCCACCTACGACACATCAGGAATCCACTGCACTTTCGTAAAAAAGTAGAAGGAAACCCAGGTGTAGTGGTACAACTGCACATCCCAATCAAGGATCCCAATCAGTTATACAGGGAGGAAGAGACTCGAGGCAACATTTATTTTTGCTTTCCCCCTTCCAAGTCCCAGTCACAGGTAAAGCCAAATAATAATAATAATGATAATAATAATAATAATAATAATAACAGTGAAAAACACTCAGTCCCTCGGATGGGACATTAAATGGAGGTCCCGTGCATAGGAGAGTCACCACCTACGACATGTTAAAGTTGATACTTATAGGAAATAAAATCAAATAAAAATAGTTTATTTTATAATTGAATGAGTTATTAAAGCAATTTATGCAGCTAACATGCCATGAAAGTGTGCAGTTTGGTGTTTTATGAAAATCAAATTTCACTAAATTGACTCTATCCTGACCTACGAAATCGCCTAAGGGAAAGTGGCTTTGTGAGTGACGTCAGAGCCGGGATATGCTTCACGCAGCTATAGAGACTAACTGCGATCTACACACAAATGTTCATAGAGTCGATGTCAGTTCCACTCTCTCAAAACGATTGAAATATTGCCTGAATGGTCAATATATGGCATACAGTTGTCCTCCCGTCCTGAAACATATCCTAATGTCAATATTCATGTCATTATTGGCATTGAAAAAGTGACAATATCCGTAAAATAACTGTTTACAATTAACTCAACCTTTTCACCGGCTTTAGCTTGCCAGCTGAGCTGTATGTACACGGAGATAGTATGAAAAATCAACCGAGTTGTGTTTCAAAACAAAATTACCTATAGTAGAATCATGATCCGAGGTGGAATTTCCTTTGACATAACAATGAATAATGTTTCTTCTCCATTTTCATTTGTCGATAACTATAATTACATAGAATAGTGTATTTCTCGCCGTTTTGTTTTGGTTTGGTTTCGTAAGGGTTTCGTCTATCGCGACTGAAATGCAAGCGTATAGTACTGTGTGTGTGCGGTGTGCAGTGCAGTCAGGTTTACGTGTGTTTTGATGTGCGCGCAGGTAATGTAAATCCGCCAGCGATACTAAATTCAATCAGCGATCAGCCGTAGGTACGCGGCTGCCAAGAGCCGCACTACTCGCAGATGAATCGTAACAACAGCAGAATCGCCTCGATTTTTCCAGCTAATCTAGCCATGATACGATCGACTAAATGAAATATTCTTCGATTTGTTTGAATTTTATTTTATTCATAATAATGATTAAATCAATACTAACTGTTTTTTCCATAGTGGAAGAAGTGAAGTCTCCGACTGATATATTGTCAAAGTGAAACTACATGGTGGTAAAAATCGCCGGCACCCAAATTCCATTATGCAGGCTCGCTGTACAACAAAGCCGGGGACGCAGCCATAGTTTCACCTTCTTTTTCCCCATTTTTCAACGTTTTTATTTCACAAATAATACATTTCTTAGAATATCAAGATGGAAATATTAATGAGAAGTAACTTACAACGATGTTTTATTATAATTTATTCTATAGTAAGGGTAAAATAACACATAAGTTGAAGCTGTGTTTTCAGCCTTATAATGTTATACATGCATTCTACTAGATACCCGGAAGTGGCACACTAGCCACGCCTCCCTTTTCCTACGTCACAGCTAAAGGCCGTTTCGGATGACAATAGGGCAAATTTGTCCCAGAGAATAGGGTTATTGTTTTCACCCTAATTTCGCTTTTTCGGAAGTGTTATATTGTTTGAATGTCATCCAAGCTAATTGTATGGCTTATAAGCTTTCTGTAGATATGAATATCTTCATATTTAGGGCTCTTCTATGAATATCAACTTTAAGAACCCACTGCACATTTTGTAAAAGAGTATAGTAGGGGGAAAGCCAGGTGTAGTGGTACAACTGCACATCCCAATCCAGGATCTCAGTCAGTTATACAGGGTAGACAGACCCGAGGCTACAGTTATTTTTGCTTTTCCCCCTCCCAAGTCCCATGTGAAACATACTTTCATCTACTTATAAGTAGGTGATAAGAAAAACATTTTCAATACATTTTAGAAGAGATTCATCATTAGTATGAAAATATGAAGAATGAGTTTTTAGTGAAATAGTTTATTTGTACATGAATAAGTTACATGATACTTATTCAATGTACAGTGTATAAAAAAGGACTTCTTTGGTTTACAATACATGTTTGCATCTTTTGCTTGCATACACGATAGCACAACGCACAACTTACATCTTTTGCTTGCATACAGGTGCAATCGTTACGGTGAGATAGCACAACTCACAACTTTGCACTTTGCACACACAATTTTTGTTACACGTAGGACTGAAATACGAAGAATTCACTCTAAAACCGGGTATTTCATCATCAAGTAGACAATCATGATACCTTATGACTCCATGCCTCCATGAAGACTGTAGATTGCCTCTATTTCCCGACGGTTGATGTCAATTGCAACTTTGGGTCCATTTTTCGCCAATTTCGCTACAGATTGCAGCACGGCACCGAGAGGCCGATCGAGTCGACAAACATGAATTATGCATTGGGACATGACGTAGTTCATGCATGATGCATAGCTACAGTTAGCGGTAGAATAGCATATCTCTACATACGTTCTTTTGCCCAATTGAAACATTCAATATATCGTCGCTTCTAATTAGATAAAGTACGTATGTTGACATACGTTCCTTTGGCATAGCATTTTCGTTCATTTCGTATCTCAAACCAGCGCAGAAGAATGAGGTATCTAAATTTACATTCTTCTGCTGTACTAATGTTTACAATATGTTGACAGTTTTGTCGCGTAACTCGAGTTACACTCTTTTGCCTCGCTACGGCAACAAAAATTATGAAAACATGTGTGAGATACGTCATTCTATCTCTAAAACTACTCATTTTTGAGATTCAAGACCGTCTCCATTGGAAAGAGCATATTCAACTTACTCAGGAAATGTTTTTATCAAAAAATGCCAAAATTTTGAGTTACGCTCTTTTGCCTTGCTACGGCCGATCAGTCAGAAAAAGAGAAATAAAAGTAATAAAGAAGAGATTTACCTCTGTCCTGGCTGGTAATACTTGCCCATATTGTTCAAATCGCACTCCAAGTCTTGAATAAGAATTTGAAGTACATCATCAAATACCACTCCAATGTCGGTTCCGATGATTTCTAATCTTGTACTGCCATTGATAGGACCTGACAAGGGGTCAAACTTCAGGAAAAGAAAAAGGAAATAATTGATTGATCAAATCTCTTTATATCGTACTACGAGTCTATCACTACCACTAAAAGGAATAATTCAAAAATTCCAAGTTTACATGTATAATACCAATAATGAATACCAATTATAAGTACATGTACCGGTATATGAAATAATTCTAAACATTAAAAACTTTTCTAAAGATATAAGGCTTGTTCAGATATGCAGCGGTAGGCCATGCCGTTTTTTTAAACGTGTACATGAATGACAACTGCGCGCAACAAAGGTCATACAAATATTCACTGTATTAGCTCTTACAGAAATGTGAAGCACTTTACACTTAATTGCGTCATCATAAAAAGGACCACCGTGGTTTATCTGACTAACTTAATAGTTTGCATCATATCCTGTATGATCAAATATTCTCTTACATCAGTGATAACTGGTGCCGAACATAGCTGTGTCTCATTCTGATAGAGAAACTGGTTGTTCTGACAAACACCACTTTGAATGACATTGCAGTCATCACCACACCAACCGCACTTCAAGATGGACGGAGTTGCATCTTGGGATAGGCATCGACTGCAACTTCCACTGTTAACGGAACACTTGTAAAGGGTGACTGCAATTCAACAAAAGAACATACCTTCATTCAAAATATACATTAAATGCAGCTCAGAAGTCATTCTTTATTCAGACTAAATTTTTTAAACTGATTTTTATGAAATTTTTGAAAGACTTTTTAAACATGCGAGAGCATTCACAAGAACACTCCTGTCATGCAACTGTTGCCAGACTATATAAACCCATACTTCCCTTTATTGTAAGCATTTTAAAACTGAATATGGTTCATTATCAATCCTTAAGTCTGACTATATTCTCAAATACTACAGTGATAAAGAGTAGACATAATATCACTCCTCAGGGAACGATAACAAACAATAGGTTATTACAGAAGTCATAAATTCATCCCCAAAACTACATGCACAGGTCTACATGTATGTGACACATTCTAATGGTTTTTTTAATTCAAATTAAAATGGAAAAGGGAAAAAAATTATTCTATGAAAAATTTACTCAGAACTAACTTATGAGCTTGCCTTATTTTCTTCACTTTTGTCTACTGGTTTACTCACAATCTCCGTTTACGATAATTTAGAGTGCAAATTCAAAATTTCAACATGCAATATCTCTACATGTGTTGTGGTCTAGTGGATAAGTCACCCGACTGCAGATCACAAGGTACGGGGTTCAAGTCCCGCCGCGGCACTAATGTCCTTTGACAAGACGTTAATCTACATTTGCCACTCTCCACCCAGGTGTAAATGGGTACCTGATATGCTTGAGCGCTAGTTACTTTGGCAGCTCGGCTATGACCAGGGTAATATGTGTAAAGCGCCATGAGCGTCAGAGCCTGGCGGATACCGGCGCTATATAAATATCCATATTATTATTATTATTATTATTACAGATGTACAGATGTAATATCTGAAGCAGAAACTTTAGAACACATATCTTGATCAACTCTTTTTACTATGAAAATCCAATATCACCTGTTTAAAATGAAAATTAAATAATGTACCATTGACTCCTTGTAAAATGTTACATGATTATATATTTTACATGTATTGGCCTACCATGAGTTTCTGCCAGGTCATCTACGCTGTTCTCTCCATTCCACTGTACAGAAACACTGACATTCTTTTCGAGAATATTTTCATTGTACATGTACTGAAATCAAACAATAAAACACAATGTTATGACAAAAGAAGGAAAGAGAAGCTGTCTGGAAGTAGATGGGACTTGCAGTGCAAATCTGTAAACATTGTTTCAACCCTTTTCTCGCTATGGTCAACTAGTGGAACAAAGAGGGGAACAGCACAGTTAACTCTGGCACAAGTAATGTGTAGATGTATCATATACTCAAACAATGTAGCAATCTCAGGGTTTTATTCTATAGCAAATAAAGAGTGAAGAAATATGTATATCATAGACTTTGGATATACAAGTAGTATACCAGTAAGAATAGCAGTGAATAGATATATACTGAAACCACAAGAAGGAATAGAAAGCCGAAATCAGGCAACATAAATGGAAACTAAAGGAACAACGTCACAATGAAAAGCTTCAGGGTGTCTTTATTCACTACTATTCTTTGATTTTTTAGTATCAATCGTCTCTTCAGTAATTTTAGCAGTAACCAATAGTAGTTGGAAAACAAAAGGATTTATATCTGGTATTTCAGTAATCTTCAATCGGCTACAAATAAATAACAAGTAAGGTTGAAGAAGAAAAAAAGAGATTCACACAACCAAGGCACTTAAAACTACTGTTTGAATGACAACATAATCATTTTCTTTTTCGTTTGTAAATTAAATTTGCCACACCATAGATGCTAAACATACATTTAAACATTTTAGAGTCAAATTCATGACTATCCATGAATACTTGCATAATAAGTCATTATTTTCATGTTATTGGAAAATCATGTGTTACTGTTAAAGTTAAAGATAAATGCTGGGTTTGAGCATAACTTGATATTTTACCTGTCCGTCAGTGCAAAGAATGTAGGTTTCATTAAAAGTGGTACTGGATACTCTCACTTCTTCCCCTTCAATGTCAAGGATGCACTCATATGTTTCTATGCCCTGGAAATATCCAAAAAGTCATGTTATTTCACAGATATGTTTAGCAATTTGGTACAATCAGCACTTGTATACATGGGAGTTTGATGTACGTGCCAAACATACAGAATAAAGTCGGGTCACAGTCGGGAATATACTATGTTTTCTTGTTAATCATAATGTATGTATATATTTCAATCCAAATGTACACATCTGAAGTTTAAGATAAAGGTACATGTAAATGCCATATACTATCCATACTGGCAGACTGAAGTCAAGTATTGTTCGTTTTCTGATCGTGACTTAACCTGTAAGCAGTGGTGGTGTGGTAATGTAAGTAATGTAAGTCCACTTCCACCACATGGTTTTCACTTTATGCACTAGTGCATCTCTTGTAGCCCTATTAGCATGATAATAATATAATCACCTTTGACGGATCTGTAGGAAGGTTCTTTGCAGAAAGTGAGTAGCCAGAAGGAATACTGACTGGTATGAGAAACGATTCTGTTGCTCCAAGCAGCTGAGGGCAAAACCCCTGTCCTTTGTTTCCAGAACCATCAGTATTCTATAGAGACAAACATACAGGTGACATATATATATGTGAGCACCAAAATCAGTAACCTTGAGCACCTTGCTTGGTGCATATGTGTGCTATAAAAATGTTTAATAATATCAGTACATGTACATGTAGTAATAAAGCAAGCAAAGAAAACAAATCTGCATGCTTAAATGAGCAGTAATTCAATTCATTACTTAAACTTGTGTATTTATAGTCTATGCATGTGCATTATAAACAGTTGTTCACACATTTAAGGTTGGCTTCCTGATATATGATTAGTAACATAAAGCCCCCCAAAAGCAAAGGATTCTTGGGAAAATTTTTCCCCAAAAAGTTTGATTAAATTACCATAACAAATAAGGAGATATATCTGTAAATGCTATTTGATCAAGAGACACTAACCTTTGTGTCAATAAATTTACATTTAATTCCTTTAGGATGCCAGACAGACTTATGCGAGGGCCTGAAAACCATCTACAATGAGCTATTTTGTACCTTAGGAATGCTGAAACTTTGGCATGAAAACACTTGCATGGCCTGAATTCAGGCTTTGCTTGAAAACTGGCATCCCTGCATGTAGTGCTTACATTTATTCCAATAACGACTGTATCTCCTGTCTGACATGAGCTGCTATCATCTGTACATTTGTTGTTATAAACACACCAGTCACATGGGAAGGGGGTCGTAACACAAGATGAACATCTGCAAAAAATGTAAAATTACTATTGTATTAAAATTAATACCAAAACTATATGAATATTCACAATGATGCAAGTCAAACCCTTTCTATAATACTGCCTGAAGTTCCAATTTGATAATTACACAATCTATAATGAAATATTTACAATGTACTGCTGTTCACTTATTAATGATCAGTAGATTTCAAAATATAACTAATAATAAATCTCCAATTTTTTGAAAGTTTTCTATCTAACTTGCACATTTTTCTCTTTAGTTCCAGCATAACAAAGACTACAGAAAAATATAAATGGAGCAAGCACAGTAAAAAAAGAAGATTGATGTATTCTTAAACACATAATTCAGCTTTATAATTAATGATCTGATTCTAATAAAATATCACTGTATTTATTGTAGTAATTAATGCAGCATAAAGCAGCCCAATGGATAAAACTGTGGATTGGGTTCACTCATAATAAACTCATGCAAAGCACAGTTCTTCTTTATATCCTTACTTTGAGATCTATGAATGGAAAAGTGTAAATAAAAGTAAGCTTGAACTTCTGAGCCCAAACCATGTGCTACGCAATTAACAAGGATAATGTTCCATTTTTTAATGTGTACACATGTGTGTTATCATCACCAACAACCTCAATACCAACAAGAACAACTATATAGATAAAACTGCTCGCTGAAGTTCAACAAGTTCAGAACTTACGATTTAATGACACTGCAGTCAAAGAAGAAGAAATCTGTGGTCACGAAGTCGACTTCCGTTTCAGTTGAAACAACAGACAGAGGCAATTTCAAAAAGTACACTAGCAAACAAAATGAAAAGAAATGTTAAACATACTAATCATATTAATGCATACAAAACTAGAAATATCGCAATCTGTATTGCCGTGCAATGCGAATGTACAGTATCCCCCGGCAGATTTTGTGTCATCCTTATGTTCGAAGGAGGGACAAAGATCCCCTCTCCCCTCCCTGAAACAAAAGGAGACATAGAGATCGCCACTAGTGGCTCGGACTATTGACTAGGATAGGAGCAGCATCAGCAAACCAATTTGTGTGTAGATTAGAGTATAATGCATCTCTGTAGAAAATTTGAAAGAAATCTTTTAACTCTTTGCCCGCCACGTACACAATCCCCCCTGTGCCACATTGTTTTTAGGGTGCCACCTTAGGAGGGGTTCTGCATGGACTATGCTTATTCAACTCGCAATAACTTTTGATTGGTGTACTGTAATGAAAAACTTTGTGTAGCAATATTGTATAGAAATTAATAGTCTTGCCAATGGTATCATTTTTGTAATGTATATTATCATAAATTTTGAGATTATCAACTATACATTTTGTATCCAAGCAGTGAAGAAGTCCCGTCTCCTCCTAATAGGGGCCATCATAGCTCATCAGAATATTTGCAAAAGCAGTTTCAAAAACTCAATTTTTCTCAGAAAATGTCAATGTAAACAATGTCTGCGAAAGCGGTGCAATGAAGTGTGATGTGTATACAATGCGAAGCACGCTACTATTGTGTGTGTGTGCGTACAATAGAATTAAATGCGTTCCGTGTGTATTGTGAATGAAATGTGACTTGAGTCGAAGTTGGCAGCCCGCTGTATGTTCCGCTAGCCGAACGTAGCGGGCAAAGAGTTAAGAAATGTGGCAGTTAGAGCGCACAAAAGACAGCCACCAAAATACGACCTTTGACCCTATAACAGACGGAACACAGGTGGCAGCATCACCAAACACTATAAGACACACCTCCATAAAACATTTGAAAGAAATCCGTCAAGAAATGTGGCAGTTAGAGTGCATAAAAGACATATGACCTTTGACCATATAAAAGACGGAACAATGAGGGCAACATCGCCCAAAAGTGTAGATGTGTAGATTGTACAAAGATACATCTCCTTTCAAAATTTGAAAGAAATCTGTCATGAAATATGACCTGCAGAGCGCACACTAGACACCCACCAAAATATGACCTTTGACCCTATAAAACATGGGACACTCGTGGCAGCATCACCAAAAACTATAGGTGCGTAGATTTTACCAACATACACTTCCATACTCAATTTGAAAGAAATCTGTTAAAGCCCAAATCCACTCCAAAAATAATTTACTTTCAATAGAACCAGAAAAATCAGACAAGCCAATCAAAAAAAGTTTGAGCAAAATCGAAAAACTAATAAGAAAGTTATGAATTTTTAATGACATGAAAAACTTTGAAAATCACTACACAAATTGGCAACTCACTCATGAGTCTGTGACGTATGGTCCTCACTATCCACTAATTATTTTCTTTATATTGATAATATAAATTTCCTATTTTCACCCTAAGAATCTTATTTCTTCACACCAGCATCCAAGTTAGATTGTTAGTAATATGTTTTTGTGTGGATGCACAAATAAAGAGTAATTTTTGTCCAGTTAAATCATGAAAATTGAATTATGATAAACTATTTATATAAAAATCAATAATTATGAAATACAATATTCAGAAAATAGTATCAATTCTTCAAAATTCATAAAAGTTTTTGGGAAATGTCATGCACGCAATATGATACAAATCATATAACCTGGGCAAAGGCATGGGAAATCAAGTTTTGGGGATAAAAGGGAAATTAATGGGATTAAACTATATAAAGCAATTGATAAGTTGTGAGGACATGACGTCACAAACTGATAACCATCTTGGCAATTTGTGTTGTGATTCTCATTGTTCCATAGTTTTACATACTTTTTCAAAAATTCATAACTTTCTTATTAGTTACCCGATTTTGCTCAAACTTTTTTGATTGGTTTGTCTGATTTTTCTGCATTTATTGAAAGTAAGTTATTTTTGGAGTGGACTTGCCCTTTAAGAAATTAGTTAGACCACAGTTAGACCACACACTAGAGTGCACACAAGATATCTATCAAAATATGACCTTTGACCCTATAAAAGACGAAACACTGCAGGCAGCATCACCAAAATCTATAGGCTTGTAGATCGTACCAAGATACACCTTTGTTCAAAATTTGAACAAAATCCCTTGAGAAATGTGGCCTATAGAGCACACACAAACCATCCACAAAAATATGGCCTTTTACCCTATAGAAGACGGAACACTGAGGGCAGCATCACCAAAAGTTATAGGTGTGTAGATTATACCAAGATACACCTCCATACAAAATTTGAAAGAAATGTGGCAGTTAGAGCGCACACAAGAATATGACGCGGCGGTGGCGGACGCGGCGGCAGCGGCAGCGGACGCAGCATAACGCTGCTGAATCCAAAGTACCCCACCGGCATACTGCTGGGGGATACAATTATGTATGAGTGAAGGAGGATGAACCACTTTCTGCTTTTGAGGGTCAGTGGTAACTGCCAACAAAGAAAATCAAGCAGAATATTAAAGGGTCATTAGATACTGAGACAAATACATTGTAATCACAACAGTCCTATGTGTAATTATCTCAACTTTTGTTGGTTTAAGGCTGCCTGAAACCAACAAAAGTTGAGGAGATAGATCACCTTGCTGGCAAAGGATCTCCTATTAAACCAAAGACACACCAACACCTGCCTAAAGGGACGGATGAAGCAAGCTACAGACACATGTTATACCGCTACCTACAACCCTACAGACGTCTTGTATCCCGACACAGCTTCCTCGATTCTGTCCCACCACCCAAGCAGAATTAATCCACCACCATCAGCCAAGCCCATACTCATCAAAGGACTAAACCTGAAGTGGCCGGAGTGGAAATGCCTAAATTGAACACAGACGAGAATGGGGCGGTGTAGGGCCAACATAGCAAGATAGGGCTATGCCCATGAAGAAGATACTCTCTGCGACTGCGGAGAGACTCAGACGATGGACCACATACATCTTGCAGTGCAGCGGAACAGGTTGCACAGATGAAGATATGGCCCTTGTAAATGAGACAGCCGTCGCAGGCATCGGGCGATGGAAGAACTTAATTTAATTTAATTTAATTTAATTTAGGAACTTTACATTAATCTTGATCTAAGTAGATACAAATGAACGATCATAAACCTCTCAACACCTTTATACAATAGGAAGGTCTCAAATCAAGGAGACACTTCATCGTGTGTTTAACATTCAACTCAATCTACTTCGTGGATTACTGCATGTCTCTTGTGTTTTAACGAGTTGCCTTTCAAAATTTCAACAACAAAATAAATAAATGCATTAGATAACAAAAAATTTACCAAATTTCATCGAATTTTCACAGGTATTAGTACCGGTACTTTTTTTACATATCAATAGTCTGCACATGTTATATATTGAGATAGCAATAAAAAAAACCCACAGAACTGTCATTAAATTTGCAAGGACAATGCACATGTACATGTACAATGCGCACTGATACACATTTCATCTTTACATATACTTACATCCATCTGGAATTGTAGGTATGCCGTTTGCAGGAGGGGATGGACAGGTGACAGTATTACCGTTAGTTCTAGCAGAGACCTCATAAAAGTTATGAAAGGCACACATGTATTGAAAACCGCTCCTAAGATCTGGGAGCTGTTGGACTGTGATGTTAATCTATAACAAGAATGGAACAACAAATTCTTAACAGGACTCACATGCACAGGAAATCTCACATGTCATTGTACATTTTATTGCTTTTACTTTTAATACTGTATTTCATTCCCCGGATATGGACTTGGAAATGTTATCATGAAAAGAGTAATAATATAATTTTTGATATTTTTGATAACTGATCATGCCCAGTAGTCTCTGTATGGTGAGTCCCAAATAAGCTAGTCAAGTATCACTTATAATTGATATATAGTTGTTGATTGTTGATTGATTGATGGTTATGTAGTGCAAAATATATTTTAATCACCTTTAAAGTGATCAGACCAGCATGGATATGCAGAAGTGAAAAGGAAATTTGAGAAAGTGAAATTACAATTGCATTTACTTCTTGTTGTGTCTGATGATAAGGCAGACTGTTTGGCTGGACATCTGAGATGGATACACACTGTAAGGCATTGTATGATAACCATCGAGTTGACTCTTCACGTAAGGGGCATGCCTCATATCTTGTGCACCTTAAGAATGAATGGGAGTACGGAAAATCAATGTATTAGTCTTGATGTGTAGAAACAAGGTCATCCATAGATAATTTTTACTTTTATTAAACTCTAAATGCAGAGTAAAGTGCATTGGAAACAGATTCTTTTGAGGGTGTAAACTGCACAAATTTCTTAATATTGGTTGCCTTTTCTCCCTCACATGTGTTGTTCATGATTTTACTCTTTCACCCCAATAGGACACAGTTTAGACATAGGGTCAAAATATTTCATAATTCTTGTTGATTTTTCTCCCTATTATGTTTCATCATCCTCTTGTTTAATATTGCATCCTCAACAATCTTTGCAATGGTTCAACATTGCTAAAATAATTCCTTGACTATAGTTCTCCTGAGATTTCATTAACTTTGCATACCATTAGAAGAAGCGAACAGGAGACCTCTTACTGATGTTGAAAATTAGAAATCCTTCCGTTTAATTGCAAAGGATTTAATAATCCAATATTCGGTCAGCCATCACCTTTTATTCTGGAAGCGAGGTGCCTCAAAATATTTTTTGTAATATACATATAGATTATTTTGATGACGAATTAAAATCTTTAGTTTCTTTTTCGTTTCCTTCTTTTACATTTATATGCACTGGATGGTTAATATTCAGCCAGTGGCCTCAGGCCCCCCCACCCCCCCTTGTGACAATATGCCCATACGCCCATATGCCAAATGCACAAGAAAATGTGTGTTTGAGGATTAGAAATGGAAACAGTCTACCGCTCATTTGCTTTGCTCACTCACTTGAACAGTTGATAGTTTGGACAGGGGAGGGGGTCCAATTGTTAGGCCTGGGTAAAAGCACTCACATTGCTTCTAGAGTACACCATCCACACTAAGAGTCTCCATCATTTCCCCCATTTGTACAAAAGCACTCACCTTGCTTCTAGAGTACACCATCCACAGTAAGAGTCTCCATCATTTCCCCCATTTGTACAAAAGCACTCACCTTGCTTCTAGAGTACACCATCCACAGTAAGGGTCTCCATCATTTCCCCCATTTGTACAAAAGCACTCACCTTGCTTCTAGAGTACACCATCCACAGTAAGGGTCTCCATCATTTCCTCCATCGCCTCCAATGCACTCACCTTGCTTCTAGAGTACACCATCCACAGTAGGGTTCTCCATCATTCCCCATCCATTCCTACCAATGCACTCACCTTGTTTCTAGAGTACACCATCCACAGTAGGGTTCTCCATCATTCCCCCATCCATTCCTACCAAAGCAGTCACCTTGCTTCTAGAGTACACCATCCACAGTAAGGATCTCCATCATATCCTCGTCCATTCCTACCAAAGCACTCACCTTGCTTCTAGAGTACACCATCCACAGTAAGGGTTTCCATCATTTCCTCCATTGCCTCCAATGCACTCATCGCAGGTCTGGTATTGGCCACAGTTTGTCAAATTCAATGTCAGGACCTATATTTTGTTTGTATAAGATGAAGATCGAGGTGAATTATGTTGATGATCCTGATACACATATCT
The DNA here is from genome assembly GCA_037976565.1 of Mesocentrotus franciscanus. Taxonomy (NCBI): domain Eukaryota; kingdom Metazoa; phylum Echinodermata; class Echinoidea; order Camarodonta; family Strongylocentrotidae; genus Mesocentrotus; species Mesocentrotus franciscanus. The sequence continues at coordinate 1,364,520 of CP137666.1, read as the reverse complement.
ATGTTCACTATGTATTTGTTTTGTATTTGGTCAAATTTAAGTAGACCTTTGAACAGACCAAACTTTTCCCCTAAAAATGAATATTGTTTAAAAACATAAATTTATCCTCCAAAGCTCATTGAGACATTCAAACAGTTAACAACTGATAGTCTAGCAAAAAAAGGGGGGAAATATATATATAAGAGGGTCCAGCTTAGAGTTCACTTGCATGCACATCAAATTCATAGCAAGTGTAGCGACTTGTCTACCAAAAAGTGGCTTCACCGTTTTGTGCATTCAAACGTATAATATTGATTTACAGCATGGAATTGCAAATACCGGTATACAGAGCAAAATGATTTCTCCCCTTTAAATGTTAATCATTAGGTAAGAAGACATTCGTAGCATGGTTGAGCACCTATTATCGTGATAGCATACAGTCATTCAATTTCAAGTTATAACATATGGAAAAGTAACAACATTTACGAACAGAGAGAATACATGTACGTTACAGTCCACTCTTTTGAATTATTTCCACTCAAAAGATAAATCAGGATATTTAAAAATGTAATATATTTAAAAAACTGTGTGTTTATGCTCATACTGTCAGAATCACATGAAAATAGTGTGCATCAAAACAAGTCAGTTAAAATGTATGATCATCTGAGTCACAGAGTGTCATTAAATGCTACACTGACAATTTCTCACACTTCAATTCTTCATCTAGGTAAAGAAGGCAATTTAATTTCAGTGACAAGGTTGATAAATTGAATTATAGCCTGGCACTTCTGTACCAGACCAGAAACATACATGTACATGTACATGTATAAAGTGCGTATAACAAACAAGGGAAACGCTCTCGGCGGTCTCGCCTGCATTACGCAATTCGTTATGATGAAAAACTGAGGTTGGGACATTATTTATAGGCAGGGTGGCCCATTAGCAGGCCTGAAATGACCTTTGACCTTGACCTAGTGTGCTGCAATTCTCCTCACATAATTGGGGATACTTGATAACCCTTTAGTCCAAGTTTCATTTAATAGAACCTTATACTTTCAAAATTATATTAACAATTCAAAAACTTAACCTTAGGTTAAGTTTTTGATGTTGACGCCGTCGCCGCCACCGGAACAGCGGCGCCTATGTCTCGCTTTTTGCTACGCAGGCGAGACAAAAAGTGTACCCAACTTTGGTAGCTCCTAATTAAAACATTATAACCTATGTGACCTTGAATCATGGCAAAGGGTAACTAATACCCTGTCTAATGATACCATATTCATAATTGTGCTGCCATGGTTGACTGAACAGCAGGCTTTTCAAAATGTGTTGTCAAAATCTTCTTGTACCAAGTTTGGGCTGAAGCAATGAATGTTGGTCAAAAGCTATTAGGTGTTTTTTATCATTCCAAAAACATTGACTAGTAGGCAGTTGCAAAGAAAATGTGTTAATAGCAACTCAAACTCAAGGAAATGCTTATTACAAGTAAAATTCATGATATTCTATTCGTTATGATATACAATCTTGACTTCATTTGCACCCCTTGTGTAAGGTAACCCTTCTTTAATATTGAGTGATACAAAATGGATAAAGTAAATTTGGGATGTTATCTTTTTTTTAATGAAAATCTGTCAATTTCTTTGATACTTATCATCATATGTGTTCTTTCTTGCATTTGGGTTTAGTAACCTTTGAGTTTTCATTCGCTTTTCGAGATAAACACCTTATGCTCCTTACGCATGTGAAATGGTGCAACAGACATGTGAGCAGAGAGAAATTACATATCATGAGACAAGAAGTTAGTAGGCTGTTCAAAATAATTAAAGGTTATCCTATGGATTGGAACAAGGTTCTGTGAAAATCTAGATACATTGCATCATTTTAAACAATGAAGCACTGAAACAAAAGGCACGGGGCTAGGATGCAATTAAAACCCTGAAAAGTCGTAAAAGCTTTTGAATTTGTAACGGCTATCGTCGATGACATTGCCTTCAATTTTTTTTTCATTTTTCCATCCTTCGATTTATCATTTACCAAAATATATGTTATGTAATGACAGAAAATATGAAAAATACTGCAATATTTTCAGATAAAAAAAAAAAAATGGCGCGTCTTTTCGCTCAGTTTTCGCATATCAAAACTGGGTTTAACAACTTACTGCAATATTTATAAGTTAGAAAAACTCTTCTTCTTCAATATGACATTTCAATCATTTCATTTGGTGGTTTCTAAAGCGAGATTTTACTGTTTAGCTGAGACTCTTTTGTAGCGGTTTAGCGTAAACTTTGCAAATTAGGCTTCAAGGACGAAAGCTTTTGCACAGTTAATTGTACCCTAGCCCTGCGCCTGGCAAGAGGCATAATTTAACTTTTAAAAGGACTCTAGAGTCTAGACCAAAGAAGCACATGAACATGGCCTGACCCACATTCGTTCCATCAGCCTAAACTTGGTACAAGGCGATTTTGACAACACTTTTTAAAGACCCTGGTGCTCAGTCAACCGTGGCAGAAATATTATGAATAGGGTATCATTGGATAGAAAACAAGTAACTCTTCATCATGAACTAGATTTCAAAGTCATATTGGTAATGACTTTTTAATTAGGAGCTACCAAAATTTGGTACCCATTTTCTATATGCACTGTATATAAAGAATTCATTATATACATTATGATTCTATGTGTGTAATAACCAAATAGGCATAAAGTACATGCATTGGCCAGTGGCTGTTCTAGAGGGCCTGCCTAGCTCAAGCGCCCTAAAAAAAAAAAACTCACACCCCAAATTTTTTCAATTTTCAATGTAAGCAAGGTACAGGTAGAAAATGAATAAAAGAACCCTAAGCCGCGCCCCGACCATTTTTTCAAGAACCTTGTCTGGTACCTTGGCATCACTAGCATACTCACACATTAATACTTGTATAACCTACCTGTGAGCCTTGGTCTGAACTTGTGGCCAATGTTATCTGCTCTGTAGATTCATCAAGAAATATGTCTTGTAAAACAGATCCACCCTCAAGGGGGACAGTCTCATAGACATAGCCAAATGAGCTATTCACAATGTTCACCTGGCAATACAAGCAAGTTAGAATGATAGAACATATCAATTAAATTAATATTAAACAGGGGTGCAGGCCCATACTTCAATAAAAGAATTATTCAAAAATTAAATTTGTCAAACAAAATTCTTTATCCTGCTAGATCAAAAAAAAGGTAAAGAAATTTGTTAATTTTTACAACTAAAACACATTGTACATGTGAAGTATGAATCAAATTTATATCTATCGATAAACAACCAATTATCAAGGTCTCTTCTGGGTATAGTCACTATGTTTTGTCAAGCTTTTACTATGATGGGGACCACAGGTGTGCCTTGAAAGAGTGCCTACATGTATTTATATATGTAGCACCACACATTCATAGCAGATCCATCTTCACGGTGTTGGCTGGTGTTTTGACCCATTTCAAGTCACTCCTATGATCCATGTAGAGCTGGACAAGACTACCAAGAATGTAAGAGACCTTAATATCTGGTCATTTAGATATCAGTAGTTCAATGTAAAATGAGTTCTATAATGTAGGTAGGCCTAATCTTATTTTTCAAATGAAACTACGTGATCGCGCATCATTCTTACCAAAACTACCGTTCGATATAGTTCCAATCAAAAAGTGATAACCCACTGCTAAAAGTAATAATGCACGGCTGGGATGCGGGTATGTGTATCGCTGACGCGTACAAAATTGATATGCGATGAAATGTTTCAATGGGCAAGGACATTGATGCGCACAATGAGACAGCATTACACTGTTTGGCTACACTCTTGTACTGTGATGTCGTTCAAAGAGAAGCTACCTTCTCCTCTTTGCATATGTGCTCAGTAAAAGGGTCAAGAAATTTTAATAGTATTCGCACACTTTTCATATTCCCAATCCCATGTATACCGGTAGTCAATCTCCTAAATAAGTTAGAATTGTGTTATCTGTCCATAATACCTTGATAAATCTTAGACCCCGTTCTCACTCACTTTGAAAGTGGTCTTAGTTAGACCGCTCCAGAGGAACGGGTCTTGAGGAACGGTTTGCGAGGGTTCACACTCCGAGCAGTTTTTTATGGCTCAAACCGCTCCACGAGTCAAAGTGGTCTTGTTGCTATGGCAGCTCAGATCAGCGGGTAAATTTTTTCGCGCGCAGAATACTAAGCGTATGTACCGTACTACATGTTTCGCACGCAACGTCACTAGACCACTTCCGTTCAAAGTACGCCCGTTCACACTCGCACGTTAGAGCGCTCCAAACCGCTCTTAATAAGACCTGTTCCTCAAGACCACCTCCCGAGGTGGTCTTCTGGAGCGGTCCAGAAGTCCACTTCCTGGACCACTTTGACCGTTCTCACTCACCTAAGACCCGCTCCTGAGGAACGGGTCTTAGTTAGACCGCTCCAACGAAGTGAATGAGAACGAGGTCTTACACTGCTAACAAAAAAAGTGATTATCCTTTCACCTGTATGCAGATATGTACACTAACCTTTTGAAGGTATCCTTGTGTATCTCCTATGAATGCTACAGTATGTTGTCTCTCTATGGTTGTCACAATAGAGGTGGGTATCACATCAGGAATGATGACGATGGGTGAGGCAGAGAGGGGAACCACTCCACTGGCATACTTGTAGAGAGTCTGCCCAATGCCATCTTGTTCAAAATAAGCTGTACACTGAACTGTATCTGGTGGATTGAATGTAGCAAGCTGCCAAAAGAAAATAAGGAGATATATTGTAATAAATGCCATGAAAGTGTCACAATGGAGGTAGAAAGGTACAGGTAATAAGCCAGTTCGTAAATAGCTTCGGAACCCACGACCCCAAAATATCCACAGATCTTTACATGATGGATATATGTCCCACTTGTGCATTTTAGAATAATCACTGCCGAAGTGATGGAGGTGCTTCATGAATACCTTTCGTGTGCCTCTTGAAAAAATACTGTGTATCAGATAAATGTACTGTCGGTGCATAAATGAATACTGATTACATAACTTTCATAAGCACATGCAATACCAGTATTCGTCTCAATAGTTTTATAATTTGGGAACGAATGACCTTTATCTGCCTATGCGCAAATCCTAATTACGAACTCGCTTATTGACGTGTCAGTTGGGAAGAAAGGGGAACCATTACCCTGGCATACCAGTTTAGAGAAATATTTATATCATCTCCTTTGTAATAGGCTGTATACAGGACTGAATCTGGAATGAACGCTTCTGCAAATTGCCAGAAATGATGGTGTGCTGTCTTCCTATGGTGGGTGAGATGCAGGTACATGTAGGAATCATATCAAGAAAAGAGATTTTTGGTTAGGCAGAGAGGGCAACCATTTCAGAAGTACACCAGTAGAGATTCCCTGTAAGACCATCTACAGTCAATTCTAGTTTAGCAACCACCCGTCTACAAAGACCACATTTTTTGTTTCCCTTGAAAATGGTTTCTCATTGAAACATGTACTAAAGGAACCTGTACATAAAGACCACCTGCCTATAAAGACCACTTTTCTTGTCTCCCTTGGGTACGTGGTATTTATAGACAGGTTTCACTGTATCTTCATACATGTAATAACCTCACACTGTACTCAATCTGATGGTGTGAAACTTGAAAGCAAAGTGCCGGAAAAAATTAACAAGAAGAAGATTCATTACATTTCATAGCACATAATGATTATAACAAAATTAATAAAGGATAAATGCAACTCCATCTCCAAAATGATTCTGACCGGTTGATCCTGACTCGCTTAACAGCACAATTTGGTGATGACAAGGATAAAACAAGATGAATTCGACTGCAGCCCTAATTCTGTAAACGCTGTTATTTTCGCGTGATTAATTTTTTCGCGCTGAGCGACCCCAAAACATATTCGTGGATTCTTAAATTCGCGTTGCACGGAATTCAGCCCATTCAAAACACGCATAAGAAGTCATGCTTATATTTCCGCGAGTTCTAAAATTCGTGGACATCGATTTTAGCGCGAAATCCGCGAAAATTAATGTACCGCGAATATTACCACATTTACATTATCCCTCCGTCTGTGTGAATGAGCCTGTGACTTTAATTACCATCTGACCTCACAAATCCAACCTCTTTCTATTTAATCTTTTCATTCTCAGATATACTATTTTCTGGCAATTCTTTTTAAATGACCCTGTGACCTTTGACCTTTGACCTCTTCCATCAAAAGTCAGTTTATTCTTGCATGCTCATACATACATGATTCAAATTCAGTTAGAATTCATTGAATGATTCTCAGGTTATCGCTATAACCGACGGACAACCCCCAAAAAAGGGCCTCCAGCACCACCTTCAGTGGACGGAGGCATACAAATTCCTCCATTGAAAGCCACAGTATGACTATGATGCCTCTATATGGTTGTCCCTATGGAGGTACAGTAGGTATCACAACATGTGAGGTGATGACAGAAACCGTTTCACTGACATACTTGTAGAGAGTCTGCACAATACCATCTTGCTCAAAATCAGCTGAACACTGGAATGAATCTGGTAGTGTGAAAGCAAACTGACAGAAAAATATGGAAAACATTTATAAAATTTCATAGTGAATAAACTTTTATAAATCATCTTCACTTAGAGTCACAGCATGATGATGCCTTCTTGTTGGAGGTGGGGATCATGACAGCAAAAGGTGGTGATGGATGGGGCAAAGAGAGGAAATATTTCACTAGCATGTAAAATTGTACCAATCAATGATTCAAAGTCATGTTGAATTTTGCAGGAGATTATTTTCACAGATTTTGTGACTAACTGTAACTTACTTTAATAAAGCAAGCGATAAATGCCCAAACTTTACTGTGAGGGGCCTGGGTTTACAATTTATTGTTGTAAAAATGTTTGCGTTGATATCATCCATGAAAAACATTAGTATTCAAATAAATTGCCTAATCTAGTAAGCTGTGCACTGATCAGAGTCTGGCAGATGAAAAGCTTCAGCATTTTGCCCCAAATAATGATAAAAATGGGTTTTACACTTTCTCATTCAACTTGCAACAGAGAGAAATCTTTCTTCTGCTTTGAAACCGAACAAAAATGAATAGGATTTATTTGTATTTACATGAAATTGGATTATCTTACTTGTAAACCAATGTATTTGGTCCAATAATTTCTTTACAAATCAGTAATAATAATAATAATAATAATCAGTGTTATCCTTTCTCATTTCAGAATAAGATTTTTAACTTGATGTGCAAATTCAATACTTGTACATCTCATTATAATACTACAAAAATTACTACATATATACAATTTTCAGTTAATATTCTATGGTGGCTCCTAAGGGACACGCAAACACAAGAATTTGACGTATACCTATGCAACAAATTTTTCTTTTTTTACGTCCAAGACGTGAAAATCAAAAAATTTGACGTATACCTATGCAACAAATTTTTCGTTTTTTACGTCCAAGACGTGAAAATCAAAAAAATTGACGTATACCTTTGTTTGGTAATTTTTTTCATTTTTCTGTACTCAATGGCCCTGAAGGGACACGCAGACGTGAAAATCAGCTGGAAAATCTGCGTCAAATATTCACGTCTGCGCCTCCCGAAAGGGACACGCAGACGTGAATATTGGACGCAGATTTTTTTTTGGCTGGAAAATCTGCGTTCAATATTCACGTCTGCGTCTCCCAAAAGGGATATGCAACATGAATATTTGACGTGAATTTTTTTTCAGTAAGCTGAGCACCATGCAGGAAGATAAGTGTATCTTGGTTTGTTTTGCTATGTTTTTAAACAGCTTTATTTCGACATTAATTGTACCAGGAATACAGCTTCCTGATTGTACACCACTTCATTATATTTTATGGACTAAAATTGACATAGACTAGAAGGCCTAGATACATTACGCTTTGATATTTGTAAACATATTTTGCCTGTACCAAGCAATTACTTCTTTTTGTGCATCTTGTTGCCATTTGCCCCCCCTCCTATCACACCCTTTTCCTCTATTTCTTTCTTTCTCTCTCTCCCCTTTCTCTTAATGTCTCACCACTCTCTCTCCCTTTCTCTCGATCTCTTCCTCCTTTCTCCTCTCTCTCCTCTTTCTATCTCAATTCTGTCTCCCCTGTCTTTCTCTTATTTCTCTCTCTCTCTCTCTCCTTTCTCCTAATCTGCCTCTCTCTCTCTCTCCCTCTCCCTTTCTCTCTTCTCCTTTCTCCCAATCTGCCTCCCCCTCTCTCTTTCGCTCTCCCTTTCTCCTTTCTCTCTCCAAATCTGTCCCTCTCCCCTCTTTTCTTTTCTCTCTCTCTCCTTTCCTCCCTCCCTTCCCCTTCTCTCTGTACTATGTATATTCGAAATTTCTCGGCATTTACCATAATACATCCATTTCCAAGCATGCAAGTCATGACACAATGGAAACAATTATTATTACCATTTGTTTTCACGAAATTTAAGAATTGTTTTATAATTTATTACTGTTTACTTTCTTCAATTGCTACTGAAATACATCCCAAGTTGACTTATGATATTACATACATGTAGTTAAATATTTATAAACCGTTTTTCATAAAGATTATGTTATACATTTTTTAAAAAATTTTATTAATACTATACAGTGAAAAGAAAAAATGATATTGATTCTCTGACTGTTTACACAATTTCATACATCATTTTGGGATTCAAAAATCCATAACAAAACAACAACAAAAAATGCATTTAGTTCATCTCATTGAAGACCACTTTACAGTTGTGTTACTATAAACAAATGTTGAATATCACATGAAATAATTAACAAAATGTTGTCCTTTTTCAAACACTAGTCGAGATCTAAACAGTAATATCACTATACATCATAATTCCAGTACATGTATACAGGTAAATTGTCAGCATAATTTGAAGAAATGGAAAACTAAACAAAACAGTTGAATTAACATATAGTATAGTTCTACTTTCAGGGTTTCATACAGGTGTAAAAAGGAACATCACAACACAAATTAATTATTTTCTTAACTTTTCTTAGTGTCCAAATGAAATGGAATAAAATATAATTTTGTTTCTCTCACATTGAGTAGACAATATCTTGCATTTAGATTTCATGCAAACCAATAAATATGTAAAATGTATTGTACAATGTACCAGCCCAGTGGCGGATCTACGGGGAATGTGATGTGCATAGAAGAATGCCATCATGTGTCCAGACCCACACAGTATCCGCATCGTCATTGGGTCAAACCCCTTAGCAAAATCTAGATCCGCCTCTGAGCCATGAGGAGTGGTGGAGTTGTTGATGTGCTAGGAAGACTAGTCATGTCTTCACTGCTTCTAGGCTTTGGAGGCTTTTTCTTAACTGTCTATAAGGGACAAAGATGAAAATAGTCATTGGGTCAACCCCCCTGGTAACTTAACCATATAACTCTATATAACTCTGGATATAACTGTGTATTAAACTGTTACTTGATTTAAAAAGACGTTATCATGCAATGCTTTTTATGGTCTCCACTGTGTTAGTAGCTGCCAGGAAAACATCAGCCGCTACGTTGCTCGGACTCGTGGACGGTTTAAACCCTTGGGCTGCCAAGTGAAAATGTGATGTGCATAGAAAACGCCATCATGTGTCCAGACCCACACAGTATCCGCATCGTCATTGGGTCAAACCCCGGTAACTTAACCAAACACATGATAACTCTGGATATAACTGTGTATTAAACCGTTACTTGATTTAAAAAGACGTTATCATGCACTGCTTTTTATGGTCTCCATTGTGTTAGTAGATGCCAGAAAAACATCTCCGCATCGTCATTGGGTCAAACCCCCCCCCCTAAGCAAAAATCTAGATCCGCCCCTCTGAGCCATGAGGAGTGGTGGAGTTGTTGATGTGCTAGGAAGACTAGTCATGTCTTCACTGCTTCTAGGCTTTGGAGGCTTGCGTTTCTTAACTGTCTATAAGGGACAAAGATGAAAATAGTTTGGAAAAAGAAATGGTTAATTCTCCGAAAAATTCAGATTTCACTAATCATTGTCCTTAAAATACAACAGCCATTATATTGGCATTTCTATAGTAACTCAGGTTATATTTTCATTTCAGATAGATTTTTAAATATAAACAAAGATGTTCATTTATGTGGAAATGGACAACATAAACCTGCATACTACTTGACAGAAGTAAAGCAAATGATATTCATAAAGACATATTTCTTTTTTTAATGTTCTGTTCCCTTCTCATGGATATGCCAATATATAGCAGAAACATCATGCCTTCAAATGTTGTCTTATATTTATGAAATTGAAATTGCATTTTTTAAATTGGTGTTACTGGTTTCTTTTGGAAATGGATACATACTTTGGACCAGATCAGTTTACATTCCCACAATATATGAGTAAAATATGCATTTAAGAATTTAAATGCAAACTCTTTTTAGAAGAACTTTTCTATGATTCAAACCACTCATCTGGAAATGAATTGAAAGTTGAATTGAACTGAAATTAATTAACTACTGGAACAATTATAATCATCTGTTGAGAGCCAGAAGGGAATTAACTCTGTGTAAATATATATGAGTTAACACCCTTCTAGCTCTCACTAAACAATATTTTCTTAAATAAAGGAAACATTCAAATAATCTATCAAATTTAACAACCACAAGAGAATTTAGCATTGGTGTTAACCTTCTGCAGATGATCAGGGAAGAGGAAAATGGTTGGAATAGCACCTTGGCGAAGTCTGGTTGTCTGGCCAATGTGGTCAAAACACTCTGCTTCAAAGTGGTCCGAGCACACGGTGGACTACTGGCTTTGTGTCCACTTGTCCCTCATCTTGACAAGCCATTCTTTCAAAAGGGCTGGACCAGCTTTGGGGAAACCTGGAAATTTTAAATAGAAAACAAGATAATGGAGGATAAGTGGGATGCTGAGAACATCTTCATTTCATTTGCCTTTTATATTGCATTTGCCTTTGTCCTATTTGTATGCATGATAGCATGGGGAATGTGTGTCCAGACAATGATAACAAAAATTAACTGGTCAATTTTTGCTGTTTGATTTTATATAAAAAAATAAACACGTACCCCATCAAGCATTCTTTTAATATTTGCAATACATAATCTTGTTAACATCACAGCATAGTGACAGTTTGCATGAACCTGTCCAGATCGATTTTACAAATCAAAGCATTTCAAAGGCAAAAGCCAAAGCTACATGTCATTCACCCCAGCAAAGCATAGTAGTCAATGCTAATGGATGCGTATGTACCATATGTCACTCACATCATGACATGTATTGTATGAAAGGTTATTTGCAGCATGCAGATGTCCAAAAATATGGCAAAGATCTGGGGCCGTATTCTGAAAACTGTTATTTCTGTCAGTGAAAGGTAGATCTATATTAATTGTCAATACAAATTGAAATTGCGTGTAATAATATAAATATAAATTATAGATCTAGATCTAGACCTCTAGAATCTATATAAAAATATCTCTCTTAAAAATTAAAAGTAGGGGGTCTATACAAGTACACAACTTCGCTATGCATTTGCGCAGACATATAACCAATGACTTCTTGTTATTTAGATTTGTTATGACTGAATTATTAGACCCTAACTCGGTACTTGTTTCACTTTCAGTTTCAGGCTTCACCAACATACTGACTGACATAGATCTAGAGAACAAGCTGTCAGTCACTCAGTCAGTGTCAACATGGTCAAACATTGTTTTTTACTAGGCTCTCAAGCTAGAAGTAGCACTAAAATGACTAAATATTTATGTGTCAGTTTGCCTATCTTTTCTTCTTTTCACACCTAACCAAGTACCAACACATATCCCCACTTGATTGGGTTCAGTTTATGACTTTATGACTTATGTTTTGTGGCTTTCCCTTAGCGGGCCCAGGCCAGGCCCAGCCAAGTTACAAATATTCACACACAGTCATAAAAACAAGCAGATGGGACTACAAGCGAAAACTAGACTACAAATGTCGCGACGATTAGATTATCATATGAAACCAGTCTTTAACCGCTAATTTTTGTAATATCTAAATGAAATGATCACTTACTTGTGAAATGTTTCCAAGGAGCCTTTCACGAGTCGATTTGTGCATTTGATGGCTGCACAAGAAGGCATTTTGTTGACATTTAGAAAGTCTACATTCGCATCACATCTGCGGCGGCAGGCCAGAAATGTTATGCACTATGCACGTAGGTACGGTGCATGCTCAGCATACTGAAAAAAATTCACGTCAAATATTCACGTCTGCGTGTCCCTTTTGGGGAGACGCAGACGTGAACGCAGATTTTCCAGCCAAAAAAATCTGCGTCCAATATTCACGTCTGCGTGTCCCTTTCGGGAGGCGCAGACGTGAATATTTGACGCAGATTTTCCAGCCGATTTTCACGTCTGCGTGTCCCTTCAGGGCCATTGAGTACAGAAAAATGAAAAAATTACCAAACAAAGGTATACATCAATTTTTTTGATTTTCACGTCTTGGACGTAAAAAACGAAAAATTTGTTGGATAGGTATACGTCAATTTTTTTTATTTTCACGTCTTGGACGTAAAAAAAGAAAAATTTGTTGCATAGGTATACGTCAAATTTTTGCGTTTGCGTGTCCCTTAGGAGCCACCATAATATTCTACTCTTAGAAAAAAAGAAATCAATATCCTATTTCATCTTGTATCCACACAAGGTATGAATATAAGATGTGCTTTGTGTATGTAATTTTAAATTAATGTTGATTAAATGCAGGGGCCCCAAGAAAGAATGGGGTTACCATGTTCAGATCATGTCAGGTCAAGTCAGGTCAGATCAGATCAGATGAAATCAAATTTATTCAAAATATCAAATCATATTAAATTATATTAAATCAAATCAGATCAAATAAAATAAAATTATAAAATAAAATAAACTCAACTTAAGTATAATAAAGTATGCACAAAAAAAACTACAGCAAACTCTGCTAATCCTTATACTTTTTACTTTGATGGACTTACTGAGTTACAAGTGCTGCCTTGGAGGTTGGTGATATCTGTTCCATTGCTTATATCTCCCTGGATACATCCTACGACAGCATCTTTAAAGCTCTGCTGGATGTCACTCATCTTATAGATACAAAGAGCAGATGAACTCCCACTTGTGAATACAGCATACATGAGGTGATCAGTACTCCCAATACTGAAAGAGACAGCTAACTGGGATCCTGCTGGTCCGATATGAGCAGACTGGATATCATTGTGAGATCCACACTGTAGTTCTATCTCTGTGTAGGATGCCAAATCACTATCTAATGAATTACGACAGAGTCGCCCCAAGTATACAGATTCTTCCCTTGAGATGAAAAAGTAGAGATATTCCATGTAATTGATCACATGTCTGAAAATGTTCTGTGCGATAAAGGGTTGAGGTTCTAATACCCGCTGTACGGGACTCAGGACTACAAGATCGTGCTTTTTGACAGATCGAACATTCGGTGTTGCATCACTGATCCCTGTGAATAAGTACAATCCACCATCTACAGTCCCCTCGCCATTCCTTACAAAGTCAGCACCCAAAACAACAGCTCCAACAGCGGGTGTATCTGATGTTGTCACAACTAATTGAGTTACCATAGAATCATACCTCACTACATCATGTGATATATTGGTCAGACTTCTTGTCTCACAGTACCCATCACAACCACCACATGTGATGAGCTTATCCTTAGGCGATGGAGCTACAAGAAGAAGTTTATTGTTGTTTATATTTCCATTCGGTGAAGGGCATAATCCAGTATCTACTGTGTGTTTGAGAGTCAGGTCTGAGCTGAGTTGATAGAGTCTCTGCCGTGCTCCTATATAGATATCTCCAGTGATGCTGTTGATGGTGATGTGGTTTAATGGTAGGTTGGGGTCATGACTGGTAAAGGATGATACCAGGTAGGAGGAGAGAGGAGCTGAGTAGATAGTCTTGGTCAGGCAGATGAAGAGAACAGTGAGAACAGGCAACAACCCTCTCATCTTTAAGAAGTGCACCCTAGCCATGACTGATGAATTTTCCAGGAGTGACAATTCTGTTGTGTTAAAGGTAAAAGCAAGAAATAACTGTCAGGACAGATGTGAATGTAATATGTGCATTTTGTCACTACAGATAAAAATATGATCAAATGACGATAACTGAAATCCCTACAACAGGTATTTGTAAAGTTAAGATATGAAAACAGAATTATATGAGCCCTACAAAAAACAAGTCAAACAGTTTCCCATATACAGTGCGTCCCAGAAAAAAAAAATGAAACCGAGAATTATCAATGTTCTATCATAACTTAATCACAACTATAATTAATAAATGACACATATTTGTAAAGCTTAGATCCTCCTCTTTCATTTGATGCATATTTTACGCATGAGTGATTAAAAACAATTTGAATGGTATCTGAATTTCAAAGAGAAAATCACATTTTTAGAAAGTTCATTTTTAGCCCTTTCATATGACACCTCAATCAGGAAAAATGAGCCAGAAATAACAAAGTTCTGTTTGTTTAAAGTAATGCTTGCATTTCCATAATTTTAGTAAACAAATTTGTTTTCACTGGCTGCCTGCCGTAGTATCAAACATAGTTGACAAAAGACTTAACTCCGTTTCGTTGACGATCAGCCATGCATGAAGTTTAACTCCGTTTCGTTGATGATCAGCTGTGTATTAAGTCTTTCATCTTCTTTGTGATTAAACTACATGTATTACAAATGCAATGACATAGCATTGAAAGTCAATGCAGTACTGTATGGAAGAATTCAAGTGTATCTGAAAAGCACTTTAAGAGATATTAAGCACTATATAATTCCAGAATACTAGTTAGTGTTGTTGGTGATAAATATTTAAACTCACCAATATGATTTCCCTCCCTTTCTCTGAGTCTTTCTGTTGTCCAAAATCGCCTGATAGAGAAATAAGGGGGGAAAAGTAAATGTTGCATATTAGAAGCTTGTTGACAACTTATCAATGATATAAAGGAGGGTTATCAGGGTGTAACTACAGTATGAAGTACATACCGGTACATAAACATTTACTCCAGTATGTAACAGCACACAGCCCCAGGCTAAGCTACAAGTACAATGCTAACTTTGCAGAAAGAAATCTATGAACAGATCTTTTGATATGCATGATATCACTCATGATTGTCAAATATAGAAATAGGAACTATACAGAGCCAACTAACTGGAATAGAGCAAGTTTTGTGAACTGTGACTTGTCTGTTAATTTCTACGTTACTATTTGCTTCCATGCAGTCAGGTTGACTCCTGGAACAGTACCATGGTTAAGTCTAAGCTATTTTGTCCCATATGTTTATCACCTTTAAGATTTCAGTATATCTGATGACTTTATCAAGCTGATATCTCAACCAGTGCTTGAATTATACTAAAGTCCACTTAACACCAATTAAAATGATGTTAATGACAACTTATGTTCACAATTCCATAATACAATTCCATAATACTTGGTAACATATAGGGCATACCTTGGACTTTCCCATCAAGAAATATTGGTAAATGACTTCAAGAGCAGCAGTATCCAGTAAAGTTTATGCCATAAGAAATTTCAAAGATTTGTCATAAATGATGTCAAATTTCAAATTTCAATTTTGTAATTGAAATTACTGACTACTGAATGAGAGTCCCGAAATATTTGCTCAGTTGCTTCACTTGTTCGCAAATAGCCCACCATTATTATCTGTCACCATATGCTACTTCTAATGACTACATCAAACAAAAGAAAAATGGATTGAAAAATCATTCATAGTGTGATTTATATATAATGTAAATATAAGTGGGAGGGAAGGGGTATTTAAAAAAATAAATAAACTGCCCCTAAATGGGCCATGTTTAAAGGGATAGTTGAGTTTTGGTATAGAGGGAGCTACACACACAAACAAATGTGAGATAATTAAAAAAAACTAAGTGTCAAATTTGAAAGAGCATACAAAATCATCTTTTTTTGATCAAAATCGGTTCAGAGACGGCTGAAATATCCATAAATATAACCATTTCTAATATTTGTGGGGCATTTGTGGGGCCCCACAAATATTTGATAATTTTGAACCAGCCGTTGAAAAAACGAGATAGCCCCTTATACGTTTTATTCCAGCCAATGCCAATGTTGGCTTTTTTTTTGGCCTTTTCATGTTGGTTATAATACACACAACCAGACGGCCAGTGTATTGTTGTTCAGCTCCACTTCAAAATAAATATGGTGACCGTTAATTAATTAATTAATTAATAAACGGTCACTATATTTATTTTGAAGTGGAAATGAATTGGTATGATCATATTTAATCTAAATTTCACACATTTGGTGGTCTAAAATTACCCTCATAGCAATTGTAGGTCCTAAAAGGGCACTAGAAATGTCATAAATAAGAATAAGAGAAATAACCATGCACTTTGAAGGCATTTTCGATCTTAAACAAGAACTCAACTGTCCCTTTAATGCTGTGACTGGCAAAGAAATTTCAGACATATTTCTGGCACGCCTGGTCTATAAACTGTTCCACAGGCACATTTGTACATTCAAAAACTTCTGAAGTATCTTCACTGATGATGGTTGATATCAAATTAATGAATTTTTGAATGATCAGAAGAAAATTCAAGATATTATAAAGTGCTGTGGCCTAATTTTCACCACATATTGTATGCACTGAGGGTTGAACAAATATCGGAAAAACTTTTCATAAAAAATGGTGCAGTTCCTTTTTCTTCCTTCCCCCACCCCTGACATTCATGATATTTAAAGAGGAAGTCCAATCCTACATTTAATTTTATTGCTGTTGATGAAGAAATACATTTGTTTCATATGGAGTGTGTGTAATATGCACAATGATGAAATCTCTGGTGCATGTATGATTTAATATTTTCCTTAAAGATAATAGAAATTTCGAAATTTCTGGATTTCTTTTTAAAAAGGGTCAGGTCTTCAAAAGATACCTCATATAGCTGCTTCTATTAAAACCAATCTAAGATCATATACTAATCAAATATTTAATATTCATACCAGTTTTATTAGACTCTTGTTTAGTTGTTTGGTGTTGGTTGACATGTTGTTGTTTTCTTCATCCCTCCCAAGATCATTTGAACTCCTCAAACTTTGAAATGGAGTGTTGCACTTGGACATATAAGTATGTGCTAAAAGAATGCACCTTTAGGATAATCTTACAATCTCTTTCATCATACTCTTTACAGAGTTCTAAATCTTCTTCATGTCACAATGCACAAGACCATGCATACAAGTCAAAGTGCTTCAATAGAATCCTAACTTTAAATCCCATTTTCTCAAAAGTAAAATTCTCTTGGGTTGAACTTGCTCTTATAAATTTCAGTGAGTGAGGGAGATTCTGATGGACTTGTTTTCATTAAAGCTGTCAAAAAATCTCTTCATTTAAAATCAGCACTGAACTTGAATCCTATCTGGTGACTCTTTATTTTGTGGCACCATAAATGCAATATAGGGTACATAGTATATGTATGATTTATAGCGCAATCACACTCAAATTGAAATTAAAGATTACAATACAACTTGAAAAGACAGTTGACTGCAGTGTGCTGTGGATTCATTGGTAGCTATAGGCTGGCAGCAATCCACAAATTAATAAATGTCACCTCTACTCTATATATTTACAGGCTTCTGTGTGCTACCAAAATATAGCAATTAAGGAGCTTCATATACAAGTACCGTAAATCTCCGTGTATAAGGCGCACCCGTGTATAAGGCGCACCCCCTTTTTTTTTTTCAGGTCTGTGTTAAAAAACCCACGCGGGGAAGGTCTTTCATTTAACTGCGAGGTGCAGTTGAAGGCGCCGATTTGTGCTTGTGAACTTGTCACAAATAATAGGAACAATGTCGTTTTTTAGAAGAATGTGTAAGATCATTAATGTAAATTAAAAACAGTAGAGGACCTAGGATAGGACCTTGTGGTATGCCATGTGTAAAAGAAGAAAAATAGGAGGAATTATTATAAACTACATATTGAGATCTATTAGAAAGATTACTTTCAAACCAAGATGACAGACAAATTTGAGTGTTGTTCTAGTTTCGAGTGGTGAGTCAACACACCGATTGCTGAGCTGGGAGACATTGCCAGGCATAGTGCCAGGTTTTTTTGTTTTTGTTTTGTTTGTACTCGTGTATAAAACGCACCCCCGACTTTCAAATTTTTTCGGCGGCAAAAAAGTGTGCCTTATACATGGAGATTTACGGTAGTTCCAAGCCTTAACTACATGTACTCGTAGGATGAACACTTATAAATAATCACAGAATATATTGACTTGATCGAGTCATGAAATGGAAACAACAATCCAACTTGTTAGTGCAGTAGGCCCAATTATCAAGCATCTCTAAAGACATACAAATTTACTGGAGCACATATTTTATATAGGTTTAGCTTCCAAAGGTCTCGTGAACAAATACAAAATGTAGACAGTTTAAAAACTTGTTGACACCCCTCTTCTAATCCTCATACATGTACTACTATGTAGGTATTACAGAACAGTACCTTATCACCATGGCATGACCAGCAGAAAGTCTTTTATTTGAGGAACCAACAGAGCACTGTGAGACCAAGAAGGGATTTCCCCTGATGTCATCATGCAGGAACTAGTAGAGAATGGTATAGACTACCGGTACGTACTGGCTTATATTGTATCTGTGGTGGTGCAGAATACTTTGAAAAGTATTCTTTTTCAACTGGGTCACGACTCGCCCATTCACTCAGACAACAAAAGACTCAACTTACATCAATAGCAATTAAATCAATGGTCAAGGGGATTTTCCACCCACACATGTATACATGTGTGTACGTACATGGGAGTGTGCTGCTGTGATTATATCACTCTCCAAAATACAACCAGCAGTGCTAACCTGCGACCAAACATATTTGAAAGTCATGATATATTGACTTACCTACATGTACAATCCTTACTGTGAAAACCTGTGCATGAAGAAGATTTCACAACAGGCAAATAAGTTGTTACATTGAGAGTACAAATTCAACACAAACATTTGACTGTGTATCGTCTGCTAGAGAATGGTAGTCTGTGAGTCAGCACACTCACATCAATTTTTTAATGATACTTCCTCATTTCGACCAATCCATTATATTATGGGAAGTAAGTTCTTATAAAGCAATTGAGATTAAATCAAAAGATATTAATCATATAATCTATGACTTGCAGTTTTAATATATTCTACAAACATAATAAACAAACTCAATGGTAAACAGGAACGCGAGGCCCATAAAATAGGGAAGGTGACAACAACTTTGAAAAATAATATTGAGCCGCTAGCTACCTACTTGTAAATAGAATGGTCTGAAAATGTGAACTTTGTTTTATCAAACAAAGTTTCTGTAATACGTTCAGTGTGAAGTGTGCATTGTAACAGGCTGGAATTATTGCCTAAAAATCCTGTTTCAGAGTGTTTATGTCTACATGTATTATTGCAGAAGTGCAAAGTACAAAAAAAAACATTCTGCATCAAAATACTACTTGATGGACAATAATGACATGTTATTTAGGATAATATCTCGACTATACCTTGAATAGCCTTAATATTACCTAAAAATGTCATTTAGATATGGCAAATTACAACTGTTTATTCACCGTTGAGCCTTTTCTACATTCTGGATGCACCTTTTCGTGCCCATACATTTCGCTACAATACCTAATAGATAAAGGAAGTAAAATTATTCCTACTTTGTTGGTGACTGAGCATAATAATACTTATTTTAAAGCCCCTCTAAAGTGTTGGGAGCCCCAAATTCGCCAAAAATTTGATGGCAAAATTTCACTTAAATTGTATAAAAATGTGAACAAGGATGTCATTTGAGACTCACTTCTGCAAAGATTTCCCCAAAAAAAAGTTAAATATTGATAAAAGAATACGTAGTTTGGGTTTCCTGTTGTACGCAGAAAACCTAAATTTTGTATTCTTTCATCAATATTCGACTTCAAACACATTTGTTTTGAAAATCCTTGCAGAAATGTGTCTTAAGTGACATCGTCTTTCACATTACATTATGATACAATTTAAGTGAAATTTTGCCATGAAATTTATTGGGCTCCTAAAACTTCAGATATTTGTAATTCATTTGATATGGAACCATCTGCAAAGGTTCATATCTTGAATGAAACAAAAATAAAATCTCTCCAGTTTTAAATGATAGCAGAGATTGTTAATCTCTTAAATCTTTTCCATGTTTGAACATGACTCTACCTGCACCCTAATGTACATGTATGATTGTATTGGTATCATTAATGACAACAAAAAGAGTTAAGCATAATTCAAATTCCAAAGACATCAATGACATTAGATGAACCATATGACAGAATAGATAAAATTTGGATGAATACTAAAATAGGTGACCCTATAGTATACAGGGAATCCAAACAATGCTTCCTAGAGTAGTCAGTATTCATTTTAGATAATGAGATGTCCTTCTCAAGGTATACAGAGTTTAAAGATACTATGTCCCTTTTGCAGTCAACATCAAATTCTGTAGAACTTTGCAGGAATTATGAATATGTAATGTATGTCCTATCTGTGAAATTTAAACATTAGCAGTGTCCTAGTATTCAAATTATGCAAGGAAACCTGTTTACCTTCTAGACTTCACTGTCAGACACTATTGAGTGACTGACTGACATCTTTTTTTCTTTGGTAATAACATACATAAAATGAGCTGTAACAGGTACATGAGCATTTGTCTACATCAATAACCCACTACTTGTAATGGCCAAAATTAAACTGATTGAATCTTTGTGCAGCACAAACCGTACGACCATTCAGTAAAAGGGTCTGAAAATCAGACTATTACTTAAGTCAATTCGACAACTAATGGTCGTTATTTTCCCACTTAAAGCCATTTTTAAGCACTTTCGTTTTGAGGGAAGTTCTAAATTAGTATTGTCTTTCAAATGCCGTTGGAATTTAACCTTTTCATTTTTTGGGCATGCAAATGGGACAAAAGTGAAATGCTCTTTATTTTCCTGCAGTAAATTACAGTAGCCTGAGTGATTTAGATAGGGAGAGCAAATAATCATAATAGCATGTAAGCCTGCACCACAGAACTTACATTTTTCCTTGAAGATTGTAGTTGTTTATTAAGATTTTGTTTCCCTTTAATACAGGCTATTTTGTCCATGAGAACCTATTTCTTGTTTTCATATGAACTGGAATATTGTGGGGTACTTGTGGAGTCCTTAAGTGCCATGAATAGTAGTATCTTAATTGAGCTGAAGAGAGATGAATAATCTTATATTATAACCGCAATAACAGCTTGTAGTTCAATGAATTAAATTACTATTCATCTACACGTAGACATGTCCTCATGCATATTGTCTTGTCTTCCTGAATGTATGTCACCAATCCCAACTGCAGTATTAACCAAAACATACAGTAACAAACATATGCCTAGGCATGATGAATATATGCACAACATACTACCTGTAGACATGTATACTAAAATTAATACTAATAAAGATATATATATATATATATATATATTTGCCTTCTTTTATTGGGCATATTGGGCATATCATTTAATAACACTTAAACAAGATAACCATCTCCATTATTTTTCTTCTTATTTTTCTTCTCTTTCTTCTTCTACTTTATTTTCCTATTATTTCCTTGAGACATTGTTTGATGGTACATTCAAGAAGAAGTCCACCTCATATTAAGTTGGTTTTAATTGAAGCCCAAAAAATAAGAGGAACAGGTCAGCGAACGATTGAGCATATCCCAATTAAAAATAAGAAAGTTATGAATTTTTGAATATGCGATCAATCAAACACAAATTGGCAACTCTGTAACATATCTTACTCCCATTTGCTCTGAACTTTAAAAAAAAATCAGAAATTTGTATTTTCCCTCAAAAAAATTGTCAATCATACATGCACCCTAAATATAATTATTGCAAATATGTTACTATACTAGCCCTGTAATTTAAAAATCTATCCCATCATCAATAACGCAGAATAAAAATGAAAATTCATGAAATTTTATGTACAGAGCAAATTTGAGCTTGGAAGATGCATCACAGTTTTGCCAATTTGTGTTTGATTGATCACAACTTCAAAAATTCATTAACTTTCTTATTTTTAATTGGAATCTGTCAAATTTTCAGACCTTTTCCTCTCAATTTTTGGCTTCTCAAATCAGGGTGGACTTCCCCTTTAAAACACTTCTTAATTGGATAGTCGGTAGAGATCAGTTTGCTGAATCTTCCGTA
This sequence comes from Mesocentrotus franciscanus, assembly GCA_037976565.1. Lineage (NCBI taxonomy): Eukaryota > Metazoa > Echinodermata > Echinoidea > Camarodonta > Strongylocentrotidae > Mesocentrotus > Mesocentrotus franciscanus. The sequence goes on along the minus strand of CP137666.1, from coordinate 1,342,308 downwards.
TTGCAAAATTCAAACTGAAAAAGGAATTTCAGGACTTTAAAAATTCCATAAAAGAGAGAGAAAAATATTTTCAATTGAAATGAAAGTCATTAGAATATTTCACTATAATCTTTCTATAGAATATAATTGTATGGATGAACATTTGCCCATAATGATATGGGAATTCATTAATTGATAGAGGAACTAGAGTCAATTTTAAATAATTGTGAAATACAACCATACAAATAAACAAACGAGCAACCATAAATCTTAAGAAGAGAAAGGGAGGGAAGTCAACAAGCAAAGTAGACGTGGGTGTCAAGTCAGCCCTAGACAAAGTCTAACGAGTCAATAGATCATGGCCAAAAGTAGAAAATGGATAAAAGTAGGCTACTTCCTCTATAATATTTCATTGTTATTTGGCCTCTAGTTTCATAATTTTTCATAGATTATCTCATGAATTTCTGATTATTCATTTCATGATAAACTGTGTGGTATAGATAGGTAGTTAAACAAAGGAAAGGACTTTGAAAACAAGTCTACAAGTCTACAACTGCAAGTCTTTCCCTTTAATTTCACCTTTTCACCCTACTTTTCTCTCTCTCCCCCCTCCTCCCCTCCCCCTCTCTCACTCCCTCTCTTCTCTCTCCCCCAGGCTCCTCCCCTCTCTCTCTCTCCCCTCCCCTCTCTCTCTCTCTCTCTCTCTCTCTATCACTCTCTCACTATATCCCTCTCTCTTTCAAAGGCACACACACACAAACACACTAATATCCTTAAGACTACTGATAAAATAGATAAAATAATTGTCAAAGTTCTACTACATGCCTACGTCTTTCTCTTCAAACCTCAAATGAAGTTTATTCTACTAGAAATTACACCAATGTGCACTGTACTGTTTACAGTTTACACAGCACAGCTACCTTATTATTCTAAAGTTTACCCTAATGTTTACTCTCTGTCTCTGCTCCATAAGGAACTTCCTTCTTGAAAATGCCACAAAATCATCATTCAATTTCAACAGAATATGCGCACATAAACGCAATTGTAAGTATTTACTGTATTATATTTGTATACAATAGAATTTCTGCTTTAAAAGTATGTGCAAGCGAGTGTACTCAATGAGGTAGGTTCTTAAGGGAATTTGTTTCCATTGACTCTTTGTAAAAAGTACTGGTAACCTCAGTAGCAATAACACATCACAACAGTGCTTGGCATGTTCACTTGTTTTGTTCACCATTATAAGCATATCTCGAACACTTTATGAAAACAACATTTGTAAAACAGTTGATATGAATTTACTGCATTTAAAGGATACTTCAGATCCCTTACATGTACCTCCTCAATCAACTCAAACACACACACCCAAACACACACACACAAATTGTTTTTAAATGAACAAAAGAAAGATGTGTTTTTTTTGTAATGCCTTACATGTATATTTTATAAACATATTTCAACAATGAAAATACAAAAATGAATCAATTTAAAACTTCTTCCCTGTATAATGATATCTGCTTAAAAAAATATACATACCTACAACAATTCTATTTGAAAGTTTGAATTAATACTTAAAAGCCACTGTAAGAAGCAAAAAAATGATTTAACTAAAACATATATATGTACATATATCATATATACATATATACATATATACATATATACATATATACATATATATATATATATATATATATATATATATACATATATATATATACATATACATATATATATATACATATACATATATATATATATATATACATACATATATATATATATATATATATATATATATATATATATAGGAACTAAATTATTCATACATGTATGTATCTCTCGTGAATTTGATGTTTTCTGTGATTTACAAAATTACAAAACTTGGTAAGGGTCTGAATAAATTAGTTGATAACTGTATACAAGGTATAATTCAATTTTGAAATTCCTCCATCTTGGTTATAGAAATAAGTCATTAAAATAGTTGGAATAAAGACCCTTGAGAGATTTAATTCACTATTATCGCTTGAAATGTATTTCATCAGATAGTGAATTCAAAATGTTGTCAAATAGTGAATTCAAAAATATAAAATCTTATAATTTTGAATTCACCATTTGACAAATTAAATTAAAACCAGCAAAAGTGAATTTGAAACTCTAAAGGATCTTTATTACAACTATTGTAATTACTATATTCTTCTCTATCAATATGAACTACTTGAAATTATGAACACACCACTCTATGACTTCACTAAAGGAAAACCCAATAGATAAAGACAAAACAAATGGATGTGAATGAAGGTCTATCATGACATCAGAGCAGATAAAACTCTTGAGTCATGGTCTATGATCAAACAGAACTTCCTGATTTACATTTAAATTTCAACAATGCATTCCCTCCACTCAACTATCAATTGCAAATTCAATTGCCGGATGGCAGGGAGAAGCAAAGGTTAAAAGGGAAGGTTGACTTATGGTAAAGGTGAAAAATATCACGGTAGAATTGTCTCCTGCAAAGGATCACCCTTTAAATGAGAAAAATAGATGAAAAGTTTGGACCAAACTTATTATGGTTGAGTGTCGTAAATCAAACCAAATTTCAAACATGCAAGAAACTGTAGAATATCTTTATGGGCTGATATTAAATCAAATGCAATTGAATCCTACGAAGTGTATTAAAATGGACATTTGCTTTTCTAGAGAACCAGTCAATCAGTCTTCCACTTTTCTCGAAAATTATGTTCTTACAACTGTGTCACAGGTGAAATTACTTGGTATCAAGATACAAAATGATTTGAAGTGGGAAGCCCATGTCAGAGATATTGAAAAAAGAGCAAATGCAAAACTATATATGCTCAATTCTTCGGGGAAGTTCAGCCTTTCACATGAAGTTCTAATTACTATTTTCATTGGCTATATTCGCCCAATCCTTGAAAATGCAACTCCAGTTTGGAGCGGAGGCCTCACTGGAGCACAAAGACTACGCCTAGAAAGATTACAAAAACGTGCTATGTTTACCATAGTTATGCAACCGCTCTTACTCAATCGAAATTACCAACATTGGAAAGTCGTCGAAATAACCCATGTGTTACCTTCTTTAAAGCCCCACTGCACTACTTGTAGCTACTTGCTCCCTCTATAAAGAAAACAATGCCTGAGCGGTGCCCGTTGGTCCCCCATGATCCTCTCTTTCTTATGTTTGAATAATTGAGAGCTGAGTTCATGAGATAACCACCTGTCAGTGACCATGCTGGGAGGTCTGATCCCTCCTGGCCAAACTAGTGCAGACTGGCTTTAAGATGCTTTATCATGCACAGACCAATTCAAACAATTTATTCCCCAAAGAGTACACAATAGAACATTGCAAAGGACTAACAAGATCCCTGAACCCAGGTGTAAAACTAAACGTATGCAGAATAGCCCAATCCCAGATTTGATCCGTTTGTATAACAAAAGTTTGATATGATTGTATTATACTTTGAAACAAATTAAACTGTCAAATTGTTATTACATGTTTATATTCCTAAGCATATTATTATTTCATAAATCTGAGGTTTGTTATATTACACAGTTATTTAATGTACTATTTTATGACATGAAGTATACGATGCATATTTATATATCTCTAGTGTTCACCTTTTTAATATTCATATTTTTGTTTGCAATGTATCATTGTATTTTATCAGTATGTACATAATCGTTGTTAAGGGCCCTTTCACCCTCTTTCTATCTGTCCCTCTTCACTTTCTCCCCCTTCCCTCTCTCTCTCTCTCTCTCTCTCCCCTCTCTCTCCCTCTCTCTCTCCCCCTCTCTCTCTCTACTGTTTTCCCATCTCTCTGAATCTTTTCATCTCTCTTTCTTATTTAACACAAATTTTTAAATTGTAATATTGTATAAGATTAATGGTATATAGTATGCATGTACATGCTCTTCATAATTATGTAGATTGAATTGTGATATATATCTCTTGAAATGTATACTTGTCTTTTCCATCAATGTTTTATTCATGTGCAATTCAGTTACTTGTGACTGCGATACATGGAAATGAATCAATAAATACCATTTATCTATCAACTTATTATGCCCTATGTGTGTGTGTAGTCCCCTATGCCCATTTCTGTGTAAAATCAAATGCATGTGATTTTATTAAAAGAAAACTGGGTTAACCACACATAATACATCAATCCTTATATACTACATGCAACCTTTTTCTCTTTCTTGCTAACATTCTATTTCACATTGTAATCACATCAACAGAACTCAGCTTTCTCTTTAATGTTCCATATTATGTTGTTTGTACATGTATGTGGCACGAGCTAAGAAATTTGATAAGATGCATGATTCTCATTTGACCATGAATAATATACTAGTTTTCATAAACGTGTGCAAACATGCTTCCTTCGTCACAAGTTAATAATTATATTTTGTGGTTTTGCCTATTTTAAGGTACCCACATACATGTACATATTTGCATACTAAAACACATTATATGGCAGGGTAGGTGATAAGATACTGGAGGCGCGATAGCTCAGTTGGCAGAACAGTGGTCTCGTAATCCGATGACCCGGGTTCGAAACCAAGTCGATGCGCTAGTGCCCTTTGGTAAGGCATTAATCCTTATTACCAGGTCTCTCGGAGAGGACCTAAAGCCATCGGTCATCTGGTTGCTTACTAACAAGCATTTTTGCTTTCTTAGCAGTCAGGTAAAATAACCACCACTAATCAATCAATATATGAATATTTGTTTTAACTTAATGAACTAATTTCATTAACATATACATACTTCCTCACAAAAAAATAATCATATTTTGTGCAAATTTAAGGTTTTGTTTATGGTTTTTGTTTCACTTTGGTTCACTTTGGTTCGTTTCCTCTTTTATTGTTTACAATTACTGACCAGCACTAAGGTTTCAATCTTCAAATGCAAGCTGTTCAGTGCTGGAAATGAAAAGGATATGCTCCAGTTTGTTTATAGAAACTACAGAACCAAATGGAAGTTAGAAAGTCCTTGGGTTACTTTTGGTTCAATAATCAATACTACTGGTCAGGCTTCATTTCAAGATAAGGAAAGGTTACTACTTACAAGTAAATTTAATGTCATAGAATCCCTATGATACATGAATGTGCTTGAATAAGATATGCACATAAATCACCTTCAGATTCCTGCATGCACATCACTGCACCAATAACACTAACTTTATCACAAAATGCCTCAAAATGTAGAGTATATTACTGTAGAACTTACTTTTACTGTACATAAGTTAGTGACAAGCACTCTTTAAATTTTGATTTCATATGAAAAAGAATGATTATTTTATGTTGTGATGGGATTACCTCAAGACAATTTCTAAATCTCAGAATATGATCCATAGTTTTACTCACATCAGTTCGAATTCACAAGTAAACAAATCCTGAACAAACAGTAATTATACAAAGGCTACAGCCCAGCAGCCCCAGCCCAGCAGCCCCAGCCCCAGCCCAATCAGCCTCTTCTGATTATTATGTAAATTTCTTAAGCTGTATGTTACACGATGATTCAGATTGTAAACAGGAACTGAGCAAAGTTTATCATAAAATTGATCAAACTCTACTTTGGGTCCTTTAAGCTATATCAAACTAATAACATCTTCATGTTTATTTAAGTTTCGATTTTTGAAGATAAAATTAATCATTTGATAAATAATCTTTCAGCAGACATTAACCCTTTTACAACAGAACATGAAGTGAACAATACCGGGGTAAATAGTTTCTTTTTCTTTACATGTTTCACAGTTTTGATTTTATAATCTTCCATTTACACAAATTATCAAGTATAAGGTGACATAAATTTTCTCAGAGTTTGATCCAAAGACATGTCTTTTGGATGTTGACATTAAAAAGCAGTTCCCTGGATGTAAATAATCTTTAAAATCTTTAAAAATCCAATTACATGTTAATACATACAATTTACATATCACAGACCTGGCCCAGACATTCAATACATTATCTGATACATAAGTACTCTTGAGTGAATAAATCAATCAATCAATCAATCATCATTTCTGAAACATTAACAATTTTTTACAAGGTATAACGAAAGTATATGGTAAAGGGAGACCACAAAATAGTTCTGGTATTTAATTTTGTCACATTAATTTTGATACAGATCGCGTATGTACTTTTTATAACTTCTGAGAAAAAGCTTTAAAATAACATAAATACAACTTTTAAATTATTTTTCCCCTTAAGGCAGTTCATATTTTGATTAATACACGGCTGAAGGTTGAAAATTGATCAAAATGTAATGCTTTTCAATAAAGGTGGCTTTGATTATAAAAGACCTCATTTAAGCAAAAATCTCATTTTGGTAATAAAAATTACTTGGGCAGTAATTTATATTAGCCTGATGGTTTGCAGGTCATAAACCGAGGTCATAAACCTAGTGGAGTTTCCAATGAAACATAACCAATGGAACATGAGACTTACCATGTTTTGCACTTGCAATTACAGAACTGATCCAAAGCTGCTACATGGCTGCACAAACTCCTGCAAGAGTATATAAAATAAGACAAATCTGTAAAACCCTCCTGACAATGATGGAATAGATCTTGGGAAAAACAAGAGTCTAGGCAAAGTTTTTTTTTTAATAGATGGTTAAATATTCATAAATCTTTTTATTTATCAAATACTTGATAAAATAATAGAGCAATGAAAGAATAAGCTAAAACATTTGAATTTTTAAGAAATAAAAAAAATATATAAAAAACAGCTCTTGGCACCAAATACAACAGCAAACATTTGTCAGATTGCATTTTGAACAAAATCTGTTAAACTTCCCTGGACTTTACAAGTGCATTGCTGTTAAATGTGCAATGTACACATTTTTCACTTACCCTTTGAAACTGCTTGAATGTGTTGTTTAAATCTGTTGTTCATAATAGTTGACAGTTGATTGTGCTTTCCTTCCTGGCTGTGGGATAGTTTGTTTATGCTAACGTGAGATCTTTTGAGTACTTTTTCTTATCAGTTTCCTCATTAACATTTTCAAAAATAGCTTATCTTCAGTCTTCCTTTAACACAGTTCTAAGGTTTCCAATGAATTCATAAATGGTCTTGATTCTGTTTATCTCATAGACATAAAACAGAGAAATGGAACTGCCTACGTGTACCTCTTTCACTGCTGGTATTAATATCTTAGTTTTGAACACTTGAGAACTCCAGATAGCTCTCCAACCTTCATAATGAGTTATTTGTATGATAGCAGAAGACTAATCCTGATCAAAGTAAGTCTTGCATGTATTCTCATTTACACTTGTCACAAATCTTCAAGAAATGTCTTATCTGCACCTTGTATCAATAACATTTATTTCTGCAATTCCTTCATTCCACAAAGCAAAAGTAGAGACAAACCTTCATGACTCACTGAAGAGCTGTTGGATACTTGATGTGTTACACCACGCTTGTAAGGAGAACATCTCTCATAACACAAGAAACATCATCACCCTCTGTAACCTGCCATCATCACAAAAGTGAAGAAGAAAAAAGTATCTCAGTTTATGTGTAACATATATACCATCCATATATACCAAAAAGTGTTCTCTGTAACATAACACAAAAAGTGTTAAAGTTCAAATTTTTAAAGTTATGAATATACTCTTGGGCAAGTCCTATGTACTATGCTACATGCACCATTTGATTCCAACTACATTGTGTATATTATGTACATCACATTTTTATCAGATGATTGTATAAAGTTATTAACAAAAACATGGCTTGAATTACATGAAATATAAAGGATATTAATTCCAAATTGTGTTAATTTCGAATTCTACTTAGCAACAACTTATATATTAATACCTGCATCAACTTTGATTTCTCTTTACTATAGTAAAATCTTGACCAAATTGTATTACAGTACAAACCTGTATATAAAAACCACTCAAGGGAGACACGAAAGGTGGTCTTTATGGGCAGGTGGTCTTTATGGGCAGGTGGTCATTATGTACAGATTCCTTTAGCACATGTTTCAATGACAAACACTATTCGAGGGAATGGAGAATGTGGTTTCTATCAGGGGAGGATCCAGGATTTTCCAAAAGGGGCGTGAAATGTACGATATTGCGAGCTCGAAGCACGAAGCCTTTATGGCGGGGTTCGTAAAATTTTGAACCTTAAGATGCTCTATGGCACATTTTGAGGCATTTCTGAATGCGTCAACTGAACATTTATGTGAATATTTCTTAGCTTTTTTTCCTGCATTTTTTTCAGAAGGAAAAAGGGCGTGCGCTACCCACGCCCCACCCCCCTCCCCTGGATCCGCCCCTGTCTATAGACAGGTGATCTTTCTATACCAGTGGTTGCTATTCAGGTTTCATTGAAGTTTATCTATCAAAAATATGCATAAGTACCAGCTTAAAAGCTTTGAAATATATACAATGTATGCTTATAATGGTATAGCATGAGAATGATACTGCAGGATGAACAAACAATCCACCAACATACATCACATGCAGTGCCTCTTGTCCCTTGTGATCGAGGCATTTTTAAAACTGAAATTCATCAGAGATGGTATCGCTTTATTAGAACTACAGTACCACTCCGTGCAATGCAATACAAGATTATTGAACTATAGTATACAAATATACATTGTCTTGAGAGGTTCTGGTTAAAACTATGGGCAAGAGGTGACTCCAATAGTACTATTGGTTTCCTTGGGTCTAGGCATAATACTTTCTAGACGCAGGTTGAGATGCCTCTATGGCCAGATCTTGGTTCAAGAAGGAAAAAAAAAGAGAGAAGAGGGAGGAAAGAAAGATTCTTTTTCTTCAGATGAATTGCAGAAAATAAAGAATTACATTGTAGGCCTAGAAGAAAAGAGGAATCAAGGGGGAAAATGAAGGGAGAGAAAGAATTAAAGATGTAGAAGAACGATTTTTAAAAAATGGCATAAGAAAACATAAGATGATAGGGGAAACCAACAAAGAATATTGTAATGATTACATGATGGAATAAAAAATTAAAAAATGAAGAGGGAATGAAAGGACAAAAATTAATATAAACAGAGAAACTACGACAGAGGGCAGAAATACGATTAAGAAGTTATAGCAGAAGGAATTCAAGAAATGGATGGTAGAAGAATCAAAGATAAAGATATACATAAATAAAGGATGATAGAAGAGGTGAAAGGAGAACAAAATGAGAGGGATGTGACAAGAGGATTAAAGGAAGATTAAAATGTTAAACGATACATAGACCCTTCTATTGTCGATAATTTCAAATCTCTTCTTCAATAAATTTTCCCCCTTATAAAGCCGATTTGAAGACACCATTAAAAAAAATTGGCCCAGCGAGCCGTGACCCGAGTGTTTTCCAGTGCGCCGCGACCCGAGTGTTTAATAAAAGCACTCTGGGCAGAAACTAGGCTTATGGTCTGGTCCAACTCCGTTTGTTTTCGCTGTTAGGAAAATTTCAGGAAATCAAGATTGTGGATAAATGAAGTTAGGTTAATTAATATGATTACTAGTATCCTGAGGTATGATAATTCCTGGAAAAAACTAAAATCTTGAAAATCTTTATTGGCTAAAATTGAAGAGCTTCTGGGTGCCTGGTCCCTGACTTCTGGCACTAGATATGGCTAAGGCTATATAATTTGTAGGTCCTACTAAAAGCTACTTTCTACTAAAAGCTACTTTCCACAAAAACATTATTGGCATATAAACAATTACTAGTTTCTAAAATAGCAATCTCAGTCCTTTAATGACTATGATAATGGGCTTGCTTGTTCTACTTAATGTCTCAGTGGCGTAGCCAGGATAAGATCAGACGGGAGCAGGATGGTGGGGCAAGATTTCCCACAAGGGGGACAAATTACGATAGAATTATATGTACGTTATGTTGTACTTTTTTTTTGTCACCACAGGAGCAGGGCAAATATATTAGCTAAGTTATGGGGATGTCTCTATATAATTATCAAAGATAAAAGGTAAAATACACTTTGAAAAAGACATAATACAGGGGACGCCACTGTTCGCATAACGCCTTACGGTCACAAAATCGTATCTCATTTGGCTTAAAATCTTGAAAATCTAAATTCCTTACTTATGGAAAATATATCGTGCAATATTGTACATTTACGAAAAGCTTAAATATGGTATTATAACTTAAGTCCCTACAACCCCCTCTCTGTCGCTTCCTTCCTTTGCTGAGGGTTAGGGACATGATAGATCAGCCCCTTGATGGCAACGCTGCTACATCCCCCCCCCCCACACACATACACACACAAGCTACGCCATCTATGAACTACTTTGACGAAAATTGTCGGTAATATGTACTTGTACCAAGAGAATACTGTGGGGTGGGTGGGCCGAATGGCGCAGCGTGGTCAGACTGATTGGGGGATGGGGCCCAGGGTGATGGGTCGTGTACATTATTGGGGCATGCCTTTTTTTCTTTATTTGTTCAGAAATGTATTTTTCAATAAATGTTTTGACAAATATTCGGGCCATGTGTCGTCCCCCCTACCTTGTTACAAATGCTGGCCAAAGAAATTACTCCCATGTTGATTTCAAGTAGATTTCTCCTCTCCTGTAATTTACAACAAGTGTAAGATTCACCCCAAGTATGTCCTGTGTAATAACCTTTCAGTCAAACTTTCACCTAAGAATATTTATGACATACTTCTCTTATAAACTGTATGACTATTCTAGGTTTACATCACATGTCAAGTACTGATCTTATAGCTGTGAAAGTAATAATAGCACATTTAATCTGTAAACAAACACTTACATCATCAAACAATGATATCTGTTTCAACATCTTGTCATCAAACGAAGGCTCCAATTGCGCTGTTTTCATTCTTTTCACTTACTGAAAGACAATGCTGTATTTTCAAGAGGGCTACACAATGTCTTTACTTGGAATGAAATACACTTAGTAAACAGAAACTTAAGCAGTACTTATTAACCGCATTATTCTTGATAAGTTGGTCTGGTTGTATTGTCCTTCTATCCTCAACATTTCACAGAACATTGCACTCTATATTCTCAAGGAACAACACCACAAAAAGAAATAACAAGCATGATATATCTAATTGCAGCTTTCTAGATTTGTGCGCAACGTTCCAGTATGTACCCACATTATTCTTATCACCAAACATTTTAACTGGTTTAGTTTAACACAGAAGTTGGGCACAGTGCATGTACAATGAAATGACTTAGTATATATGAAGTAAGGGTGGTGCTTGGATCAGTGCATGCTAACAAGGCTCCTGGGCCTGACAGTATATCTAACAAATCTCTTAATTTGTGTAAAAATCAATTAGCAGGTATCTTGACCAAACTTTTCCAATGCTCGTTGGAACATGGAACTATTCCTTGGAAATGTAAGATGTCCTTACTTAAACCCATCCCAAAGAAAAAGAAAGCTACTGAGCTAAACGATAGTCTGACCTATTTCACTTACCTGCAGAGTGATGAAGTGCTCTGAAAAGGTGATGCTTAAGCACCTTCTTAAATATCTTCCCACATGGACCCTATGTAGCTTGCGTATAAGTGTAAGAGGGGGAGGGGGGTTGATAATGCAGTTTTGACATACTTACACAAGATGTACTCTCACCAGGATAAGAGTTGTCAGATCTACATTTGCAGACTTCTCTAGTGCATTTAATACTATTGTAACTCATATATTAATGAAGAAATTGATATCTTTTAACATCCCGCGCCAGATTATTTTATGGATCCAGGACTTCCTTAGTAATCGGCCACAGAAAGTGATAATGGGTAAAGTTCAATCTAGTGTGAGAATTTTGAATACCGGTACAGGAGCACCTCAAGGATGCGTCCTTTCTCCTGTACTTTTCTCACAGATGATACAGTCATTACCGGTTACCTTGCATCTGATAATATTGAATTATGTACTACGATGATAGATAACTTTGTAAAATAGTGTGACGATCACTTCCTAAAACCAAATATATCCTAAACAAAGGAGCTGATCATAGATTTCCGACGAAATGTAGACTTAATGAGAACTTTAAATTTAACCGTTCAGATATACGTCTGTGCGCACCGCACACACAGAAAACCTGTTTCTGGCAATCTTTTGTTCTCAACACCATTCATCTCTTTAACGCACAAGCCTGGAGGTCTGTCACTCAAACGGTAACACTGGTTTCAACTTATGTATTTGTTCTGAATTATGTCAGGGCTCATAGCACTAAACTTATCCACATTTTCAAATAAACACACAGGAAGCTTAAATGTTCGAATTTCACTTGAAATGGTAATATAAATGCAGTTTATAATTATATTGCAATCAATGTATAAATGTTGTTCCGTTTCCAATGTAATAATTATTTTCAGAATGTTATTATGTTTATGATGATGTACGTTTGCTATTATTGTAATGCGTATTACTTCTTGTATTATGTACATGTACAATGACTGTAAAACCAGTGAAAAAAGAATTTCCTGAATGGACGATAAATGGCAATTCATTTCAATAATAACTGAAAATGGAATATGCAAGCACAGAATAACTTGTTTCCTATAGATGTAAATTTAGAAAAAATATATCCTGGATTACACTAACATGAGGTCAGATTGAAACTGAGACTACATATTTTCATTGTTTCCTTTGATACCTTTTTGTCATACAGATTACAGTATATCACATTATCTCATCAAGACAATGAAGTTTCATTTAGCATTTATTTCCATTGGCTATGAATAACAATATTTAACTGATGATTTAAAGGGTTAACACACTAAAAATGTCCTAGCTGATTGTCATTTTCAACCGTGACAGGTACAAAGTGGCATCTTGAACCAGCAGATTTTAGATTGTGACAATATTGGCTAGACCTCAGATTGATGTACATGTACGTAACATCTTGTGTGCCATACTGCCATACACAAGGTGCAATATATATATATACAAATATCAACTCTTCTCTCTCTACTCCTCATTTCCTTTCTCTTTCCTTTCCTCCTACTCATTTCCTTGACTCTCTTTTCTCTGTATAATGTCAAAGGTACAATGTCCCATTTGCAGGCCCAAAAAATGAAAAGGTTAAATTCCAACAGCATTTGAAAAACAATACTAATTTAGAACTTCCCTCAAAACGAAAGGGCTTGAAAATGGCTTTTAGTTGGAAAATAACGACCATTAGTTGTCGAATCGACTTAAGAGATTGCAATCACCTAAGTAATAGTCTGATTTTCAGACCCTTTTATCGAATGGTCGTACGTTTTGTGCTGCACAAAGATTCAATCAGTTTAATTTTGGCCACTACAAGTAGTGGGTTATTGATGTAGACAAATGCTCATGTACCTGTTACAGCTCATTTTATGTAGTTATTACCAAAGAAAAAAAAGATGTCAGTCAGTCACTCGATAGTGTCTGACAGTGATGTCTAGAAGGTAAACGGGTTTCCTTGCATAATTTGAATACTAGGACACTGCTAATGTTTAAATTTCACAGATAGGACATACATGACATATTCATAATTCCTGCAAAGTTCTACAGAATTTGATGTTGGCTGCAAAAGGGACATAGTATCTTTAAGGAGTCTTCATAGAAATGAAAAATACATGTTTTCATAATATACTAGTGTTGTGATAATATTGTTGTTTGTACAGGAACATACAAGATCAATACATGAATTATCCTTCTAAGCAGTGTGTTCAAGAGACAAAATAATCCCACGTAAATCCCAAAACAAACATACCTGACAGAAAACATATTCACCACATCCTGATACTTCATATCCTGATGGAAGAAGAAATCAGAATGAAATGATCGGAAGGCCTGGACTGTAATAACATCCAATTTCCTTCTCATATAGCCTGTATGAGGACTGGGACCCAATGTAAAGGAGTGGGGCAGCATGAACTTCATATAAGGAGGAAAAAACACAAATTACTATTCGATCCTATATGCATCACCTGTGTCATAGTATAGATATATTGACTGCTATGAGAGGCATGGCAGTTTCTATAGGCTCAAGGGGACACATGGCAGGATGCAACGTCCCCGAGAGCCAGTACAGAAACTGCCATGCCTCGAATATTAAAGCAGTCCATATATCTTTTATATACCGAATTCACAAAAAAAATTACAAAGAATTCTTGCCTTATCCTTTTCTTGAGTAAAGATTGGTTAAAACATCACAGAAAATCTGAGATACTGTCTGCTAATCTTCGCTGGAAAGTTGCCTGAATGTTACGATCAATCGGGAATCGCACACACTAAGTGACCAAATCGCACACACACTGTATGGTATCGCGCTCACACAAAGAAAATTGACTGGTAGGCGGGCATGCAGGCATTTTTAAAGGACTATAGAGTGGTGAAGTGTGACGTCATCAAAAATCTATTTTGGAATTTCTCAATTTTTCTTCATTTTCCGAAAGACCATCAAAATAATGTCCAAATGTCGAAAACCAATTGAATTAAGTATTGGCTGAGATATGACCATCTGAATAAAAGATTGCCTATGGGAACTCAGTGTTATATTGCTCTGGTTCATAACATTAGGAGCCAGAGCAATATAACACTGAGCTCTATAGGAAATCTATTTATTCAGATGGTCATATCTCGGCCAATACTACATATTCAATTGGTTTTCAACATTTGGACATTATTTTGATGCTCTTCGAAAATGAAGAAAAATTGAGAAATTCCAAAATAGATTTTTATGACGTCATAGCTTGTACTCTATTGACTGGTACTGGTAGACGGGCATGGCTAAAATCAAGACTCCAATTTCGACTAATCAGATGGCTAGATTTCTAAAGAGAGGTATATAATAATAATTATATACGTCATTCATATATTCTTGTTCAGTGATTGGGTAAAAGTGTGTCACATTTAAAAAAAATAAACACTATTTTCCCAAGCCTTAAATAGTACCTCAACTAAAAAGACTATTTACGGCTGGGCAATGTCGGCCGTGTGATTTGACCCTACGTGCAGACGATCGATAGTGCAGAGGTCATATCTGGCATTTCCTACAAAAGAAAATCAAAAAATTCTTTGATTTTTACAGCAAAATCTTTTAACCAATCAATGAACAATGAATATATGAATGAAGTATATAAAACAAATATATACTGCCTTTATTTGAGTCTCTGGATCAAATTAAAACTATATGGTTCCTCGGTGACTGCAATAGTGCTAATTTGCTTCGGGGCTGCGCACCTCAGAAAAATAGCACTACTGCATTCACCTTGGGCCCATATAGTTTTAACCAGAGCCTCTCACGGCAGTATATATTGGTATCATAGCTACATTTATTCTTTATGCAAAGTGCATACAAAAAAATACAATTGCCCTGGATTTAGCCATAAACTGCTATCACAGCATAGAAGGAATTACTTCCTACCAGGTACCCATCTACTTCACCTGGGCCCTGAAAGTTATTGTAACATAAAGACATAATTGCAGTCAATTTTTAAGATCTATTGTACTTCCCATCTTGCTGCAATTAATCTTTAACCATGGATTGTTTTTTGTGTGTAACAAGATTTATTGTAAATTACCATTCATTTTAAGTTACGATTGGTTCAAGGAGATATCCTGGGGAGATACCATTAACCTAAATTTTTATGTTACTGGGTTTGAATTTTGGTTCTGGCAGTTAACACTAGGCAATAATGGTAATGTTGCATAGACTTTATTAAGAATGCTGTTAATACTATCTCAAACTTTACTCTTATCCAAGAGAGGAAATCAATGTTAGTAAACACAAAAACAAAACAAAAGAAAAAAAAACTAGACAAATTCAACTACCTGCAGTTAAGGATTATGCCTTAGCCTTTATTGCCAGATCCTCCAAGTGCAGTATTCCTCATCTGACATAACTCTTGACCTGGTGACCTCAAAATACTCTTGAGATTGTTGTTCCTCATAAGGTACATATAAGGTTTGATGATATTACAGAGGATCATCTTTGAGACATTTACCTACAAGTAGGATGGGATTGAACCTTGGGCATCATCATCAAAGCTATACAATGTTATTGCATGTGTAGTGCTTTTCATGGAACGTTCATTGACCTTAGGCCTTGGTCAGATTTGACCCATTTTTTAAACTTTACCTGTGCCTTCAAGAGATGTACCGGTTCATTTAATTTTGTGATCCTACCTCAAAGCTATAGAAAGTTATTGGGATATGGGTGTATACAGTGCTTTTCACTGAAAGTTCATTGACCTTTTGCCTTGGTAGGATTTGAACCATTTTTATAATTTGACCTTTGCTTTCGATAGATGTACCTGTGTTTTTAATTTGTGATCCTACCTCAAACTTCATAGCTATAGAAAGTAATTGCGGATACAGCATGATTGTTGACTACAACAACAACTACGTTTACAAATACTTCTATAACGATCGATGGCATCAGAAATAGTGACGCCCATGTCTTACTCAGCTATGCAGGCAAGACAAAAATATATGGATCAGTAGATAAGACACATTCATCCTAACAATGCATCTTTTTGGAGCCAGAAGGGCATTCAGTCATATACTGTAACACATAATTAACGTCCTTCTAGCGCCCAACAGAAGAATGGGCATGATAGTATAGCTCTGATAGAATGCAACCAGCAATACTGCAGATCAGATCGATGGTAAATGATACTTACTGATGGGTATCTCACTCATGGGTCTGCAGTAGATGGGGCACTTCAAATCTTATGATAATCATTCCCGATGCTCACAAATGTTATCTCATGGTGGAGCATATTAGCTGGAATCTCGGATATCTGCAGGGCTTGAGAGACTGCATCAAAAAGACAAATGAATGCCTACATTAGACTCATTACATTAGAGACATTAGACTCCTCCCAATAAGGGATTTACAGAAAGTCTTAAATATGATTTTCAGCCTGATATCAAGTTGGTTTTAATAACAAGTGAAACGCTCTCGGCGGTCTCGCCTGCATTACGCAATTCGATATGATGAAAAATTGAGGTTGGGACATTATTTTTATAGGCAGGGTGGCCCATTTGCAGACCCCCGAAAATGAAATCCTCTGAATATAATAAGCATTTTGAAGTGAATATTGATTATGAATCATCAGAATAATTATTTACTGTATCATAAGAATACAATATAATGAGATTTAGTGTATGGGTAAGACTATAAATGTTTCAATGCTTGTCAGTAATTTACAAATAAAGTTATCTAATAAACTTTTTAAGAAAAGAGGATTTTTCAGCACTTTGTGTAAAAACAATTGGAAGGTAGAGCCCATCTACATCACATCACGTCTCATTAGCATAATGAGAACATTATTATGAGATATACTCCAATATATATTATCCAAACATCAATATTGTCACCTAGCTGTAACTGATCATGTACATACTAGGCCTGGGATCGAATACTAAAATTACTATTAGAATATTCATGGGAAAGTACTCGAATGATTCAAATATTTACTTTCATGAAATATGAAAAATAACAACAATTTATTTATTAATTCTCATATTAAATTTTGAGAACATAATCCAAGTCTACTGACCTAAAATGACCTTTGACCTTGACTTTGTGACCTGGAATTTGTGTCACATGATTTGTGATACTTGATAGCCCTTGGGTACAAGTTTCATGGAATTTGAACAAACACTTTTGAAATTATGCTAAAATTTCAAAATCTTGATGTTGATGCCACAACAAAGTCTAAGTTTCCAGACCTGAAATGACATTTGACCTTTACTTTGTCACCTAAAAGACTAATAACATGATTGGTGATACTTGATAACCCTTATGTTCAAGTTACATGGAATAGGAATGTATACTTTCAAAATTATGATAACAATTAAAAAATCTTAGCCTGATGCCACAACATAGTTAAGTTTGTTGACCTGAAATGACCTTTGACCTTGACCTAGTGGGCTGAAATTCTACTCACATGATTGGGGATACTTGATAACCCTTTAGTCTAAGTTTCATTGAATAAGAACTTATACTTTCAAAATTATATTACAAATATTACAAATTCAAAAACTTAACCTCAGGTTAAGTTTTTGATGATGATGCCACAACATAGTCTAAGTTTGTTGACCTGAAATGACCTTTGACCTTGACTTTGTGACCTGAAATTTTCCTCACATGATTGGGGATACTTGATAACCCTTTAATCCAAGTTTCATTTAATAGGACCTTATACTTTCAAAATTATATTAACAATTCAAAAACTTAACCTTAGGTTAAGTTTTGATGTTGACGCCGCCGCCGTCGCCGTCGCCGCCACCGGAAAAGCGGCGCCTATGTCTCGCTTTTTGCTACGCAGGCGAGACAAAAACAAGAAAAACATGAGAGAAACAGATTAGTGTTGTTTGAGAAAAATCCAATTATACAAATATAAGAAAATTAGTAAGTTTAAAAGTTGTAATTGATCAATTGGCCACTTTGTTACATACCTTTTGAGCACCAGCTATCCAACTTGCTTTGACTGCAAAATTTCATAAATTCCCAATCACAGATTCGCCAATTTGTGTCCAATTGATTGCATCTTCAATACTTTGTAAGGTAGCGTAGCAAAATGTAGCCCATGAAAAAACATGTCAGGAAAGCAAAAGGCATAATAGTTAATGATGTTTGTTAATGAAAAATTCTTTTTTGACATATCTGAATGAAAGTTTAGCCAACTTTAAAGCCCCTCTAAAGTGTTGGGAGCCCCATTTGATGGCAAAATTTCACTTAAGTTGTATCATAATGTGAAAGAGGATGTCATTTAAGACACATTTCTGCAAGGATTTTCAAAACAAAAGTGTTTGAAGTCGAATATTGATGAAAGAATACAAAATTTACAACAGAAAACCCAAATTTTGTATTCTCTTTACAATTTTTTTGTTCACACACATATTTTGGGGGGAAATCTTTGCAGAAGTGTGTCTTAAATGAGATCCTCTTTCATATTATGATACAGTTTATTAAAGTGAAATTTTGCCAACACATTTTTGGCAAATTTGGGGCTCCCAACACTTTAGAGGGGCTTTAAGCATCATCAGGATGGTTGATGGAACTTGATGCATTGCAGCTCCATATGATGTGGTTCTACCTCTACAAGATTATGATTTTCAACAATTATGCAGTTTGCATTTCAGACTCGTCTTTTTGTGCTGCTACATCTTGCTTATTTTTTAATCAGATTTTCCTTATCTCCTGTTAATATTTTTGTTCAACTTCGGCGGAGAACTTTGCTCTGATGTATAGCCCTCTTGGTCTTATTCATAATAATTTTATACAGACCTTTTTTTCATCCTTACCACTAAAGCACTATATATACACCAGTGCTTACATGATAAAAGGGTCCGTTTGTGCATGTGATGCTATGACAGGTAATCAATAAGAGATATAGATGACAAGATGACTTCACAAATCAACTGGTGAGTGCAAAATATGTATACATATATTGATATATATTTGTCCCAGTCCAAAACATTTTTTATAGCCAAACAAGCAACGCGCTCCGCGCCGGGGCCAGAGGGCCGGGGACAGGCTATTCGATACCTTATCTTGATCCTGCAGACTCCACTTGCACTTGTTTGCTGGCGGAGTTGTCCATGGAGTTGGCTTTGAGTTTCCGATAGGCGATTATTCAACTGTGAGAACATATTTATAAGCAACATTTTAAATGTTAACGTAGCTCATTGAATTAGGCTAAGTAAACTAGTGGAAGGCATGGCAAGTAGAGTTCGGGAGATCCTTCCCTCGGCCTCGCTGGCCTGACCACTGGAGTCGAGGATATTAAAGGGTACCGTATGGATAGGGTTAGCGTTACCGACTTACCGTTGTTGTCTAGTCCTAGATATCCGGGGGTAGGTGTCCAGGGTATAGAGCAGTCCGGAGGTAGCTGACGGTTGTTGTTGTTGTTTTTTGTTGTAGTGGCAATCAGTCAAGAGCTGACGCCAACGACTCTCTTTTTACTATTAATTTTTTTCTTCTCTCTCTTCCTTCTCTTCTTCTTCTTTTTTTTTTTTTTAAAATGTGGATAACATGTGGTATAAAAAATTATAGGCTTCTCTCTTTCTCTTTTTTTTCTCTTTCTTCTCCCTTTTCCAATTCTATCTTCTTCTTTTTTAAATGAAAAGAAAACACAAGATTAAAACAAAAACCAACAAAATAATGTAGATTTTTGTATCCTGAATTGATTGATAATTTCAAAATCAAAAAGGCCTTTTCAAGGGAAATTGGTTTCGCGCGACCTCGCAACCTTTAATCAACTTTTAATCTAAAACAATAATTACTGATTGTATTGGATAATTTAAACTTTTAAGGGTGCTGACCAGCGTGTATTCACTATCAGCTTGTATTACCCCCAAAAAAAAAAATAATAATAATAATAATAATAATAATAAAAATAAAACTAAAAATAAATAAATGAATAAATAAATAAATAAATAAATAAATAAATAAATAAATAAAATAATAATAATAATAATAATAATAATAATAATAATAATCATAATAATCATAATAATGATAATAACAATACTACTAATAATAATATAGATAAATTAATTAATAAATGAATGAATAAATAAATAGTTAAATAATTTTCTTTTTTTTAAGAACCAAAAAGAAAAGACGAAAACAGAATTTGATTAATAACTGAACAAACTCTTAACTACTGTCTGTATTGTTAGAACCGATCTGAAGAAATGTTATAACTGTCAAGATAATCTCTTGTATAATCGTCACTTTCTGACGAATCTCCCTCTCTCTCTCGAGTCTATCTCTCTCTCTCTCTACTCTACACACACTCTCTCTCTCTCTCTCTACTCTCTCTAACCCCCCTCTCTCTCGCTCTCTCTCTCTCTCTTGAAAAACGCTGATTTAGCAAATTAAAGAATGGTGCCCCGCCCCTCCCTCCCCCATGACTGAGCCCACGCTGCGCCACTGCATATTAATATAACTATAAACGATATATGGAACAAAAAAAAAATTATATTTTAAGATTTTAATAACAATGAAAATATGAATGATTAATTTTTCTCTGTAAATTATGAATATTAAATCATAGTAATGATTCTGAAGTAATAATGACAAGTCTTTCATAATTTGTACAAATACACTCACCACTATGCCTAATGAAACATGTATATGCACACTTTATATGATTATATATACTGATTACTTTCCACAAACCACTGTGGGTGTGATAATGAGATTACAAACATATCGTTATACTATTTCAAATGTCATGTTATTTCCTCATCTTTTTACACTGAATCACAGTTTTATCTTAACTTGAATGGAGTTGGCCTATTGAAGACCACACATTATAAAAATTAACATCAGTCAATGAATAGAAGTGCGGGTGTAATTCGAAAGTGAAAATATTTGAATTGATAAAAGATTTATTGATTTTCTTTAATGAGAAGAAAATATCTGCCGGCATTTCCTTGTTTATAAAATACATATCTATGCAAAGCATAAATACGGCTGGACAGATTTGTTATAATTATTAAAGTTATTTGCAAGAAAATAGCTAATATTATTCTTTTAAACCATCACGTTCAACACGTTGAAAGAAAATTTGGAGGCATTTTGTCCTGGTGACATTGACAATTTCCATCAGGGGCGGATCCAGCCGGCGACGAGGGAGGGGGCCCCAGGGGCGGATCCAGCCGGCGGCAAGGGATGGGGCCCAAAAAGGGGCCCACTTCGTGCAAAAATTTGAAAATCGTGCCGGCCAATTTTCCGCTCAGTGGGGGTAGTGAGCACAATTTTTTTTTGCCCCTGAAAATTGAAAATTGGAAAATCGTGCCGGTCGATTTTGCGCTCAGTGGGGGTGGGGGTAGTGAGCACAATTTTTTTTTTTGCCCCTGAAAATTGAAAATTGGAAAATCGTGCAGGTCGATTTTGCGCTCAATGAGGGGTGAGCACTCATCTTTTTTTTGCCCAACGGGGGTTAAGTGCTATTTTTTACTCACCACCCCCCCCCCTTGAGCACAAAAAAGGTAAAATTTACGCTACCATTTTTTAAAAACTTTTTTTGGGGCCAGGGGTGAGTGGGGGCCCGGGCCCCTGTCCCCCTGGATCCGCCCTTGATTTCCATTGTCATCAGACATATATGACAGTCCCCAACAAACCTTTAAACTCATACAAAAAATCACGTGTTGCAAAATAAATTATCAACAGAAATCAATGCCAAATAGAATACTGTCTCTTTTTTAGCTTGATTATAATTATGTAGTTCTGAGAAATAAAATCTGTATCATACATTTCTTGCCTATATAAATTATTTTAAGCATATACATAAATTGTTCATTCTATGTATATTTAAAGATGTGAACTCCATGGTTCTTTGTGATTCATATCCTGCAAAATCAAAGACTACGATATTCATTATATTTTCCTCATGTTTCTTTCTATATATAGACCCTTTTCTTAAAAAACAATAACAACAAGCATACAGAGAGAAAAGAATTCAGGAATAAATAGAATTACTTACAATACTGGAGCTTGATTTCGCAATGTGATCCTTGCACATAATTATTAATTGAAAGTGTAACCTAGGAAGCAAAAGAAATATCTGGAAAGGTGCTCAAACTTGTCGCTACCGTGACGCAGTATTCGGTACATGTGTTCAAAATGAGAAAGGAACTGCTACTCTAAAGTAACTGTCCCAAGAAACAGAGCATGTGTTATAGTGTTATAGCTCCGAGACATGCCACAATTAGAGAAACGAAATATCTGTTTAAGCACAGGCATAATACTGTTATTTGCCATATTGTTTATTTTGTTCATTTCTTTTATTCATTTATTTATTAATTGTTATTTATATTTCACCAGTGTAGCCCATTCAACAAATGTAGGTCTTCCATGGGGTCCTGTCAAGTTAACAGGCCCAAATAGATTCACTATATGCTTACAAAACAATGCCTAACAATATCGTTCTCTTTGATCTTCTACGTACTTCTTCAAACATACGATAGATCAAAAAGCATTGAACAGCAGTGGTATATTCGATAAAATATTAATCAAATACTGTACATTGCACATCCCATTCTCATATATCTCATAAATGTGATTAATGTGTTAAAAGGTGCTAGAATAATAAGTTTGCAAGAACAGTCCTAAGGTCATAAATCAGTTTGTTTAGTATAGAGAAGTTAGTTCTGACATCGACTACGGGAATGCCATTTTGGAATTCGCTTTCAATTGAAGGTGCAAGATTAGCCACAAAATTAATACAGCGTACAAAACTTAAACCACTGTTTATGGTGGATTTATGCAGCATGTATTCAAGGGATAAGAGATTTAAAGACCTAAAAAGGGCACATGACCAAAGTAGCTATTGATCAGGATGCGTTCAAGCGACACTTTTTCACCCTAGAAACGCGGTTTTCAAAGACGTTTAGTTTAAAACACGGTGGTCATGCATTTTGTCTCCCTCGAAAGAGAAATTTTGGTTGTACATGTACATCCTGTCTAGAGAGACTACATGTCTGCAGAGGCCACTTTCTCTGTTTCCGTTAGGTGACCTTTATAGACAGGTTTAACTGTAATTTCTACGAAAAAGCAGTAATGATAACTTAATTACTTCTGCTCTCCATAAGTGTGGAAATTGTAATATAATATTCTGTTTTTATGACTATGAGATTACTGGCATGAACATCTGCACCGCTCATCGCTATGCCCAGGATCAGGGGCGGCGATCCCAGGGGACGGGGACACGTCCCCTCAAAATTTGAAAAAGTGCACACACAAAAATGTATAGCAAATACTGACTAAAGACTGCAACACACTTTTAGGCTCTGGAGGGCCAAAGAGTGCAGCGTTTAGACAAATAAAAATGCAAAAATCTTCTCACTCGGTAGCTACGCTCCCTCGCATAATATCCTTCAAAGTGTACAAGTAAATACCGAGAAAAGTGAAGTGTGAAAAAAGTATATTGCTTGTTTTTATACTATAGTTTTGCTAAGGAATGTAATTTTGTAATACAACAAAACTTCAAAAACCTGTTAGGGGGTAGTCACTTCCATCCCCTTCACCCCCTCTCATTCACTATGCTCCCTCGCACTTGCGTACTGATGGGGGGGGGGGCTTGGGGGAAGTTCCCCCCTCAAATAAAATTCAAATGTGGTTTATTTCTAATTCGATACCAGTGATTTACAAATGTTGCTGAAATGGCATGATTTTTCCCTGAGCTTCCGGGGGCTCTGCCCCCTGGATCCCACCAAGGGCCCTAAGGCGGGCCCCTGATTGCTCATCTGACCGTAATTAAATGCCTAAAACGCCTGAGCTTCCGGGGGCTCTGCCCCCTGGACCCCACCAAGGGCCTTAGGGCGACCCCTGGATGCTCATCTGATCGTAATTTAATGCCTAAAACCCCCGAGCTTCTGGGGGCTCCGCCTCCTGGACCCCACTCCAAATAGTGACCTGCATGCCAGTGTCACAAATAAGGTATCAAAATATGCTCATCCGACCTTAATTAAATGCCTTAAACCCCTGAGCTTTATGGGGCTCCGCCCCTTGACCCCCGCCGGGGCTTTGCCCCTGGACCCCACGCCAACTTACGCTCCACTTGCTTCGCTCGTTTTGCTCTACCTGATCGTAAATACTTTGCCCCCCCCCCCGCTTTGAAAAACGTTCCCAGGGCCTGCGTAACTTGTAAGAGTGGTGGTGATGCAGATTTTTTTTTCTGTCCCCCGGTCATGAAAAGAAATCGCCGCCCCTGCCCAGGATAGAAGGGGTTTTAACGTCATCATCAATAGGGTCACAAAGGGTCAGCCATGACTCGTAGGCCAGGACGATGACGACGATAATTATTATCATCACTAACATAAATTACACTACAATGAAAATGCATTTTCCACGTAACAAATTTTCATCGAAATAGTCCATATCATAAAACGAGGGAGTTTTTAATAAGATATTGTTTGAGTTATCAAAAATATAATGAATGCATTTTAAAAAATGAAGATGATGTTGGCATACAACGCATATATGTCCCTTCCCCGTCTATATTCATGTGATTTCTGCATCAATCGGTTTGAAACTATCTCCTCTAAACTTGAGGAAGGTTTGAAACGTTTAGAAAGATATCTGGACGATGAATGGACTGTCAGGTATGTGCTTGTCTCCCCATTTGACAGAGATGACATAGAATCCAGCTAGATTGACCTCGTAAACCACTTCGTAAAGGTCGTCCCCGGTGAAGGTGACGCTTGTCTCACACACGGTATGGGGACGAGGACCTCGGATAAAAACAGCTAGTGAACCCTCACCAGCATTCGTCGTCTCAACCTGATGGAGAAAAAAAAGTCACTGCGCAATTAGTTGAAGTGCCATGATATGCAATATGGAATTGTTATGCCATTTGGTTATAGAGATATTAGGGATTTGCGAAATTCACAAGATGGCGCCTAGATGACGTCACATTATGCAAATGATGCTGAAAAGTTTCGTGTGTCTAGTACTACTATATTGTGCCAACTTTGAAGGAAAGTGCGGTTGACAATCTTAAGATATCGGTTCCACAAGAAAAGTACAGAAAGAAAAATAAAAAAATTCTGACGAATATAAGAGGTGATATTATGTACACTTGTACATACCACCTAACTAGTCAGTTTTTGGTGGGGAGGGAATGTTACAAAAAATGTCAATACCAATATTGATCAATAAAATCTACAACTTGAATTTTGAAACTTAGTAAATGGAATGGAAAGTGTTATTCGAGTAATAGAAATAAATATAAAATACCCGTCAAAAAGTACACTAGCTACTGAAAACTTTCAAAAATCATAGTAAGGGCAGTTTTAATATCCCATTATAATTATTGCCTAAAGAAATCATGTTTGGATTACGTAATACGCCATGTTTATGTTCGCAAATTTCGACAGGTGACACACAAGGCTAGTGAAACTCCCTCAAATTGCTTTTGTGAAAGTCTTTACAATCGTGTTCTGATAGTGCTGTCAATGTACACCATTCATATTTTGTTCTTCTAAACATTGAATAACAACACAATAATGGAAGTTGGCAGATGTTGGATATATTACATCCTAAAACATAATGGACATACTAACCTGGAAGTTGTTCTTCACTCCTACCAGGCCCTCATGGATACCCATACCCATCGCCTGGCAGCAGGATGGTCTGATGGAGGAAAAATAGCTATCTGATGAACTATGTGCACTGAAAGGCGTCCCAACGCGAGGAGTGTGTCTCCTGCTGCTCTTCTTACTGCTGTTGTCACCACCTGCTCTCGATGGAATATTTGATTTGAGCTCTGACCAGGAGGAATCCATTTCCTGCTCCAAGGCATCGAGGGTCGGATACAACTTGTCCGCATCCTTGCCAAGGACGTCCTCAGCGAACGTTGGTCCTAGATTCCCACCAAGAGACGGCATGAACTTCCGGAGGAACTCTCTGATTGTAAAGTCAGGATCATTGTCCAAAGTTGCCAAGAGCTTACTTACTGGCACCTCTTTATCATTCTTCAAGGTACGGTACGAACCGCCGTAAACGGAAGAAACGTTTGAGCTGGCCATTGTCAGATCATATGACGTCTGATTCGTCCCGTCATCCCTTTTGTCACTCAACACACTACTACGATCGGTATCCAGAAAGGATACACCATTACCAGAATCAGAAGGCTGATTGTCAATGGTAGGGGTACCTTGTATTTGCTTGATGGGACCAGGTGATAGATTAGGAGTTTGCTCTTGGTCTTGCGAGTCCGACACATGTTGAAGGTGTGAAAGATCAAAATTAATGGCGCTGAAACTTGGTCGCCTGTTGGTAACCGCTATAATTTCCTCATCTTCAATCATATTCTCAACTCCAAGGCGTGGCTTCTCAGAAAGCAGTTGATTTCGTGCACTCTCTGATCCACTTTGTAATCGTTTGCGTATAGTCCCTGACTCGTACATATTGGTCTCATTATCTTGGTCCTTGTAGCTGTGTGCTATTGTAGCAATATCGTCTTTTTCTTTGACGGGCAGTATGGGCTGAGGTGTTGATGAAATCTGAGCATTTGCCATTGTAATGTCATTACTCACACGTATCGTTTTAATCTTCGAGGAAGAGTTTGAACGGTCACGACCATTAAGACTGAGGATGTGTCCATTTTCATCAGAATAACCACTGTCAAAGGTCGATTGCCTGGCAACTGATCTAGAACTTATTTTTGCTTTAGAAGCTGTTGGTTGTCGAATACTCCCGACTGTATTCTTCTCTAGTGAAGATGTCTTGCTTTCAAGCCTCTTTCTTTGAAATGATACGTGCTCACGCCCTTCGCTTGTATCTGACAGAGCAGGGCTTGTTGTTGTGGTCTGTGGGGATATCATCTTGCTTATTTTTACTTGTTCCAAAGATGTTTCAGTTTGTTCTCTTCGCTTTTGTTTGGTAAAGGCACTTCTTCTGCTGATCCACCCAGTTTCTCTCTTGATGTCATCGGCAGTGCATTGTGTTTGTTTTTCCGTTCGACGTCGATTCTTAGATTGTCTTTGAGGCTTCGGAGTATGTATTTGATCACTGGAATCCCTGCGAACTTCCTTGTTATCGACAATGTTTTCGACTGATGGCTCTACCGGCCGAAAACCCCGAACTTCGAAAGCACTGGTGTGTTTACTTGGTATGGAATTCGTATGTGCATCTTTATTGTTGACTTGTCGAAGCAAATGTAGGGCTCGATCAGATGACCTCAGACTATCTTCCAGAGTGGAATATCCGGATTCCTCGTCTATATGTTCTCTCTCTGCTGATGTTGTTGTTGAAGAACTGTTTGAGCTGCTTTCCTTAGCATTTCTTGAGGAGTCGACTCCTAACTGTGGCTCAAATTCTAATGTAATTTGGGATTCTACTGGCTTGTTGCCAACGTCCTCAATACCATTGGAAATGTCGAGGAACTTAGGACTTTGCGGTTTTTTACTACGAACGGCCCTTTCCTCGCTTGTAACTTTATCATGACATGAATCATCCATTTGTGTTTTGACAGTTGTTGTGATACGAGTAGTCTTTTCCTTTGAAAGTGACTGATCAACATTCTTCGGCTCAAAACCAAAAGACAGTTTACGACCAGAGTCAAGAGGCTTCTCTCCTTGTTCTTTAATGTCGTAGCCCTTCATTGTTCCTGAAGAAGATGCACCTGAGGAGGTGCCAGACTTAAGGACGGCCTTCTTTGAAAGATCGTACATGGCTGTCCCCATCACCCGTTTGGAAATGCGATCGGCAAAGGTGTGAATCTCCTGTCAGCTATTGCTAAGTTTGGAACAGGAGCGAGAACGGTTGGAGATGGAGCAGTTGAGGTGGAGCTACTCATTCCTGTAGTCACACGATCATCGCTAATGGAGAGAGAACCACTTGCGCTTGACTGGTAATTAGGGGTGTATGATGGTGAGAATCCAGACATCGACATCCCCATGAAGGAGGAGGTGTTGGACATGGACGACATGTCGGCACTGCTTGGATACTGTATTTCTTCTTTACCACCTGCCCCCCGAATAGTGCGCTTAATCACCTGTCGATAAAGACACATACCCGCAAGAAAATAGAATCAGATATCAAACCAATACTTTCTGTTGCGGAATATGATACGAAAAATTTGTCTTTCATCTCTTTCCATCACTTCCCATTTTGCTTAATGTAATTACATGATATACGAATGCTTGTTAAATTTGTGATATTTCAAGTCATATCAAAATTATACTGAGCTGTCTGCATCATCATGTACTGAAATCGGACATGATACATTTACTCGAAGTCACGAACACTAGTCCACTCTCCCATAATAATCATAATAACGATGTCCCTTAAAGATATGTGGTGTAGTATTGTATACAACTTGTTTTCTATTTACATCATATATTTAAGAAAATTTTTCTGAAGTGCATTATGCATTAAAACAGTGTTCGTATATTCAAAGGATCCAACTCTCCTTTTGATTCATATCATTCACACTAATGAAAAAATAATAATCCAAAACACTGCTTCAATACTGTGGTAATAGTAAAAATTATCAGGCAATAGGATGACAATTCAAGCAGAATCTATAAAATCACTTAAAATATTGGGATGACTTTTTATCTATGACCACTCATGAAACAAGACAAATAATGTGCGGCGAACACGGATTTTAAGCTGTCTGTAAATTTAAATTAAAATGATGAGGTGACGAATGGAGCAGCAAATGTGAATATTGAAAAGAATATAATGGAAAATTCATCACTTTAATCAGAAGATAGGCAAAGTTCCTTTTATGAAGATAGTGAAAATGTGCTAAAATTAGCAATTTGTGCAGAAACAAATTGAAATAAGCAATTTGTTTCTTAATTGTCGGAGTTTTCCGAATTATTTACTGTAATCTCTTCACGCTTTCGTTCACGTTGTCGGCTACCCCGGGCTATCGGTACAGAATTAAAAGAAGTGACGAATTATTGCATATTTCGAGGAATGAAAATATCCCTAACCTGATCATACTCGATCTGTTTTAAAAACATCTTTTCCATTTGTCAACGCGCAAATAAATTGTAAAAAATACGAAGAAACACAAACGAGAAGTGGAAATGCATTCGTGGGATCTAAGGGGGTAAAACCAAATAGTCGAAAAGTTCTGCGTATTCGCATTGATCATTTTTGTAGAAAGATACAAATTCTACAAATGCATGATTAGTAGGCCTAGTGTAAAACTCGTTATTAAATGAAACCCACTTTTGCTGGAGTGAATTACTAGATTATCTTAAGTAAATATCTGTAATACCCACCTTTCGTCTGGTTCTGACTGTTCCTGGTCTGTCTCCACCGCTGCTTAAAATGGAACTGCTCCGATGACTCATCATAGAACTTCTAGATGACGAGGAACTGATGAGACCTCGACGAGAAGCATTCATGAAGGAAGATGTTCTCGATGAGCCATACGGGTAGAAGACATCACTATCCATACTGCGCTCTGTGCTGCTCGTCATCATACTGCTACAACGACTATCGTAAGGTGACGTGCTTCCACCGCTTTCGTAGGACTCCCGAAGAGTGTTGACGTGAGATTGACGACAGAAAGACTGTCGCCTCCTTGCTCGCGCGTTGTATTTGGGTGCGTATTCTTGTTCGATCGAGTCTGCTGTGCCGAGAGGAACGTCGTTGTTCGTTGATTCCACGGATGGTGGTACGTTAATGTCTTCGACACCTGCGCTACCCAAACTTTTATTCTCATGCATGAAGCAGACAACGCGAGAAGGGTCCGAGGGTCGGTATCTGGGAGAGATCGTTTCACGGCTACTGATGAATGGGCGATGAAAGGGCTATTACGGATGTGCTCTCCACCCCAAGTGACTGTTACCTCATAAGCTCCTTCAGATTGGGGATGTAACTAACTTCGTAGTGGCCTTCACGAACACACTGGTAATCACAAGGAATTACACCCCTGAGGCTGATGACGTACTTGATGACGTGTTACCTTCCTCTACTGAGGCTGTACTCATATTGGAAGAATCAGGGTCATCACGGTGGGGGCGGCCTCCAGGGAGATGGTTAATGATCTTCCGTCGAACACTTTCTCCCAAAGGACCTGTAAAAAGATCATGATCAAGAATGAATAATTCAACAATAGGTTGTTAGAACTGTGCCATTATTTAGCCTAACCCAATATCATGAATAGTTTCAGTATTTCAAATAAATGAATTTCTAAGTTAAATTTCATTGCAATATTATTATCGTGTTAATGCCGAAATAAAGAAGTTTATAGAATTGAAATTTCTTTTTTGTGTCACTATATTTACTTCAGTGATGGATTTAGAGAGGAGCACACCGGCCCGTGCCCCTCCACCCCCCCCCATTTTTAAAAGCTAATGTGGCATAGCTTACTTACAGAATGCCCCTCGTAATTATCTTTTTATGTCTCTTCAAATTGTTGACCTAATTTTCGGAATGGTAACCCATTTTCTAAGTCCTGAACCTGCCTAAACCTTTTTAAAAAAAATTGTTAACATTACAATTTTTTGACAAAATATTACATTTTGTCATGTTTACAGATTCATATCAGACCCCTTTCAGAGAAGTTTAAAACCCTGCCTAGTCCGGTACTCTTGTTACTCCTTTCACACAAGTCTTATCTGAAATGAAGCATGCTTAAAGAGAAATCTACTCTACATAGCACATACATCTAAAAGAAGGCAAATAACTGAAATCAGTGAAGCAGATTGGTGAAAGTTTGAACGAAATCAGACCCCAAAAATATGATTTTTTTAAAGTTGTCATCACTATACGTATGGGAACTTCAAATTGGCTGAATCGGTTATGCCATCTTTGTGATGTAGTGCCGGACAACTTTCCTATTTGTTCCAATACATAAAATGACTGAAATGTCTTCTTTTGTGGTTGTTCAAAATTATTACTTGGGGGCTTTTCCTTAGACGACCTTCAGTGATATACTATCCATAACATATTTTGAATAATGCCCCTAGGACGAAAGAAAACAGAAATAAATAATATCTTTGTACAGGACAAACAGGAGAGTTATTGTGACTACGTTAAAATCCACTTACAGAATTGCCTATTTGAGATTCCCATATAGTAGTGATCTCATATTTCAAACATTCATAACTCTCTTGTTATTTGTCCGATTTATTTCAAGCTTTTCCATTCTATTTCTCTTATATTTTCTTCTTTCATATAAATGAACTTATTACAAGCGCCGATGTGCCCTTTCATGTGTCTCCTGGAGGAAATCCAATTAATCTGAACAATGGAGTTCAGATTGAATCAGGTTACGGCATCAAATAGTCTCAGATGGTTATCACGAAAGAAAATCACGATAAAGAGATTATTTAAATCTATGACGCACCTGCGGGTGTTGACATAACATTGTCGACAATTACATTGCTCAGTGTACGAAAGAATGTGTGGCCATGTTCCTAAAGCTATGTTAGATAGTATCTATAAAAAGATGTTTCAGAGACAGAGAGAGAGACAGAGAACAATAAAGTGACTTTGGCATCTCACCTTTAATATGGATGTAGAGACTCTTGGTAATGAATTTGGGTGTGTAGACGTTAAACTTGGCCCGTTTGCCAATTTTCGCCATCACAAGGCCACTGCCACTTGCCGTGCAATCAACCTTCAGAGAGATAAATGAAAAATTTGTCCTAAAACTATAACACCATACGTTCTTTTAAACCAATCCTTTACCAATCAATCGTTTATTCGAATGGATACAAAATAGATTGATTGATTGATTGATTGATTGATTGATTGATTTTTATTCGCCAAGCTTCCAACATACAACAATATACAAGAATAACAGATCAAAATTAAGTCAGCTTGAACAGGATAACCCACGAAAGCTCGAGAGCTTATTTTCAGAAGGGTCCCTGACATACATGTACAAAATTAATAAGTTAAAAAAGTAATATTTACAGACAAATAAGAAAGAAGAAAACAAACTATTAAATATAATAATGATGATAATAATAATAACAACAGAGAGATCTCTTTTAAAAAGGGAGTATCTTTTTCTTCAATTCTTATCAGTTTTCCTCTTGATACAGCAATAAAAATAATATTGGTTTGGTTAATTTATTGATATTCACTCAGAATCAAGTTTCTACGTGTCTATACAGACTTCCTCACATTTTCTCTTGAATGTAATAAAAATACACACAATGTAGTACCTTATCGGCTTCCATAAGTTGTTTCTCTCCTCGTCCACTACCACCTCACCAAAAGTCGCTTTCTTGGGCCACGCCCCTTCTTTGCTCCAGGGACCTGTCTTGTGGGAAGGGGTTTCTACTGGTATCATACTGGCATAGCGTATGGACTGGATGTAACGAAGAAGCTTTGTTTCGCTTGTTCGAGATGGCATCGACATATCCTCGGGCTCCATGGGCTGTGATACACAGGGAAAATGTAAACTTATTTGTTGGGGTTTTTTTTCGTTGAACATTTCAAATGACTGACTTATTCATTTTCTAATTGATTAATGGATGGATGGATTGATTGGTTGATTGGTAATGGTTGGTTGAGTGGTTGGTTGGCTGGTTGATTGATTGATGGAAGGAATTTGGAGGACCGTTTGATTTAGAAGTTGACTCATATAATGAAAACAATTTTGTGGTTATCAAATATTTAAATATAACTATCCGTGCACCAAGCACATTTTAAACGCTATTGTGATGAGAAATATTCGACAAAGAAACCGAACATAATGTTGAGTTATACCACATGATAGGTGTTTGCATTTTAAAATACTTTTTCATGAAGCAAATAGCCAGCCGGTAATCGAGATTATATAGCTACGTCTTATGCTTCTGTTCCACGGTTAAGTTCTAATACTAATCGAACTCTTAAATGCAAACCTGGATCCAACAATAAGGTGACTTGTCAGAACCTGACTGTGCTAATCACCATGTGTTCTTATTACTTGGAATGGCAAACGTAGAAAACGGGCCTTATGAATGCCAGTGTCAATCCTGACCCAAGATGTAATACGTTGTTGTTCTCGAGCGCCGTGTCCTGTTAAAGACAACTGTCTCAAGAACATTCTTTCGGAGGACACGGCAAATGAAACGGATCTAGAGGCCTTTTACTCTTTGTAATAAATCACATCTTGACTTACCCTTAACCCTAAACGTGCTAAATCTGACCTAAAGACCAATCGCATCCCTACATACTTAATTACTTAAACCAGATGAAGAAGTCATCGAAGATGGGACTCTTTTTCAGAAAGTTAAGTTACCATACCTCTTCGATGCCTAAATTTTTCCGCACGAGAGTCATTCCAAGTCGACAGTTGTTGACGCGATTCGCTGGCTTGAGAAGATCATAGCGAGGGCATGTAGAAGGTACGACTGCTTCGATCAGGGCACACAGGGAAACTCCGTCCGACCAACTGCCTCTGAAGTCGTTGACGACAGTAGTGGGAAGTTTTGTGTTTAGCCAAATCATCAGTTCATTCTTGAGGGACCGCTCTGTGAAATAGGTGAGGACGGGTGTGAGGAAAATGGCGGTGAATAATGAAACTGGAGTTTTTAAGATGAAAGCAGTGAAATGATTGCAAGATGTCGTTGATCAATGGTGAAGTGCAGAAGAGAAAATTGATAAAAGTTCTGTATTTCATGTGAAGGTTGCAAATTGAATTTTGACGTGGATATAAAATCAGTTCTGCCTAAAAGGTACGATCTCTTTTTCCAACATTGTTTCGCTTCATGATAAGGTATGATGTTATGTTTTTGCTTCTTGAAAGTATTCTCGATATTATTTTAGGAATAATTGTTATCAAACTTAGAATAATTCTCCATCTTTATTCCACAAGGATCATGTGTGTGGTCATTCAAGCTCTCATTCTCTCTATGTCTCTCTCATCTTCTTTTTCTCCCATCTACTCTCTTTCCCTTTCATTCCCTCTTTCTATCACATCCCTCTCCCTGTCTCTATATATAACCTCTTTCCTCTTTACATCGACATCTCGATTTTCCTCATCTGTTGGTTTATGATTGTTTTCGTTAGAGATTCAAATTAATACTCACCACTTTTGACTGTGTTTTTAAATCTTTCAATCATGGATGGTTTGTATGTGACAGGTTGATAGTTCTTGTAAGTAAGCATCCGTCGATTACGTTGTCTTGTTAAAAGTGATTTAGTGGTAGAAACCAGGAAGGGGATCGGATTGAGGTAGGTCAGGTATCCCAACAATATGATGATGTACGCGGTCACAGTGGCGATCCCACTCGCTGCAACTTCGGCCGACACCTTCAAACATTTCCATACTGTTGTTAAATACAAAAACAAACAAACAAAAATCAAACAAAGAACAAAATAATAGTAGGCCCAATGTTACCGATTTCTACACATTTTAGAATTATTGTTTAACCAAAAAAGGAATGTAATACCGAAGATAATTTGAACCTGCAATCTTATTGTTTCTCCATTGTTTCCTGTCCTTGGAAGTCTAACGGAATAAGACCTATATCATTTGTTTGACAACAGAGGACTATTGTACTGCTATCCGAGGACTATTGTTCTCGGAATTGTCTTTGTGCTCTTTCTTCACTTATATTAGCGATAAAAGCCCACACCCACACGCACAGTTCTTCGAATTCAAAAGTGCGTTCACATCTCATGTAGAGCGTCGTTACTTAAATACACATTTGGGTAATTTCACTTAAATCTATGAATGGGATAGTCATTCTGTTCACATTAAATATCTCTGTAATATTAATAAATCAAACCATTTTTTTCTGGCTGGAAATTTATCTTCCAGACTAATCTGAATATTTTTCAAGTCTTTTGTAACACAAAGAATAACAAGTGACAGTTGTATATAAATCTGTTTAACTTCCGACATAGATACACAACGCTATATATATCATATATATAATAAGAAATTCACAACACACTGTAAAACAAGTATGGATATGTTAACGCTTTATTTATCAGTAATAGATCAATGCTTATACTCTATAGTAACCATACAATTAACCATAATTACCCAAAAATATGCAAGATAGAGAGGTCATGAAAACTAACGATTCTCTCATGGTGATGGCCTTCTAGATAAGCGCCATCTACAGTGTAACAATGTCATCACTCTGATCATCGACCAAATAGAGAGTGAAACAATGATTGGTTCACAGTAAGGAGGCGCCAGAGAGGGAATATAATTCAGTGATATCAATACTTGGTCTTTCACGCTCAATCGATTTTTGCATATTTTAATCACACTAATATAATAGTGGTGAAATAATTTCACTTCAAACAATTGGAAGAGAATGAGACCGCTAAAATACGAATACTAGGGCTAAACGTGTAAGGAAGCGAGCAGAAGAAAATGAAGAAATTCGATTATTTAGGTAATATGGGCCATGGCTGTCATAAACAAGAAAAGCAATTTATAGCCTCATAAAACCGGGATCCTATGTCTATAATGGTGCAGTGTTAGAGATATAACAAACTTGAAACGAAGATTAGTATGCTATATCAAGAGGGGCGTGAAGGCACATGCAATATGAAAAAAACAAAGAGTTAGATGGTGTGACATGGAGATTGTATCTTGTATGTATAATGACACCATTTAGTTAACCCTAATGATAATAATAGCTGCATGATTTGGGCGTGTTTCATATAAGGTCATTAAAGATAGAATAGCAGAATTCATTTATCATGACGATTATATATGCCAGTATTCATCTTCACTCAGCATATATATTTACTAAAACTACAATCTACTTTAATGGTTGAGACAAGATCTACTGAAGATCGCAATAATCTGCACTGTTTTAATTTTTTTTACTTCATGGTATAAAGGCACTCTTTAAATTAGTTTTTACTTCGTAGTATCAAGGAAATGGTGAATAGATAATAATACAGGCAATTGTTTGACCTACTAAATAAAGTAACCGGATTATGTCTTTTAGTGTTGATCTATATAAAGCCCTACAGAACGGTAGGGTGCATTTTTTTCCCCTGACGTAAATAAAACTATTCGAATATGAGAAACCTTCATTAACGTATAAGGCTATCTTGAACAAACTGTCGTATGAACGATTAAGTGGATAGCAGGTATTAGATAACCTTGAGATGTAATCTTGTCAGTCCCCTAATGTTGACAAATATATGAGAGAGATACAACGAGAGACACGAAGACAGAAAAGAAAAGGATGATAATATATACATATAAGATAGTACTCTCCTATCCATGACTATATGGTTATGGCGTGAATATTTGCGATGCACTTTTACCATATTTAAAATTGTCTTATAATCTGAGGATTGTTCCAGTCTCTAGGTGTTTCATAATATCAAATTCACTCGAGTATTAAAAATTAAGGCCTCAAGATGATTTCAAAATGATTCAATATAAATCTATACCGGTGTTATATGGGTTGTCATGGAGCTAATCAAGTCCGGAAATTGGTAATTTTGCAAAGTCGTTGTGTTGCACAAGGCAATCCTTCCGTCAATTGGTAATGATTGAAAATTGCACGAGCGACCGTGCAGAGATGCCATGAAAGCAATTGAAGTGTTAACATTTGGTGATTACATATTAACCTGACAGAGGGGAAAATAGCAAGAAATAATAAAGGACCCCCTCCATTAAAAGAAGGAGGACATTTGCAGCTTATTAACTTTCTGTAATATAAAGCACCAGAGTCATCTAAAATGTATTACAAGAATGGTAATTTCCTTTTTCTTTATCTCATTTTTGTAAATGATTATGGTACATGTACATTTCTTCTTTCAAATTATCCCCATCCTCCCCTTGGCCTCACTTTACTTTCTACAGAACGTGCAAGGATCATTCAGACTCTCCGGTATTATGTGTATAACTTTGAATAAAGCAAATATAAAGCAAATGTATTGGCGAGCATGTTTACCAGTTGAAGAACATTTCTTTAAAACGGAAGAAAAAAAATGAATAAGACACGATTGTGACGTATATATTCAGGATTATATTACATGGCGGGATGTGGGCTATGCTCACGGCCCTTGCACACTTAAGACCGGCCAACAAGCCCCTGTATTGATGAGGCACAAACTTTGATATCAATCGCTTCTGTCTTTGTCATAATCTTATCAAGCAGAAAATAGTCTTCATTAACATGGCACATAAAGGGCGCTGTGTTTCCATAACAACGTGTACGAAATCGTGAAAAATAAGAAAATCCCTCGATTTCCTACACTCACGTTTCTCTCTCTCTCTCTCTCCGTGCGCGCGTGTGTGTATATGTGTGTGTGTGTGTGTGTGCGCGTGTGAGTGTGTGTGTGTGTCTCTCTCTCTCTCTCTCATTCTATCTAGTATCTATTTACATCTCTTTCCCATATCTCCCATCATGACCATACTATTCTTTTATGTCTCTATCACCCTTTCCTCTATTTCTGTCCCTCGTTCTGTCTCATTCTCCATTATCCCCATCCCTTTTTTCTCTCTCTCTCTCTCTCTCTCTCTCCCCCTCTCTCTCTCTCTCTCTCTCTCTCTTAGCATTAACGGTTATAATAACGTTACAACCATGGCGTCGGTAAAACATGGCATTAGATGCCGCCGAGATAATTGAATGTCATTGAACTCCTTAATCCGTTGGACTACGCCTTCAAAATAAGACTGCAATTTTACATCATCCTACATTAGGAACTTTCTATCAATTGACTCTGATAGTGATTATAACAGAAACATTGGATGGACATATTATATTGGAACGTATATATAACAACGCTGTGTCGGTCGACAACTGATATACAGTCAATTTCTTTCATGAGTCAAGTACGAGTATATAGCTTCAACCCTGAAGCCAACAACATAATGGACCGGTAGTCCGGTACCCTATATAATTAATCTCTGCCGAAATAAAGCAATGTCGAATCATCAAGTATTCTCATGACCACATAACAATCTTCAAAATAAACTAATCTATTCCACCAAATACCGCCAAAGTTTACTTTTTTCTAGACATTACCCAAAATAAAAACGATTGACTGTAGATCGAATGTGCTTGTATGTATTCTTATGATAATCGAGATTCTGTTGAATACAATAGTGATTGAAAGGTTTGGAAATGTGAAAGGATACTCGAGATCAGTGGCATTTTGCAGACTATTAATGACGTCATTTTCTGGTCTGCCATCTCCTTGAAATGCCTACGAACTTTTCGAGGTAATGAAGCAAAAATAATTTGGGTACCTGATATATTACTAAGAAAAGGTATCTTGAGGTTTGACCCTTTTGACGACACAAAAGAAGCTGTGAAGAACACTAAGTATGTTTTCTGTAATTTAATTCAGTAAAGGTATATTACAAGTCTGTAGATTTCGTTCACCAGTCAGTTTGTGTAAAGATGCAAAGTTTGATATGAGTGAAATATAAGTCATAATTACAAATCACTGGAAGTAAACGTGTTACTCAAGTATCCCCTTTATATCAAGAAAATAAACTGCAATACGTGAACTGCAAGCATGAGATTCACTCGAAATTCGTCAATTCAAGAATATTAAAAATGAAGATAGCTTTGGTTATTTGTTTATTTTAGGTGGAGTTCCTCATTGCGTTCTACAGGTTCATATCTTGTGTTTTTTCTGAACTAAATGCTATTACTAATTCAATGCAAATTTATTTTATGACAAAACGTATCCACAAATCATCAATGGCTCGATAGGAACTACTTAGGCTAAAACTATTGAGATCTGCAGTTTCCCTAGGCTAAACCTATTGAGGTCTGCAGTTTCCCTAGGCTAAACCTATTGAGATCTGCAGTTTCCCTAGGCTAAACCTATTGAGATCTGCAGTTTCCCTAGTATTAAACTCTGTAATTACTCCGCCTGAACTTTGTCTAGACTCCTGAGACGCCGTTGTGGGAAGCAATGAAAGCGCTCTTTACACGTAATTTAAACGTATCATTAGATCACCATTGACGTTACTGAGACGCAGAAGAAAAAGAAAAAGAAGACGAATAATGGATATTTTTTATAGCGCACACAATCCACATAGTTATCTATGCTAGGCTACTGAATACGGTGCTCACAGCATTCAAGAAATTCCTT
Organism: Mesocentrotus franciscanus; assembly: GCA_037976565.1. NCBI lineage: Eukaryota > Metazoa > Echinodermata > Echinoidea > Camarodonta > Strongylocentrotidae > Mesocentrotus > Mesocentrotus franciscanus. The sequence goes on along the minus strand of CP137666.1, from coordinate 1,302,872 downwards.
TCTACCGGCGCCCATTTAAGACCTGGATGGAGAGTGGCAAATGATTAATGTCGTGTTGAAGGACATTACTGCCGCGACGGGACTCGAACTGCCAACCATATTGTGATCCACAGTCCGACGACGTATCTGCTAGACCACGACACCTCTATACATGATTCAAGAGTTTGGCTGAATCGCCGAGTGTGAACATGTCCACAACGGACGCCACACTGCAAAGACGATAGATTACGCCTAGCTTTGGTAACCTTGCATTTTGAGGTTACCACCTTTTGGTTTTCCCAGGTCCCCGCGCACCCTACCCTACAGACGTCATGCCAGATCACCAATATAATTACAAGACAGTAACTTTACTCTTTGGAGAGTGTAGCGACTAATAGAATGTTAAATACCAACTTCAGTATGCAGCGCTGTTCATGTAGATGTTGAACGCGGTTTTGTATTCCCGAAACCAAATATGTTGATTGGTCGGTTGATTTGAAAAAGAACCTGGAATCGAGGGGTCAAGGAAATCGTTACTCGACTTTCGGTAGAAGCGTTTATACTACGAAAATCAAGGTGTTTTTAAGTTCAACAAAAGACTGGTGTCGCAAGTGAACCATTCCATGCAGGATTCAGTTGGTAAAATATTTTGCTGGTAGCATTTATGAGGTTTGGGAGTTGTATAAATTCAGAGAACACTGCCATTAGCTGGCCCCACAATGATGCGTTCGGGTGTACAATTCAAATTCCATTATAAAGATTACATTCCGCTCATACATACTGCACATACACCACATTTTAAGAAGTTAGTTCATTTATCAGTATCTATTGTTATATATTCTTGTAGGGAGGTTATAATTAGATTAGATTGAACTTAGTTAAATTAAAGTAAATTAGATTAACTAGATCAAATTAAATTATATCAATTAAATGAAATTAGATTTAGTCATTAGACAATAAAATTACTAAAGAATGCAGTTTGTTAGACTCAGATACTGATGTCCTCTTAGATCTATTCGCTTTATCGTCAACGCTCGATTCATGTTACACACAAATTGTATTTTGAGCCTATTTTCTTCTTCAGGAAGGCCCAATTTATAGGCAAGTTTGCAATTTATATACCTTTAATCCATGTCTTAAGTTTTCATCATATCCATTAGCAAAATGAATCAAGGTTACGTACACTAAATGTAGGTTCTTTCTCGCGTGGTATGCACGACTCGGTTGATCAACGAAGAGGTAATTCTATTGCCATGTCGTCATGGAATCAAGATCCACTTCTCGCTATCCAATATGGATGTAGGCAGGAAGAAGGTTACAAAAACATGATCCAAACTCATCTCTCGGTCAACGCGTGAGTTGCAACGTGGGAATTAACCGACATTGTTAAAAGGTACATGACGTAGATAATTACTAAGACGGATGAATACACAACTCTACCATGACTGACTATTTGCGAAATGAATACGTTGATGCAAAGAGCTTAATGATGAATTCATGTTTTCATCAGCACAGACGAATAAAGTCATAGTTACTATAATGGCGTTATGAGGGAGAGATTGCTATTTAAATTACTTATAGGCTACTATGGCAGCTACAGTGTTACTGCCAATACTGAAACACCACTGTTATGAAATCATTACTCTTCAATCTTCTCCCCTCCTTCTCCTCCTCCTTCTCCTCCTCCTCCTCCTCCTCCTCCTCCTTCTCCTCCACCTACTACTAGTATTACACTACCACCACTATGACCAAAATTAGTATTGGAAATAGCAGAAGCAGCAACAGTAGAAGTAGAAGTAGGAGGAGGAGGAGCACGAGGAGGAGGTGGAGGAAGGGGAGGGGCAGAAGTAGTTCAAGGCGTATTTTTAAAGAAGGCAAAAGTCTCTGTCAACAAGCAAGCAGAAAAATTGAGAGTGCAATGGTAGATGCATATATTATTGAACTGGACGCTAAATTTAATGGGGAGCCAATGGAATTGTTTTAATAAGGGTTGGTGTAATATGGTCATGTTTTTTGGTGAGAGAAACTAGACGTGCTGCAGAGTTTTGGATTCTCTGCAGCTTGGTCATATCTTAATCGTTACGACAGTGACCGCCCTAATAATTTGATTTATTTATGAATTGAAGTTCTGTTGGAATAGATATGAAATGGATGGAGCAGTGGCGGATCCAGGGGGGGCCGGGCCCCCTCCCCTAGAAAAAAAACAGGTAAAAACACCCTTTTTTTGAAAAAAAAGAAGTTGGGTCCCCTCCCCTGGCGCCCAAGGGGTGGCGGTGGAAAAAAAAATAACCCTTCCCGTAGGGAAAAATTTTTTCGGGTGCCAAAAAAAAAATTTGTGCTCACTACCCCCGGCGCCCAAGGGGGGGTTGGCGGCGGAAAAAATTACCCTTCCCGGAGGGAAAATTTTTTTTCGGGTGCCAACATTTTTTGCTCACTACCCCCACTGAGCGAAAAATCGACCGGCACGATTTTCAAAATTTTCGTACAAAGTGGGCCCCTTTTTAGGCCCCCTCCCTTGCCGCCGGCTGGATCCGCCCCTGGGATGGAGCACTGATGACTGATAAAGCAGTATCAGCTGGTAGGAAAAAACAAGAACACATGAAGGAAGTAAACTGGAAAGAAGTCATATGAAGTAACACAGAGCTGAATCTTCCAATTGTTTGTTAGTTAAGTAGTTTTAGCTGGCTTGCTTCTTAACAAGCCCGTGCCTCAACGATTTTTTTTTTCTTTCTTCAAAGTGAACTTCCTACCTTTTACTCTGATGTCGATGGATGGGGGTGTCTGATGATATAGTCGCTTTCGCTTCGCTCGACCAGACGCCATTTTAAAAATCTGTTCTCAGGTTTGCTACAATGCGACTGAGGAAAGATGCATTAAAGATAAATAATCATTGTATAAAATAGAGTTTAAGAATTAGTGATAATGACATAAAAACACGATGACAACACAAGCAATAAAAACAAAACGTGATAATATAAAACAAATATTACAAGGGTAAATAAAAATTTGGCGGTGCCGATAAAGCAAGTTAGTATCATGAAGATGAAGCAATTTTTCGTCTGTACTCGATTTCTTGTTTGTGTAAAGATGGCACACTGCGATCATGTTTAAAGATTATTCCACTATTGTAACTACCTGCATATCTCACTTCGATTAAACGAAACTTTACAAACGGACAATATTTCTATAAAAATGTCCACAAAATAGGGTATATTCAAGAAACACAGTAGGTCATAAAGGGATCATCATAAAGAACGCAAATTTACGCGCTCATCGATCAGATTTTTTAATAGCAAATGAAGAAGAAAATAATTTTGTGGGACATGGGTACTATTTCTAAAGACAATTATCAGAGTTGAAAGACGTATGAGATAATTGAATGAAATCTTTTAATGACTCCATAAAAATGCAATAAACAGTGCATCACCAAACTACCGTGTAGTCGTAAAATTACAGACGTGATCATCCCTTCACTTCAGATTAATTGGAAGCAGGGTAAATAAAATTTAATTTAATTTATAGGGGCCTGGTAGTAAACTGACTTCCTCAAGTCAATCTTCAAGAGTTTGATGAATGACTTAGGATGTTATGATAAAGTTGCATCTTTTGTGAGAACGGCCTTTTAGTTTTTGTTCAGTGAACTCACCCACTCACATCAATGAAATAAACGTGGTAGAAATGAATAAAAAATAGCAAACCTTCGTATAGATGTTTCTACCTAGAAGCTTCTCACACGTGACTTTTTAAAAGGCATATCGTCAAATTTTTTATTATAGTATTTCTTATTTTGTGTGACGACTATTTTGGGGAAAGTCAACTGCTTCCCATTCCTCGCCAACAAAAGTAAAATGAAATAAATTATTATGTCAATAATCATAGTAGCCAAATTAATGAAAATGTATATCCATGCATTATTGGAAAATGCAACATAAAAGCAATCTATTGTACTCGAAATTAAGAAATAATTTACTTTAAGATTACTTGTCTGGGGTATTGAGTAATGAGCTTGAGTATTTGTAGCCTGAAATTAGTTCTTATGAAATAACATAATAATAATAATAATAATAGGCATTTATATAATAATAATAAAGGCGCATTTATTATTACCCCAGCTTTAGCCTAGCTGCCATTACATCGCTCCAGCATTTCAAGGAATTAATTCCTGCCAGGTACCTTACCTGGGTTGAGTGTGGTGTGGGTTGAGAATGCATACACGGTCATGAATGATGCACTACTACATTCACCTCTATGCTGATAGATATTTTACAAATACTTTTTGTCATATATCAATTAATTAATTTTCACAATAATAATGACGAAAGGACATTTTAAGAATATCTCTTCGTTCTTTCAGGAATATTCATCAGATTATCGAATATTCTTATAATACTTGCTTTTTTTTAGAGCTTGTGCGACTATTTTCTTCACTTGAATGGTATTGAAATGGTATTGCCACTCTCTAACACCATCCTCTTAATATTTTCAAAGAGGTGTCGTGGACGAGTGGATATGTCACCGGACTGTGGATCACAAGGTCCGCGGTTCAAGTCCCACCGCGGCACTAATGTCCTTTGGCAAGACATTGATCTACATTTGCCACTCTCCACCCAGGTGTTAAATGGGTACCCGGTAGGATGTGAAAGCTAATGTGCTTAGATTAGCAAGTGTGCGCTTGTAAAAATGACGCCTGGCTGGAATGCTCCCCAGGGAGTGGAGAATGTGCATACATTGTGTGCGGGTAAGCCTGAATCCGATGACCGGGGTAATAATATATGTATCTGTAAAGCGCTTTGAGAGGGCCTTCGGTCCTGAAAAGCGCTATATAAGAACTAACTATTATTATTATTATTAAATAAATTAGAGGGTGTGTTCTACATACTATTGAGTACCCAAATTCACGTTAGAAATCACCAATTGTAATTTTGCAAGTACAAGACCCTCTTCATTAATGATAGGCCCATCGACAATTAATTCCGTGGGGTATTCTAAATGGTATGACAACGTAAGGAATGAAGCCTAGTTTTATATTTAGAAATGACAAAATTGTATCTTTAATGAAGAAATGAAATGTAAAATGATATCCCAGTCCCAACCGTTAACTTGCTAAGAAAGAGCTGGAATACTGGTAAGACACGTCCGAGGCTGTCAGGCTGAAAACAAAGTCCATCCCTCTTGGTTAGGTGCATCAGTTTATATCATACATGCTACTGAATAATCAAGAGAGAATAAATAATATCTATTCGTTATACTTAAAACTTTCTGTATGATATTTTTCATTATCTCCTTTCCCTAGAGATTTGATCGCCGCCGGCACTATCCAAATAAACATACAAATACATAAAAATGAATAAATAAACACGAACCTATACAAGGGATATAATTCTATGAGTAAATGAGATTGTATCTTATATCCATACAGTCTCTCAAAACACCATCATTGCGTACGTATACATGTTTTGTCAGCTACAGCCGCTGGAGAGGGAGTAATAAGGGAAAATTTCAAGTCACCATGGTAACCATTTATGCATGTGCCTTTCATACAAAGATGCTATATCCATGTATTTTTTTTTTAGCAGCGCGGTAGCGTCATTTACAAGCTCCGTGTGGGTTGAGGCAAATATAGATCGGAAACTTCGATGAATGGCATTAATGAAATTTCCACCACTATATTCAACACACTCACACAGAGAACGATTTGTTGTTAGCTATGTTGTTTATTCTCTTTGGACAAACCCAATGCTTATTCTGGCTTTGTAAAAGCCTAAAATAAAATATATTGATATACTTCTCTTTAATCGACTTATCCTGTGATTAGCAGCATACATGCATAATACTGATTTTGATGGGCACACTACCACAGTACAACACTCAATAATAGGTGGTAAGATGAAAATGTCTATTAAACGAAGCATGGAGACTAAGCATTTAGATTTAGCGTATAATGACATGCCAGCTAAATACATGTTTAAAAGCTGTTGTTCTCGGGCATCATTTTTTGTATGTGCGTGTGTGAGTGCGTGTGTGTGTTAGTCGCTCTTTATATTTAAATAAGTAAATGTGTTTCTGGCATTTATCGTTTGCAGTGACAAAAATAACTGTTTAAATAAACATAATATGGGCAAAGTTTCCATAAAAACTAATCTAGAAATCTGCTTACGCCGTTTTCTAGAAAATACACCATGTCTTACTTCGCTTTATTCAGGCTTTTGCATTTCCACATTGCTTCGTTCGTTTCCCTTCCCGAATAAAAGAACAAGATGGAATGAATCGAATGCTATTTCCAGGATTCCGAGTGCATCACAGTCACGATATTCGTGTCAATCTATTGTTTAAAAATATTATATACCTTTCCAGCAAAACAAATGTTATTCTGACAGGGAAAAGTATATAGCTCTGACAAATCTTAAATTAAATAAATGGTTGAAAATTTTGTTTCATTGTACCAAATATATATTTTTGTTGTTGAAATGATGACGGCGACGACATTCTTATCGTTTCAGATAAATTAATAACATTTCAATAGAATATGGTACTGTTGGTACATGTTTGCTTTTTGTCAATGCTAGCTTTCCATGTGTTTTAGCATGGTAAAGAGATAGCTTTAATTATGGTATCTTGCATGTATATATGTACGTTTTCTTGCATAATTATGTGTGATATCATATAAATAAAGGATCCCTGTTGACGGGTTTTTTAAAAGGTTTTAAAATATTCGTTTTTCTTGCGTCCGCTTCTATGCAATTTATCATGCATTCATTTCATTAAATGAATAGAGGCCTACTAATAATCATTATTTATTTCAAATGATATCATTTTTATACAAGGAATAACGAACGAATAGGGAACCCGTCATGTAATATTTTCGAAAAGAATATTGAGCTATTTATTTCGAGTTTTCACTGCATAATATCATGATGACTTGCTGCAAGCTTCTTAACTCCTCTATCTACAAGAATAGACAGTGTGCTTCATTTAAAAAGAGTAAGGAATGAAAAGGCTTTTAAATTTAATTTTAATGAAGTAGATACCGCTTTATAATCAATTTCTTCTGGAAAAGTCAAATCTCACATTGATTTACTTCATCTATACGATTCCCTAAGCAAATACGAATATATTATGCAAATCACCAGACTGTATTTTATATAATCACAACTACAAAGGACGATGTGCAAATTGAACTTAATGAACCGTTTGCAACGAGAGCCACATGAGGATTAAAATTGCCCATGATTAATTTCTGAATTAGACCGCTTTGTACACTGTACACTAGTGACTAGATGGGATTTACATTTTCTGTTGAATAACTGGAAAGCTAATTGCGGAATGCGGTGCTGCGTTGAGATTTTGTACGGAAAGCTATTCATTGCTTTAGAAAAAAGGTTACGGTTTTGTCAATATGCATCTACATTTCACACAGGCGTGGTTCAATAATTGCATTGTTGTTGCTGTTGTTGTTGTTGGGGAGGGGTTAGGAGGGTTGGGGATCTTGAAATCATTTAATACATATTTCAATATGAAACATGATGTTTTCAAGATTTTACAATACAATACCAAGTACCATAGCTATACAAAAACAACTACATGTATGCAAAACAATACGCAACAGACTAATGCAAGATACTGCTTGAAAATTACATTGTGAGCATATTATCAGCTTTGAGGAGGCGATTACATTCAAACGATACATGTGTGAGACCTACAGCATTACATTTCTTCCCCAAATCTCGTTCAATTTCTTAGTATTCTTTGAAAAGTCCGGGGTATAAAATACCCATACATGCCGATGTTCTATTTTAGGTTTAGAAATTTATATCATATGACCCTTTAAAACATATAATATTCTACAAATAATTTAAAGTCATAAAGTTCAGTCATTGACTGACTGGTGTATTTACCTTCTTCACGAAACGAAAAAGGACAGCAGTAAGAAGGGGGAAAATATCAGTATTTTTCAAAGTAAACCAATAATTACTATATATGCTATAAATGTAAAGAACTAACTTATGGGCACAAAAATGAGTGTAACTTACGGGGATAAAAGAGAAATCATACACACCTGACGATATAAGATTCACACCCTTTCACCTGCTGAGCGTCATGGAGTCGAGATGATTTCGCGCTCAAACCGAGATGACAAAATCCCACCTCATCGATCGATCACCACACCGGCATAGATCTGTTTGGCTGCCAAGACAACAGTGAATGATGGTCGTAAAAAATAAATCACAACATTATTCCTTATGAAATTAATGCTGATGTCGAAGATGGCGATGTAAGTGGCCCGTCATCGATGAAAATGGTAGATTTTGGGCGATTAGACATTATCACATGGCTGGTAAACTGAAGCGTTTTCGCTTTCTCCAGCCTGTTGCATGTCTACACCCAGCTCGTGTAATCTGTTTGTTAACACACGGCTCATTACGATCGAACGTTTGCCCTCCTCGGTGCGAACGTAAGGTAGAAGTAGCAACGTTAATCATCATGCTTCAACCATTGAACACTCGCACACACAAAAACACACACGTTGGACTACTTGAATCCGATTTTTAGCGTAATAGAGTTTAGTGATTTCGCGTGCCCTTCTCTTGTTTCATTCCTATCGTATTTTGTCAGAGGTAGATGTTGAAGTCGTGAAAAATATTGTTGATTGTTAATGTCAATCTGACAAGCCGACAAAAATAAACAACTTACTATTGGCAATTTGGCATGAAATTAACAGACTAAGTTTACATCAATGTATTAAAATCCCGGGGAGGGGAAGGGGGTACTCAGATTTGGTTTGGACGGGGTGTGCCGCCGCTCAAGCCTCGAAACCCTTACCCATTTTTAAGGGTCCATTGGGGGATTTTTCTCGAAATAAAGGCCCATTTTTCACAATTTTCGGGTGTTTGCCCCCGCCCCCAAAAAAAAAAAATTGAAATTTTGAAAAAACGGACCCATGTTTAGTGATATTTTTGTTAAAAATGGGACCCATGTTTGGGGATTTTGTGAAAAGTGACCCATTAGAGCGGCACACCCTGTATGTCTTAATATGTGAGTACCCCGGATTAAAATCTGTTAATTTCCAGAAAACGGAGGTGAACTGAATTGAATTCTCAGAGTCAAAGGGTTGTATGAGATGCTTATAGTTATTGTACATTTAAAAAGGCTGGCATTTGAAAAGTAAGCTGTTTTGGGAGTATTGTTACTTTTCATGTACAAGAACATCGTACAGCTATTTAAATACGTTTTTTGTATTGATAAAATAATAGTAAAGAGAGTAAGTATTAGATCGAGGAAGTTTTGATGGGAAAAGTAGGAAACGTTATACAAAATGAAGGAAAAAAACTCTAGATGCATGTATGCCAAACACCCGCCTTTGCCACGAAAGGCTCCTTCTTCCATATCGTGAAAGAAAAAAAATTCACTTCCAAATCTTCATAGAATTATAAATTTGTTTCATCAATCAATGCTATTTTAGCAATTTTAAGGCCTAGACATTCAGGGCAGCTTTATATTTGTATTTGAAGTATAAGTTACTATATAAAAGTCCATTTTGAACTGGTGCTCCACAATAATCAATTTGCCGAATTTCTTTGATATTATTTATATTGTTAGAAACCTCAAGTTTCTAAGGCCGTATTTTAAAACTATATATTAGAGTAAAGGCTTGTTCAGATATGGCGCGGTACGTAAACCGTCGCAAATAAATCCGCCGCGGCTATTTTGTAACGTGTAAATGAATGGAAACTGCGTACAGCAAAGGACATGCGCGAATTTACTGGGCTCTGTATTTAAAGACACAGAAGTGTTTAGTTTTACATCATCATAAAATAAAACCCCGATGCGGTTCATATCTGAACAAGCCTTAATAATAAGATAAGCAGACAGTGGCTTTGTATTGATTTAAGAAGAAGAGGCACCAAAAATACTGTCGCCGAGTATAATGATGACCAGACTGTTAATATCGGCACGTGAGACAAGAGGAGTGTGGGAAGCCTGTGTAAGAGTGCATGGTGAAGAGGATGATGAGGAATTGTGATGTTTGACTATTTTCATATAAAAGAGACAGGCAAACATGAGGCGCAACCCAAGTCCAAAGCTAATTTGGAGATAACGACCTTCCAAAAATGTAAATTTCTTTCTCTGGTAGTATTGACGTATTGGCAGAGCCTTACTGACATAGCAACAATGGTCGTTGTTGAAGAGACATGCACATAATGTATAAGCAAGAGCAAAACAAGAAGTTCTCCCGTCCTAAAGAGCGGGGGAATGCGAGCAATGAATCAATACAAATTCACTTATTAAATTCTCAGAAGATAAAAAGGTTATAGGCCTATTCCGGGACCAGTCCTGACAATGAACATGGTGAAAGTCATTCTTACAGGCTTCATAGGAAATTTAGAACAAGCGTCAGACGGACACCTTCTAATTATCTACAATAAACATGACAGGATGTCTCTGGAAATGTTGTTGATCAAATCTAACCTTTTGCTATCCAATATCATTAGTGATTCATGACTGTGGGTATAAAAGAGGTACATACAATTGTATAATATTGTATGAATTAAAGAGACTTTGAAAACGATGGTTTTCCAAGAATACATCATGATCGTCTTGGCTTATCAAGAAATATTTTTTGGCATGTGTTTCAGCAAAAAATAAAGCTCAGACATTTGCATGATTATAAATTTAATTTAATCAGCTTATCCCACATACAACCAAATAATAATTCCTAGTATGATAAAAACGACTGCATAATTATGATTGCAATTTAATCACACTCAATTCTATCTATGTGAATCTAGCAGGAGCAGAAGATCACATCGGCATAAAACTCGTTACTTGTTTGCATGTGATAACAAATGTAGTGAACATGATTGTTTAAAAAAAAACATGTATGTTCTAGTATAGAAACAAAGAAAATGAGATATTGGGGTTTTAGAAAGCTCATTATAAAGGGATGGTGCTGAGGGAGTCACAAAGGGAGGGAGGGAGAGAGAGAGAGAAAGAGAGAGATAATGTTGAGAAATTAAGCCCCCTACGCTTCTTGATAAGACCTGGGCTTGGCCAGACGGATAATTGCACTATGTTACCATGGTAATTGGTATAAGTAAAGTAACGCACGAAGATGGTTATTCAAGCGAGTTGATAGGAGGAGGATTTGATGAGAGCGGCAGAGAAGGCCATGCGCTTGGCTTAGAGTAGACTATGTTTGCAATCCCTACCGTTATGCCTTACGTGATGTTGCATAGATTTAATAATGCTTCATTGTTTGATCAGCATGCATCTTAGGCACTTAATATGAGTAATTATATGAATGTGGCCATTGCCATGCCTGTCATTACTAGCTATATCATCTACTCTCCGTGGCGTAACTAATCGGTGGGGGAACATGCACCACCCCCCATTGAAAGCCCCCCAAATCCACCTAATAAGACGGATCTCACCACATACCTGCAGTATATACCCCCTCAATAGCTATAGACTCACGCTATACGCCACTGATCACTATTATCAAGCTACTTAAATGTCATCATGACCTTTTTAATGAATATTTTCCTCTTTTTCTTCTTCCTCATCATCATCATCCTCATCCTTCTCCTCATTATCTCATTCTTTCTCTTTCTCTCTCTATTGCATGTTATCCTCATTTCAGTCGATCTCCAGTGCGGCTATCACAGTGTTTCATCACACTATGTGTTATTCATGACATGATATCTACGTCGCGAAGGTTTCCATGCATATATCTTTATTCTATCAGGTTGGTTGCCAAGACAATGACAAGCATCACATGTACACACGTTCATCTTCCATCTGTTCTACAGTGTTTCTGTAGTGTGTGCGGGTTCATAGGGAATGATATACCCTAATCTAATTGATGCGTTCAACACAATTATTAATTTTACGCAAAGCAACTGTTGTCTAAACGACGGGCTTGAAGCGAAGGTGTAATTAGTATATTCCATGATCAGTTTATGAATCAAATTAATTATTTACAGTTTGGTATTCACAGTTTTTAATCATTTCTCTCACAGTGCGTGTGGCAGGTTCCAGAAATTATTCAGAAATATTCCGTCGATCCAAGTTTATGTATGACAGTAGCGTAAAGGTTGTATCACCCTTGATATTCATGCAGGTATTCATGTAAAGAACTAGATTAAAAATGTATAATGTCCTGTTTACTGTCTGAAGCAGACTGAATTTCTCTTTTTACGTTACGTTGCAAAGTACATGTATTAATTCGGATGAATTGTTCGATGTTTGTGTGTGTGTGTGTGTGTGTGTGTGTGAGGGTGTGCGGGTGTGTGTGTGTATTTGTATGGAATTATTTGAATTGATTTTTATTTAATGATTTATTTTGAATGAAATCTCTAATAAAAAACCTATTGAAAAAAGTGTGTACGTGCGTGTGCGTGTGTGTTTGTGTCAGTGTGTATGTGTACGCCCGTGCGTGTGGGTGTGTGTTTATATTAATTATACAGAACATGAATGTGATATCGTTAATACAAGCCCAGTAATTTTGGGTATCTTGGACTTCCATCGATTTTCCCACTGCCCGATTTTGGGGTTATAGGTCGTTGTGCGGCTCCTACACTATCCGAATTCTTTTTTTTTTTTTTTTCAATTCAAAGTTTATTCAACACTCTTCATAAAAACATTTAAAACATACAAATACAGAATGGAATGATAAAAAAACAAAATAGTGAAAACAAATAACAAATGGCAATTTATGAGAGTATTTGGGGTAGGCAGAAAGGAGGGATTCCTTATATGAAAGCCTACCCCTAAAACACACACATACAGGAAAAAAAGAAACAAGATCAAAAGAACAGAACAAAAATAAAAAATAAAAAACAAACATACTAAAACATACTGTCATGTACAATCAGAGTATAAAAAAGTGTCAAACTTGCCTATGCTATTAATACTGATTATTATACTTATTTAACAGAAATTGTTTATATTTAATTTTAAAAGATTGAGAGTTTTGCATTTTTTTATTTCGTGAGGTATACTATTCCATGTTAATGGTCCTTTAAAAATAGTGAATTTTTCATACATGTCGTTCTTATCTTGGGAAGGTGATAATTTAGGGCATTTCTAGTATTAAAATTATGCACATCACAATTCAATATAAAACATGTTGATAAAAAAGTAGGCAAATTACCATTAAAACATAAAAACATGAAAACTGCAATATAAAAATTGTGCATATCGATTACATTCAAAATTCCAAGTTTACAAAATAAAGGATTACAGTGAGCATAATATTGGGAATGAGTTATAATGCGTATTGCTTTCTTTTGAAGCTTAAGTAACCTTAACATATCATTTTTATTAAAATTTGCCCATGCAACTATACAGTAATTAAAAAAAGGTGTTATTAAAGTATGATACAACATTTTTAGAATATTTAAGGGATAAAATGAACTTTATATAAAATACCAATATTTTTTGCTATTTTATTACACACCACATTTATATGCTCATGCCACTTCAATTTATGATTAATTACAATACCAAAAACTTCAGATTATCTACACGTTCAAATTTATGATCATTTACACGTAAATGAATATTGTTAAAATCAATATTTTTATTTGTAAAAACCATATACTTAGTTTTATCATAATTCAAAACCAATTTATTATATAAAAACCAATTAGACAGTTTCAAAATTTCTTGCTTAAAAACATTTTGTAAAACCTGGACATCAGAATGAGACATAAAAACACTTGTGTCATCAGCAAATAAAATAAACTTCAATTTATCAGAAATATTGCACATGTCATTAACATAAATAATGAATAAAAGAGGTCCAAGGATGGATCCTTGAGGCACTCCACATCTAAGCTTTTCGGTATTAGACTTATCTTTATTTATTTGTACAAATTGGGTTCTATTTTCTAAATAACTTTCAAACCATTTTAAAGTTACTCCACGTATACCATAATAATATAATTTTTTCAATAAAATAGTGTGGTCTAATGTGTCAAATGCTTTACTTAAATCTAAAAAAAGGCCCATCAAGAAATGATTATTTTCAAAAGTTTTCAAAACATTATAAATAAAATGCATAATTGCATTAGATGTAGAGTGCCCAGGTCTGAAACCATATTGGCATTCAGTGATAATATTACACTTATTTAAAAACATAAATAGTCGATTATAAACAGCTCTTTCTAAAATCTTTGAGAAAACAGGGAGTATAGATATGGGTCGATAATTAAAAACATTTTCTTTAGTACCATTCTTAAAAACAGGAATAACCTTTGCAAGTTTTAATTGATCTGGAACTATTCCTGTAGATAACGAAATATTAAATATTGCACTTAAAGGACATGATATAATATGAACAACTTTTTTAAATAATTTAACATTTACATCATCATGACCACAACTCTTATTATTTTTTAATTTACTTACTTAATTCTTAATTTCAACTTAATTCTTAATTTCAACTATAGAACCATCACTATACGGATACCTAACCCTAACCCTAAACATAAACTTAAACCTAAAACCTTAATAACAACTCTAAACCTAACCTTATACCTTTGACGAACAAAAGCCCGAAACAATTTTCTCATGAACATATCGAGTAAATGATAGAGGTTCATTGCTATGGCTACATTCCTGCAAAATTCTGTGGGATTATTTATTATCTACCCCACCCCTTTTCTATCTGTCTCCCTCCCTCCTCCCTCCGTCCCCCTCACACTCCCTCTTCTCCGTCTCTTTCGTTTTCCATGGGCATCCCTAGACCATCTTGAATATCTCTCTCTCTCTCTCTCTCTCCTTCCCTCCGTCCCCGACACACTCCCTCTTTTTCATCTCTTTCGTTTTCAATGGGCATGCCTAGATTATCTTGAATGGTCTCTCTCTCTCCCTTCCTCTCTCCCTATCTCCTCCCCCGTCCCACACACACACTCCTTCTTCTTCTTTATTTCTTTCGTTTTCCATGGGCATCCTTAGACCATCTTGTATGGTCTCTCTCTTTCTCTCTCTCTCTCTCTCCCTCTCTCCCTCCCTCCTCCCTCCGTCCCATACCCACTCCTTCTTTTTCAATGGGCATTCCTAGACCATCTTGAATGGTCTCTCTCTCTCTCTCGTTCCCTCCTACCCCTTCTCCCTCCGTCCCACAACCACTCCTTCTTCTTCTTCTTCTTCTTCTTCTTCTTCTTCTTCTTCTTCTTTATTTCTTTCTTTTTTAATGGGCATCCCTAGACCAATCTGGAATGGTCTCTCTCTCTCTCTCTCTCTCTCTTTCTCCCTCCCACCCCTCCTCCCTTCATCCCACACCCACTCCTTCTTCTTCTTCTTCTTCATTTCTTTCGTTTTCAATGGGCATCCCTAGACCATCTTGAATGGTCGGGGTGCAAATTTCCTAAACCAACACATATTGCATTTAGATAACATAATACTGATGTCGTAAATCCTGACAATATTGTTCTTTCAATTCATTCAGTATTTAGGCATATTGTGACATTTTTTTCTCTCTCTCTCTCTCTCTCTCTCCCTCCCTCCCCTCCCCCTCTGATCTTTTCCTTACTACATGCTGGTTGAATGCTGGCGGTAAATTAATGAGATTTGTAGCAACGCTGTTCTCAACTGCTGAGCAAACAGAGTGTAGCAGGTAGTTTGGTAAATCACTTCAGTCTGATTCAAGTTTTCCCAATTCTCCTAGAAACGATGACATGAAGTAGGCATTGATAAAATGATGTCTGCCTAGGGGTGTGAATTATAGTATGTAATTAAAGGTAAAGACCAGTTTTGGAAACGCCCCTCTCTCAAAAAATGAAATGGAAGCTCTCATTACCAATCATGTGAAAGAATATGTTTTAAATAATATGTGATGATACAAATTTTTCCGGGAAAGTCGGGAAACCACCTACTAATTGATATATTTTGTAAATTATTATATCTATTGGGACCAAATAGATATCGCGCATGTGGTCGCGTAGTCCCATATACATCTTTCTGTGTACAGTGCTTGTAACTTTACCAAGACTGGGCCAAATTTCTTATCATTTTGATGATTCCAGAACCTTGCAGTACATACCAATACTTATATGCTAGATGATCAACCTTTTCTGATGGATTCCACAACGTTTCTTTCACAATGCAATCGCATGACCAGAACTGGCCTTTCTCTTTAAGCTTAACGTGCCTCTTGAGGACTTCGTATTTGACATTCGTGTTTTTCCACTTTGTTTGCATTTATCATTTCGTATGTATTTCATTTAATTTCATTTAATTTATTCATTTCCACGTCAAGATAAAATTACTTTCTGGATTCCTTTTTCACGTAAAGATAATTTTACTTTCTGGATACTTTAAGCGTCTTTTCTCCTCCTAATTTAATTGCCTGATTTTGAAATATTTTCTCATCAGTGAAGAATATTGTCAATTATTTCTGGAAAATTCTTTGAAAGATAATTTCTACAATTTGCATTTTAACAAAACACACCTGCTATCATAGCCTGGAAAATATACAGGCAATTCTACCCACAACTTTTGAATTTTTAAAAAGAATTTAATCTATCGCAACACTTCTCTGAATCTACGTTACTCACAATCTTTCTCTATTCTACTCGATGTAGATTAATATATATAAGTTACGTTAATCTCCTTCGAGAGTCAACATAAGACAAATCTGACAATGTCTCGTCATCCTATAATACACTTTCATCATCTTACAGCCCCCATATCTTTTGTAGATCCTCCATCACAGGGTCTTCGTCCTAAAAATAACGGAAAAACACCGCATGATAGTGAAGAGCTACCCTATTATTTGATCGGGTTAGTACAAAAGGAATGGAATTGTCTTGTCTCACATATCTAATCGCTTTATCAATCTATCTAAAAATCTGCATTTTTTATTTTAAAAAAAAAAGACAAGAGAAAGTATGGCGTTGTCATTGCAATCTGTTCGACTCTATCCGTATAGGTGATCATGTTTTTTCACTTCCGAGAGGAATGTGACCGAGCGAGAGGGGGAGAGAGAGAGAGAGAGAGAGAGAAGGAGAGAGAGAGGGGGGATGGGGCCGGAGGGAGGGAGAGAGACAGATAAGATAAGATGAGGGTGATATACAATTAAAAGAAAGAGTGATAGTGGGACAGAGAGGTTGCTAAAACGGGGGAGGGCGACGGCGCAAATTATTATCTGAACTGCCCCTCGTTGTGTGGACCAATTATTGTGAATAATATGTTGATTTTTTTTTTACAGGGTATTTAAAATTAGGGATACTTGATTGTATAGGTACAGAGAGAGAGGGATGTGAGTATTAAGCAGGGGCGTGGTGTGCGTTTGTGCGTGAGTGTAATGTGCGTTAGAGGAGAGAGATAAGATTAAGAGAGAAACAGAGGGTGAGAGTAAGTGAGAAAGAGAAAGAAGAGAGAGAGAGAGAGAAAGAGAGAGAGAGAGAGAGAGACATAAAGATAGAGTCAGACAAAGTGAAAAGCAAAAGATAAAGCGAACCAAAGAAAACACGTGTAGAGGTAGATGATTTCAACAAATGAGGATGGGTGAATATAAGTAATTAGCTGGCAATAAACAATAACTCTTCTGGCGAACACGTTTATTGACTTGTGAAATCAACCATCGTCGTCGATGTGAATTTAATTCCATGCTTGCCGGGACATCATATTGCACAAAATGTGACAAGTCCTGGATGATCAAATCTAATTTCATTTCTAATTGTTCAATAAATGCAACCGGTTTTATGATGAGTACAAATACATCTTTAGTATATGCAGTTGTTATTATTATTTATCTTTAGTACATAATAGTTACTAACGCTTGGCGACGTCATTTTTTTCCCATCGGACTCTTTCTGAGGAAAATGTTAAATCCGCATAATGGAACAATTCAAGACATATGAATATAAAAAAAAACCATCCCTAATTGTCTGCTTTAACATTAACCTGCCATAAATGATATGATGTTGTAGTTATACCAATGCCCTTTTATTACATGTTTGATAACCTGCATTCTCTCCATCTGGTTCATTTAATTTGGTTCAATATCATGTTCATGAGATAATCGTATAGCTGGATATTCAACATTCATCATTAGGCTGGAACGTTTACAAAAACAGTTTAAATGAAGTGTATTATCAATAATGCTAATATACTAGCTCTATTCTCTTCCACCTTTGCTTCTACACCTTTACAATTGTCATCGATATTAGCAATGGTAAATCTTCCTGGATAGAAGTCAACATGTCTCTAGTGCAAGCGTAAATTTGTCTAAAAAAGAATATAAGTACGACATGTAAATGGCAGTTCTTCTTTTAATTGAAGCTGGTATATTGCATCAAGTCAGTAGAAACACTCTCATTTCATTCGCATTTGAGCAATTCTACCCTTTTCAAAATATTAATTGTTTAGCAAGCTCTAAGACAATAAAAGTTAGTCTAAATTTACCAAATAGAATGTCTGTTGAAATTCCATTAAGATTTAAGATTTAAAAACAAACCCTACATTTGGCACATATTAATTTTCCGTTCTTTGATATATTACATTTACGCAACCCACAAATAAGTATATTATGGTGCGGCATTGCTCGCTTGGCACTTAAACATACCTGAAATCAACAAGTACATATATCAAGAGGTCCATATCTCGAGAAAAACATTTCCACTCAATCAGAATTTCCACGATTTCAAGTAAAAAAGACAACAATATCTCTTAAAACCACTTAAAATGAATTGCTATTTACTTGCAAAGTACACAATTTCATCAACAAGGTTTTCAAGATCCATCGAGATAAGAGTTTTTTATCATGATCCATAACAAAGATATTAAGGGCACTTACGAACCAGGTCGATTTATCTCAAATATGTTTCGCATTGGATTGTAATTGTTGTCATTCAGAATGGGATATGATCACAAAGACTATTTGAATAGCCTTGTCTATCACCTTTTGAAAAGAGCAAACATTACGATACACAATACATAATCTCAACAAGATTTCTACGCAGCTTGCAGGCACAAACCCTTGTCAGTCACAGTGTCTGCACTACGAGACTACAATAGGCTGTCATACTTTAGCCGCTCCATATTTATCACAGCCACACACTGACACATCTAGGCTCTGCTCAAGGCTATAGGAATTATGGTAAAGTGTCAAGTTAGAGTCTGTGCTTGCAAACTGATTATTACGGGATATACAAATAGAGTATTGAAATTACCCTTGACTTGACTTGGTAACAAATGTTAACAAGTATAAAAGTATTATTTGTAGCATCATAAAGCATTCTACACTAAAGGTCAATGTTTGAATGAGGCATACTTGAAATCAATTTCTGCAATTCAAGTGTTGTTACTATAAACCAAGCAGTTGGAATTAATACTTCAGCCAGGCTTAGAAATAAAAGTAGTTGAGCATAGTACAGTACCATAAATTATATTGATTGATTTAAAATAGTAAAGAATCCAGGACAAATGACTACCCCATCATTCTTGCAATAGTAAAAAACTTCCCTTCTGTGAGAAAGTGTTTAGTGGCCAAATTTAGTAATATGTATAATATATATATAATATAAAGTAATAAATTGAAATTTTATTTCACTTACAATCAATATCATGCCTTCTTTAAGCCTTTGACGAAACATGATTTTTATATTTTAAATTTGTTAACATTCTTTCTTAAATTTTTGATTTTCAGTCTTTTTTTTTTTCACATGATTTCTCGCTCAACATTATAATTATGTTGATACATGTACATACCTTTCACCAATAATTGTGTTCTCCACTGTGTAACACAGCTATTCATGTATATACATATATATATATATATATATATATATATACACAGCACATATCAGGTCTTGATTTACATCATTTGTGACACTATATCAAAGAGGGCAGTATAAATGTTTTTCTCTCCCACGGCTTACAGTCAAGATGCAATGCAGTTTAGTCACTATCCATCCCATTCAAAGAAACAAAAGGAGTCGAACATAAGCTTGTATCCTTCATACAATGCTATCAGATAAGCTAGAGTATCGTATCATATCTCTTACTTTACAGAGAAGTTTGTGAACCCACAAAAAAACTTGCTTTAGCCACCACAAAACAATGCAGACAAAAGTTTCTTCAATAAGCATTCAGACAAGTACAAATGAGGGAAATTAAAAGATTGGCAGTTATAGTACAAGTGGTAAGATTGCAACAATCAACTCTTCTGAGGGTCAAAACACTCTATTTAATATCACTTTAAGCATAATTCATACTCTTCTCATTCTCAATAGATGCTAATTGTCAAATTAATTTTATTTTAGGGATAGATTGAATCAATAACATTTCACCTGTAGTCTTTGCAGTATTTTATAACTTTTATCAAATTCTGTAACGAAGCAAAATGTTCAGAATCTAGATTCGGAAACGAAATTCAAGGTACATGTACTGATTAAGGCATGAATAAGGCACTTCAAAAAGAATTATTACATCTATGCACATGCATTAAACCATGTCATAATACATACTCAACAATAAATTAAGATAACAAAAGTAAAACAAATGGCCTCTGGATATACATAGATATAAATATATATATGTATACCAGAATGTAACAGCCCTTTTGTTAAATAAATTGAAAAAGCAGGAATTATTTTCATATTAGATGTCAACATCATCCTTAACTACACAACCTAGGCATTGTGCATTTTCACACTGAATAACTGATAGTGGAAGACTAATAAAATCAAAAGAAAAGGTAATCATGAAGATTAAAGAGATGATAAACATCACAGTAATACTAGACAAAAAATAATAAATAAAACTGTCTACTAGAATAGATCCTACTAAAGATATTACCTATTTTTCAGTTTATAGACTGTGATACATTCACCGAATATTCTAAAATATAAACCCCACTATGCTTGGCACATATTCTCTCAGCACTATATCCCATATGTGTACCAGTAATGTTAAATGTTGCTATGGTTACTTAATGACATATGTCATAATTTGTGTCTGTAAAATAATAAAGTTGTTTACAGCAAATATTTTGCACACATGGTACATCAGCCACTAATACTGAATTTTACAAATACTTAGGAATGATGGTACAATAAATACTACATGCAATAAATCTAAAAGAAAGAAGAAAAAAAGATGTAAAATGGAAAATGAATCAAACTCCTTTCTTTGTTCTTTCAGGAAGGATATCAGATGCTCGACGTCGCATGATGAAGATGAGGATGAGAAGGACGGTGACCACAGGAAGGCCGATGACAATGAGCTTGGAGGAATTGGAGTCAGGGAGAACTTCCTGTATACAAGAAATATTCACATCAAATTTTATTTACAAGGAACTTAATTCATTTAAATTTTTAAAGATTATTCAACTATAATGCATACATACTTTGTGATGAAAGATAAATTGTTTTTATGTATTTTGTTACATACAAACACAATGAAATAAGACACGTCTATACCAGGCAATCTAATTGCATACTCGTTAGCATTGATTTCTTAATAATTTCTTATCATTTTAATTTTATTGTATGAATTATCTACAGGAAACAGGGTTCCTTGTTCATACAGCAAATAGTTACCTACAGGATACAGGGTACCTTGTTCATACAGCCAATAGTTACCTTGATCCACTGATGGAGCTTCCATTATATCAAGGTCTAATAGAATGGTATCATTTATCATTCATTATTATTCAGTGGGGATGGGATCTTTCCATTGTTGTATAACATGTGTCTAGTCATGGGGGAGGGGTCACTCATCATACTATATAGATGAAATGAGAAGGGGTGGAGAGACTGGGGAGGGTCACTCATCATACTATATAGATGAAATGAGAAGGGGTGGAGAAACTGGGAGGGGTCACTCATCATACTATATAGATGAAATGAGAAGGGGTGGAGAGACTGGGGGAGGGGTCACTCATCATACTATATAGATGAAATGAGAAGGGGTGGAGAAACCGGGGGAGGGGTCACTCATCATACTATATAGATGAAATGAGAAGGGGTGGAGAGACTGGGGGAGGGGTCACTCATCATACTATATAGATGAAATGAGAAGGGGTGGAGAAACTGGGGAGGGGTCACTCATCATACTATATAGATGAAATGAGAAGGGGTGGAGAGACTGGGGGAGGTGTCACTCATCATACTATATAGATGAAATGAGAAGGGGTGGAGAGACTGGGGAGGGGTCACTCATCATACTATATAGATGAAATGAGAAGGGGTGGAGAAACCGGGAGGGGTCACTCATCATACTATATAGATGAAATGAGAAGGGGTGGAGAGACTGGGGGAGGGATCACTCATCATACTATATAGATGAAATGAGAAGGGGTGGAGAGACTGGGGAGGGATCACTCATCATACTATATAGATGAAATGAGAAGGGGTGGAGAAACCGGGGGAGGGATCACTCATCATACTATATAGATGAAATGAGAAGGGGTGGAGAAACCGGGGGAGGGGTCACTCATCATACTATATAGATGAAATGAGAAGGGGTGGAGAGACTGGGGGAGGGATCACTCATCATACTATATAGATGAAATGAGAAGGGGTGGAGAGACTGGGGGAGGGATCACTCATCATACTATATAGATGAAATGAGAAGGGGTGGAGAAACCGGGAGGGGTCACTCATCATACTATATAGATGAAATGAGAAGGGGTGGAGAGACTGGGGGAGGGATCACTCATCATACTATATAGATGAAATGAGAAGGGGTGGAGAGACTGGGGGAGGGGTCACTCATCATACTATATAGATGAAATGAGAAGGGGTGGAGAAACTGGGGAGGGGTCACTCATCATACTATATAGATGAAATGAGAAGGGGTGGAGAGACTGGGGGAGGGGTCACTCATCATACTATATAGATGAAATGAGAAGGGGTGGAGAGACCCCTGGGGGAGGGGCTCACGATGTCATCTTCTCATATTTCTTTTCTCTCTCCCTATTTTCCATATTTTTAACCATTTGCTGGAGAGGGGGGCGGGGGTATATTCCTGTAGCCATGCCATTGATAATCCTCATTTTTATATAAGTGTTCCATAAAATACACATTTGGCTTTGCTTTTATAAGTACATGAATAAATCATAAATGAATGAGGACTTCAATACCCATAATACTAACCTTCAGCTGAAACATGAATAAATCATAAATGAATGAGGACTTCAATACCCATAATAATAACCTTCAGCTGAAACATGAATAAATCATAAATGAATGAGGAGTTCAATACCTATAATACTAACCTTTAGCTGAAACATGAATAAATCATAAATGAATGAGGACTTCAATACCCATAATACTAACCTTCAGCTGATCTGCAATATTCTCTGTCAAAGTATCACTGTAAGATAATTATAAAAAATTACAATAATCAATCATTGATAGCATTTGTCTGAAATCAATACAATATATGGAGTATATCTAAAACAGATATTTTACCTTATCATACTTAAGCTATGCACATTTGATTAAAAAATATTCAAATAGACTGTGCAGGTTCAATATGAAAGTTAAATACAAAGAAAAAAAATAGCAAGTATGACTGATTTTGACTCAATGAATTAGTAGCACAACGATGTCATGATGTCAAGTTATTATGTACTCTTTTTCATTACCAGTGTGAAAACAGGCATAAATCAGAGAATCATTGATATCTTCAATAGTTAGATGGAATACTCTTCAAGGGGATAACAGGCATACAAGGTATGAATACTGTAACTAAGGCAGTTATATTTGGAATTTATATAGCTGGTTTTACAATCTGCATCACTCAAGACTCCCTCAATCTGTGGTGCACTCTCTTTCTCTCTGTCTATCTCAGTCTGTCTCTTTCTCTGTCTCTCCTTCTCTCTTCAAGGTTGTGTGCTACGAAATGTAATCTTATATCTCACCAACCTTGTAACATGTACATTATAATATGCATACATGTACATATACATATATACTCAAGATAAGGTTGACTAGAATACAAGTCTCATGTTTCCCCAAGAGTGGTCCTCAAACATGGGCTTGACCTTACCAGCTGCAAAGATCCCTAATCAACTTACAATGGTGTTTGCTCCGGCACTACATCGATGCTGGGAAACCGCTTGTAGCCATTTTGTGCAAATGTAACAATGGTCGAATCATCCCGCATTTGAAGGGTGTAGATGTACTGCTTGCCTTTCCTGAATCTGTGGGTGGATGAAAATAGATTAAATGAGATATATTACTCAAATACAATTCTTTGTTTGTCATTAATGGTGCTAAAGATGAAGCTAGAATCATGATTCTGCCAGGATTGCCATACAGATTACTGCATAGAACATTTCCACAATTTGTTTTCAATTTTATATCTTTCAGATTGTTTCCTGGAAATATCTTTCTGGAGCAAGCAATATGGCTTCAATTTTAAATAAATTATTTCAAGATAAATTAACATCATCAGGTTTCTATTGGAACGATCGAGACATTCATGACTTGGTTATCATTTGATATAATGGTCTGTGTACCATAGATTGGTACATTTATCTTTTGCGACTGCTAGTCATTTCTTACCATTCAACAGAATACATCCTTAGACATGACCTAACTTCTTAGCAACACAATATAAGAACTCATCTTTATATACTGACTTTAACTAGAGTCATGCATCCATTTTCTGAAGCTACCATACAAAAAAAAAGAAATGAACAAAATGACTACTTACAGATGCATCGCAGGAGACACAGATAGCTGGAATCGCTTGGCAGTTTGGGGGTTATTGGGAATATCCACTACTGCAACATTGATCAGCGAATGTAACCTATAATGTGTAAGGTAAAAACAAATGAGAAAATAATTGAAAATGATCGTCAGATCTCCATATCTTTGAAATATCAATGTAATAATTTAAAGCATTACAAATACTGCACAAGTCATCTTCTAGCACTGAACTTCACAATTGCAATTATCTTTTTTTCTCCACCTAATTTTCTAGAATGGAATTGGACATCATATGATGTGTGCATATTTTAAAAGTAATATTTTTCATGATCATCTATTCAGGCATGTTTGAAGTTTCACCTTACAAGGATGCTTCTAACAGGCGTATACCACTTATGTTTATATGTTTTGTGCTACCACACTATTTTGCTGCTGTGTCCCTCCACAGTAATACACTGTGTATTCCTAATCCATTCTGCTGTCCATTGTCCATTTTATTATAATTCATTGACAGCTTTTGTTATATTCTGACTGTATGTCATTCTTGTAGTTGGTCTTTTAATAGTATGTTTATTGTTATGGAAATAAATGAACTTATTAACCTAGGAACTTAATGATTAAATGAAATACAGCTCTGAATTTTCAACAAATTTTCTTTGACCTTACTTCAAATTAGTTCAATGACTATCACACTATCTATCTGTAGATCAATATATGTACTGGATGCAACAAATATACATTTCTGTATGATATCTGATGAAATCATTAGATATTTGACCATTACAGCCCTATTTTATCAAATTATAATTCATTTTTTTCATGCATATATTTAAAGTAAATTTTATATCTGGAAAGTATATATGTTCATCAGATAGATAAACAAACCTAAATCATTACACTTCTTTAACTAATTATAGTGATGGGAAATAAAAATGTTAAATAGACATGTCACAAGCTAAAGATAAACATGACTTTCTTGCTGCTGTTATTTCTGACTTAGATTGGCATATATGATATTCATTTGATAATACTTACCTATAAGCAATATTCTCCCACATTGGCAGAAGAACAGAGCAGTCAGAATGCGCCACATCACAGCTGATAAAGATATGAAGGGTGTTCAAAGAAAGGACAAATTGGAGTTCATTGAATATATCAAATACAGATAAATTATGGTGCATTTAATACCAGAGATAAATCATTAGACCTTGACAAGATATTCAATGAAAGCTGATAAGCTTTATATCCATTAAAGGCAACATGCATCTTGGAAGAGTTTATACATATATTGCATTTCTCTCTATTTTGGTGTCTAATTATACATCCTGCTAAGAACCAATACAGCTACAAACCAAAACTTCAACTAACCTAGCTACTACAAGCATTATATATATATTTTTTAAATACATAAAAAGAACAAGGCTTTGAAATCTCACTTTTTTACATAACTCATTAGAAAGGCTAACGCTTCATGTAATCTTGAGTTCTACATGTAGGTCATGTCTTATAAAGAGTTTTGATCCAGATTGATCAAAAGACCTACAATCAATCGCAAACTGTAAGTCCTAACCTTTAGTACAGAGTTGAAATCAATATCAAGTTGTGATCGATATAAAATCAATTGCAACTGTTTGCAGGTCAAGAGAAACTGGTTTAAAGCCATTATTAATTGTTTATCATGCATAAGATGGGTTATTTGGATAACTAACAAAATAGCTGAAAATCTATTCACTTTAAAGTTCAGCTAATATTTGAACAAACGGTACACATATGATATCACATGTTATGCAAGTGGGTTGGGACTACCAACTACCAATTAATGTCAATTTTTCTCAGTACTCAATTGTTGTAGATTTAACAGATATCATATAGCTGTGGTTTAGAAATTTAACAGTAAGTTTTGCTTGATTCTGTGATTATTTTAATTCCATGTCATTACCATAATTCTAGATTACATGTACACATATCCAAACAGGTATCTTTTTATTATTTTTTTTTTTTTTTTTTTACTGATTGTGTCACAAGAACTTTTCTCCAGGAAGAAAGTGGTAATGTGTGTGTATGTGTGTGTTTAAGAGAGAGGGAGGGAGAGAGAGAGAGAATATTTGTGTGTATGAGTGAGAGAGAGATAATATTTGTGTGTATGGGAGAGTGAGAGAAAAAGAGAAAGGGTAGGAAGTGAGAAAGATAGGAGAGATTGAGTGAGAGAGAGAGAGAGAGAGAGAGACAGACAGACAGACAGACAGAGACAGAGAGACAGAGAGAGACAGGCAGACAGAGACTAAGACAGAGTGAGAGAGAGAGAGAGAGAGAGAGAGAGGCAGAGACAGAGACAGAAAGAATGATAGAAAGAGAGAGAGACAGAAAGAGAGAAAGGCTAGATAGGGAGAAAGACGAGAGAGAGAGAGAGAGAGAGAAGGAGAAATAGACAGGAAGAGAGCAATAGGTGGTATACTTACAAGAGTACGAACCAGTCTCCTGTGGTAGCACCAGTTGCAACTTGAGTTCTGCTCTCAAAGTCATCATCCGACAGTGGTATATAGATCATTCTTCCTGTAACCTCTACAAAGTGAATAATGGAGCTAGCATCCATTTCACCTAAAGAAAGTCAATCAAAGAATATACCAAGATATTGGTCAACTGCATGGAACATGCAAGAGGCTCACGCTGTGGAAGAATTCTTATGAAACTTACAAAAAATAGTACTTATAGGTTGTAGCCCAGAAGCTCCATTACATTTGCTGATGATACTTGTTACAATATGTAGAAGTATACAATATGAAACATGAGTTTCCGTCAACACTTCCAAATTCTCAACAACAACAAAACACTGGGCTCTACATGTACTATAAAAATAACTTCTTTTTTTGAGAATTGACAATTTTTGTATTTGTGTACTTTATGCAATTCACAATACATAAGTATGTTATATACATGTAGGCCTTTCAATGTATCAAGCAAGTGTATCATTTCAAGTTTAATCAGTATTTCCTCAGATGTTACGAGTACATAAGATACCTGATGAACAGCTGAAGTCTCTTACATTAAAAGTGAATAACAGTATTATAAGTAAGTTGTTATTTAAAAGGGTGAATAATAATAATAATGATATCTGAATCCTGATATTAAATTACTACCATTATCTTGAGAATATACTAACTGTATTTGTATAAACAAACTAAATAATAAATGAAAAACTAATAATAATAACAATATAAGAACAATTTATATCACTACAACTACTACACACTAATTCACTACTAGCAAGACCAATGATAAAAGTTAATTATGATAACATTGTTAAACAACAATGATAATTAAATCAAAATATTTAATTTCATTTTTTCATATATAAATACGAAAATGGCAATACTGTCAACAGGACTAAAATGAGCAATTAAATTCAATATAATGATAACATTGATGATCATCATTATGCTACAATACACTGTAAAGTAAGATGTAAAATGAATCATCTGAATAACAACCTTTAAAAACCATTATCATTATATCCTTTTGTGTATTTGTTTGTATGGTTACCGGTATTACAGTTTTAAATGCCAGTCTTTACTTTCCTCAGTTGAATTTGATCTCCTTTCATTGGATGACATTATCAATTCAAACAGAGAAAACTAATCTAAATGTGCAGTTCTTATTTTCTTGTCCTACAAACTTCTGCTAAATAAACTCTAGTATTTAATTGGGTGCTCAACAAATACACATAAGCTTTGATGACTACTGAGAGAGTTACACGTGGGCATAATCATACTCTACACGTTTACTAAACCATTGACCTTCAATCTGCTCTACGGCAGGCTCAAACAAAAGATCTTGCCTTTGTATATCTTTGTATTGAGTTCACACTAAGACAACAAGGCAGCTGGCATTTCCCACTATTACAGCTTATTACCAGCATTATTACAACAATTGCAGTGTATTTGTATCAAAATTACTATGAAGCATATTAATTCCTAAACGAGTGATATCTGTGGGAATTTCCACACAGATTACAATATGTTCCAATAAAAGCCCAATAAGGTGTATCATAAACATGTATCATCCTATTATAGGATTGCATATGATACATATTCTTCCCTGAGATACATGGAGCACAGTTTTTGATGATGGCTTCTTTTTATCATTTATCTGATGATTTTTCTTTCAGATTATAATATGGAAAAAGTTTAATCCTTTTATATAAACCATAAGAACTACTGTACCTTGAAGAAAAAAAAGACCCTCCTAATACCTAAACTCGCAATTTCTCTTTTAAACAATTACTCATTTCTTAAGACCACATTGGTATAAAAATGAAAATGAAATTGAAGAAGCAAAATAGAATGACATAGAACATTTATTTTCCTGAAGAATAGATTACAAATGTGTAGGATGATATCATCAGTAGTCTAGTTAGATGACATGGTGTAAATGTAAGAGAAATTATATATTTTTTCTTCACATTACAAGTAAAAACTTGAGCTAAACTTATACAGTGGAACCATGCTATGTACATATTACACTCTTGCAACATAACCTTTGATATAGAATATTAGCTAGTCCCACTTCTTTTCTTTTGTTTTTGTTTAGGTTTGTGTGTGTGTGTGTGTGTGTGTGTGTTTAGCCACAAAAATAACAAGTTTTCAACAAGTGTATTTCCTTGCATTGGTATCAAGGTGTTTGTTATAATGAGGTTCCACTCTTTAATAAAATGTAGTGTACAGACCCTTTTAACCACCCTTGAAAATGATTCAGTATTTGTTAAATATGACAAAGAATTATAGATTTGCATTATAACACGATGTAAATTAATTAAGTTGGACCAAACTCACCAGTGTAAAGGATGGGAGTTTTCTCTCGGACATAGTATAGAGATGGAAGCCTTCGCAGTCCTTGCTTTCTAATGGTTTGCAGGTCGCCTTCTATAAACACTTTGATGTTCATTTCTGCTCTCTCAGTAGCAAAATACCGGGCCACTTCTTCATATTCAGGGGCAAACTCATTGCACTTAATACAACCAGGGCTCACTACATGGAAGAGGTGTAATAAAGACAAATCATTAAATATTTGTAAATTGTAATGCTTTCATTTGAGAAATAAATACTTTGCAAATTGTAGGAGGAGATTTTGTTTGATTTCATTACAAAGTCAAACGAACTACAAAACTTGCATGGTTCATTTATCAGAACCCATAAATAAACGATTAACTTGAATTTCCATACCATAAATTTGACCAACAAATTATCAGGCTTTTCTTGATAAAACAGTCTAACAGGAACATGTACCTCCATTGTGCAGTTTCTGTACAATGAAGGTACTCTATAACCACCTTAACAATAAAACAAAGAACCAAAAGTCACATTTAAGTCTTTAAAGTTCATTTACAACAAAAATTGACAATCATTTTTTGTTCAAGAACATGGTGGCACAGATGGGTCAACAAAGAATGTCATAAACTTCAAAACTCATGTAGTGAATAATCTGAATATCAATAAAATTGAATGTATCAAAGTGAATATCAATGAAATTGAATGTATCAAATCATCAGACAAAATGGACGTTTGCTAATCACGGTATTCTTGAATCACACATAATGGGCTTATTTTGGCCATAAGGCATGGTAAAATTATCTTATACAGTTTTGTCTAAGTATTTCTTTTGATTAGAAGAGGGTTACATATACAGTATGTTACTTGATTTTTATATTTAAACAAATTTTTTAAACAAATTTTTTAGACAAAGGATTTGGGGTTGCATCATATGTAACTTTTCACACTGAATTATTATTTTCCCAAACAGGTATTATACAGTTGCGGCTATATCATGGTTTTAAAAACCACTCATTTATCTGCACGCACAAGCTTGTGTATAGAGTCTACGGGGTGGGAAAACGGAGACCAATGCGCATGATGAAATGAAGCGCAACTGTGTGTGTGTGCAGCAAATGGTGGTTTTCTATTTCACGATAATGCCACAGATGCTCAAAACTTTAAAGAATTGTATTCTTGCTGTTATTAAAGTCTTCAATTTTAATATATTTGTTAAAGGGCAAGTCCACTCCAAAAATAACTTACTTTCAATAGAAGCAGAAAAATCAGACAAACCAATCAAAAAAATTTTGAGCAAAATCGGATAGCTAATAAGAAAGTTATGAATTTTTAATGACATGAAAAACTTTGAAAATCACTAGACAATTCGGCAACTCACTCATGAGTCTGTGACGTCATGTCCTCACTATCCACTAATTATTTTCTTTATATTGATAATATAAATTTCCTATTTTCCCCAAGAATCTTATTTCTTCACACCAGCATCCAAGTTAGATTGATAGTAATATGTTTTTGTGCGGATGCTCTAATATAGAGTAATTTTTTCCAGTTAAATCATGAAAAATGTGAATTTTGATAAACTATTTATATAAAAATCAATAATTATGAATATAAATTATTCAGAAAATAGTATCAATTCTTCAAAGTTCATAAAATATTTTGTGAAATGTTATGCACGCAATATGATACAAATCATATAACCTGGGCAAAGGCATGGGGAAATCAAGTTTTGGGGGATAAAAAGGGAAATTAATGGGATTAAACTGTATAAAGCAATTGATAAATAGTGAGGACATGACAAAAATTCATAACTTTCTTATTAGTTATCCGATTTTGCTCAAACTTTTTTTGATTGGTTTGTCTGATTTTTCTGCTTCTATTGAAAGTAATTCAGTTATTTTTGGAGTGGACTTGTACTTTAAAGAGTCTAGTCTAGCCCCAGCAACCTGCCTACCTCTCTCCATAATATACAACAAGTCCTTGGAAGAAGGTTAACTACCAACTACATGGAAGCAAAGCAGTGTTGCTCCAGTATTCAAGAAAGGCTGCAAGAAAGACCCTAGTAACTACAGACTAATAAGTCTCACCTCTGTCTGTTGCAAAGTTATGGAATCACTGGTAAGACCAATGACCTATTCAGTGACCATCAGCATGTATTTGTCCCCGGAAGGTCCTGCATGACACAACTGCTCTGTGCCATGGAAGCATGGATGGACTTGATCGACAAGGGGGAGTCCTTTGATGTAGTCTACCTAGATTTCAGGAAAGCTTGAGGCCTATGGTATCTCTGGTCCCATCAGTACATGGATCAAAGACTTCCTCACCGATCGGAAGCAGAGAGTGGTCGTGAACCAAAACATGTCAGATTGGACCCCAGTCACCAGTGGAGTACCGCAAGGGAGCGTGCTCGGACCACTTCTATTTGTCATCTACATCAATGACAATGACCTTCCTGACGAGATTGAGACAGCAGTCAAAATCTTTGCAGATGACACCAAATTGTATGGCAAAGCTACGTCTGAGGAAGACTACACCACCCTGCAGAGAGACGCACAGATACTTGAGGGATGGTCAGAGAAATGGCAGCTCCACTTCAATGCAAACAAATGCAAGACCCTGCACCTAGGGGCAGGCAATCCACGACGGGAATATGAGCTAGACAGTGTAAAGATTTCAGAAACCAAAGAAGAAAAGGACCTTGGAGTCGTCATTGATGAGAAGCTCAGATTCCACCAACAATCTGCAATTGCTGCTAAAAAAAAGGAATGGAGTACTAGCTCGCATACGCAGATCTTTCACTTGCAAGGACAGATCAACAATTCCACTCCTCCACAAAGGTCTTGTTCGTCCCATACTGGAATATGGCAATGTAATCTGGCACCCTCGCTATGTGAAGGACGAAAAAATCATAGAGAAAGTACAAAAAAGAGCAACAAAAATGGTACCGGAGATAAAACACCAAAGCTACCATGAGAGACTTGAGAGTCTGAAGCTTCCCTCGCTCAGCCACCGCCACCGCCGAGGAGACATGATTCAGGCGTTCAAGTTGATGCAGACCATTGACAGGTTGGACTCTACCCAATTCTTCACACCCGCAATCAATTCAACAACGAGAGGGCACACATTCAAACTAACCAAACCCAGGTGCAACACCAAACTCAGGCAAGACTCGTTTAGCCACAGGGTCCTCAACGACTGGAACTCCCTCCCTGAGACGGTAGTATCTGCAACCTCGGTGAACAGCTTCAAAGCCAGACTTGACAAACACTGGAAGAAGGAGCAATATAATTCACCCTTCTCCCAGTAGACACTCCAACTGTGACAATCCCGATATGACCCAGCAAGCAAGATACAGAGGAAAATGACCATGGTGCAAGACCCGAAGCTGGGACATCCCCCTTTGAAGTTAGACCTGGAAGCTCGACAGCTGGAGATGGCTTTCTTCCAGAAGCTTTGGTATTCAAGGTATTCAAGGTATTATATAATTATTATGATTATTAAATGTTATTATCATATCTAGATCTACAAGACTACAATAATAACATAAACCCTTAACCTCTGAAAGAAAGAAAAGTTTTTTTCAAAATAATACAAATAATGATAACAATAATATTAATATTAATATTAATACTAGACTAGACTAGACTAATAATATTCATATTGGCCTTAATGATAATAATCATCATAATCATCATAGACCTAAACTCAATCATCATCTTTTCATTCACAATCACAGACTGGAAGTGGAACATAATTACATATGACAAAAAGTAAGGGAACCGGATGGCAGTATCTCTGACTCTGGTTACGCCTACAGAAAAACAAAGACATCAAAGACATTATTAATTAATCTCAAGATTGCCCGAAGTTTGCCCGAAGTATAGCCGAAGTCGACGTGGCATTGC